>CM076580.1:1592915111-1593263023 GCA_034641835.2 Pinus albicaulis | reverse complement strand
ATAGAGATAGACTAAAATCCTATGAAGTTCAAGTTCCTATGAGATTTCAGCCACTTAGTTTTGATTTTTAGGCCTTAAATTTTCCTTGATTTAATGAAAGAAATCCTTTAGTTTGTGGAATGACATTTACATGATTTGAAAAATTATTTTATGCACTTACTAAAACAACTAGTGGTAGTGGTTGATGAAGTTATGTCAAAAGTCACACCTTTATGAGTTTGTGGGAGAAATGACAAATTTCCTTATATTTTATGGGAGAAATGAAATAGAAATGACACATACCTTAAATTTTGCCTAAAATTTTATGGGAGAAGGGAGAAATGACACATGTACAAGGTTTTCCTTAAAGTGGTACAGTGGTTTATGAACATTAAAATGAAGAACTTCTATTTATGTTCCAAAGATTGACTATAGGGGAATTTAATGGATATGTCACCTTTGAGAAAAGATGAGATCCAGAGGCTACCTATCCCTTTACAAACTCTGCATTTAGAACTTGTCGCAGTTAACACTCAATAGACGGACTAAAATCCTATGTAAGTTCAAATATCCTATGAGAGTTCAGCCACTTTAGGTTCACTTTTTAGGCCTTAAATGTTTCCTTGAATTAATGGGAGAAAGCCTCTAGTTTGTGGGAGAAATGACATTTACATGGTTTGCAAAATAATTTTATGCACTTACTAGAACCACTAGTGGTAGTGGTTGATGAAGTTACGTCAAAAGTCACACCTTTATGAGTTTGTGGGAGAAATGAAAAATTTCCTTATAGTTTATGGGAGAAATGAAATAGAAATGACACATGCCCTACAGTTTGCCTAAAATTTTATGGGAGAAGGGAGAAATGACACATGTACATAGTTTTCCTTAAATCGGTAGTGGTTTATGGATATTAAAATGAAGAAATTATATTTAGATATGTTCCAGAGATTGACTGTAAGGGCATTTATTGGATATGTCACCTTTCAGAAAAGATGAGATCCAGAGGCTACCTGGCCCTTTACAGACTCTTCCTTTAGAACTTGTAGAAGTGAACACTCAACAAAGAGACTAAAATCGTATGGAAGTTCAAAATCATATGAGATTTCAGCCACTTTAGGTTCGGTTTTTAGGCACACAATTGTAGCCGCTACAACACCACCCAAAATTTTGGGTATATTTAAAATTTCGGGTTCCCCCTCTACTCGCCTAGGCGTTAAAGTCTTTCACCTGACCTGCAGTCAACGACATCCCGTCGACCTATCTCTAACCCCTCACGAGTTGTCTCATCACCATGACTTGATGTTGTCACTGCAATCACGCCATATGTGGGAGGGATCATCTAGCGTACGCTCGAACATTCTTACCGCAGTCGCGCCATGTGTAGTGAGATTGCCATGCATATGTTTGAACGAGAACCTTGTGTGTATTGACGAGTAAAAGCCTTCCTGCTGTAGGTCATTAAGTATATTGTTTGAATGCTTCTCTTAAGCTTGTTAGTTTCATGTGTTTATCTGTGGTTATCATTATGGAAGAGTAATTGTGATGTTGTAATATCCCACGCAGGTTGACCCCATGGGTGACAAACTCCTCAGTCATGTCACGACATCAAGGGAAATAAAATTGGGCTCAACGACGAGGCCAAAGTTGTGGAACAGGGGAAGATCAGGAGCAAGTGACCAGTACTGCTATAAGGAGGATAGTGGAATACATGTTGATCAGAAACAACCTTCCATGTCACTGATGCAAAAGCCTACGTCACTAGTGTGCACCAGTTGCTTTAAAGCGCTCCGTCTGGAAATGTCTAGATCCTGCATCATACCATCTAAATGCCGATGGGCGCAAGCAAGGAACATATTTCGCTACTTCGATCGATCTAGCCTAAGGTATCTCCCGGTGAACAAAGAAGACTCAGAACATCTCCCTAGATAATGAGAAGCTCATATGGTATGGCAAACCGATGGCAGAGTTTCAAATATGACAACGCACCTTTGAGTGGCAACATCTGTTAATTCTAAGATACATACCTTGGAATTATTCATGCTGCAAGGAGTACATGTGGAGAAATGAAAAGGCCTTAAAACCCTAAGTCTCCTTTGCTCTTAAAGTTGTCTACACGAGACCACAAGAGATGATAAACCTCAAATTGAACCTAAAAGGTCATGTTTAAATGCATACACCTTTTGGTAGCCAGGCGCATGGATGTATATGCACAGGGAGTCTCCAGAACCACAAGATAAAAAGGGGTTAATATTAAAGGGGCAATCCATGTGGTTAGATTAGCAGATTTATGCTCTCGACCTTTCAAAACAAAAGCCTTCATATTATGAGGTGGTGGCCTTGGCATAGGGAATTGTCATCTATGTGCACTAACAATAGGAGAAAAAGCAATCGTCAATGTTTTATAATTAAAAATAAGGCGCAAAAGGGATAAAGGGCCTTATGGTTTCAAGACCATACGAGATGGTGGATCGAGACTATATGAAAACATTACAAGTAAGGGCTTAATACTTCCATGGTAGATATAGTGATCAAAGCTTATGTAAAACATGGGGTGGAGTGCACGACACGTTGCATGGGCTCAAATGTTTTATAGGAGGTTTTCGACTTATGATAAATACTTGAGAGCACATATACATATGCCGCGGTCCAACTTCATAACTAAGACATTAATCATAACTACAGGAGTGAGCGTAAAAGGTTTTGATGGCAAGTTTTATTGTGTGGCCAGCAAAATAATACAAACCTCCTCGGCATTAAGATATTCGAGCAAAAGGGTTTGATGGCGTTTTCAATCCACGGTGCATGTTGAAGCAATATACACGTACAACAGTCAACCTTGCGTTGGGAACATGGAGCCCAACGTTGCATGGCATAGATACGCATGGACACGTGGCATTGGAATCCAAGGTTAAATGATTTTATTTTTTAAAACGTGGAGCGGGTGCAAAGGTCCGTCGGCTGTTTTCGAACTTGTGGCAAATGCGTGAGCAAGCCATATCTAACGGCCAACGGAGGGGAACGGTGCAAAGGTCCGTCGGCTGTTTTCGAACTTGTGGCAAATGAACGATCAACAAAACGTAGAAACGTGGCGCATAAATCCATGGGCACGTTTGCATGGGACGTAATATCTTGATCGGCTTAAAGGTTTTCAATACTGAAGTATTCCATCCGGTAATAAACAATTGTAGCATATATATAAGCGGTCAAACATTGTTTCGACGTGGAACATATATATATTAATGGCCGAATAGTATGTATGGACGTGAAACAAGAACCATTTACAAAAACAGTGACGGTGATGATATAACCATTATTGTGCGGATATAATCAAAGGGAATGTCGAATTATATGAAGGCATCATCTCAGTTTTAAATCTATGGGTAAACGCATGGAGAACATACATATACAAACGTCACGTTCAAAGCATGGAGAAAATGTTTTAAACAAACCTACAGTGGCAGCTGGCAAGGTATAATAACGCTGGTGCGATAATAGTAAGAGTCGTGCGGTATGCATGGTCATAAACCGTGTTCTACCAGAATACGTGGATCCATGGCGTTTCTCACGACATGAGCTCCTTAATTAATACGGCCATCAACGCCATTGCAGCGATGTTAGCCTTCGTTACTGCCAGCGATAATGATATTCCCCACATCTCGCATATAGTTGCCTACAGTGGCTGGTAAAACGAAATCCCATTGTCAGCAGAAATAATGCTGATGATGATTGCATGCGTTGGAGAGATTTGCTACGAATTGAAGAAAAGTTGCACGCTGGGATGCTCATTGCAAAACAAATGTGATAACAGATCAGACGCGCTAAGGTAACGCGCATGGTCCTGCATTCAGTAACCGTAGACCCTGCCGCAGATTCGACATGCATGCAGGCCTGTCCAAGAAGGTCTACAACGCCCATGAATCTTCTGACACTTGGCAGAGAGATAGCAGCAAGGCGCCAGTCTGCCGAATTATGGATGAGTTGCCGCACAGGATGCACAAAAAAATTCAAGGAAAGAAGCCGTGCTAAAGGTTGTCTCTTGACCTGTAGCTAAACGAAGACAAAAAGCATATTCTATCCAATAGAGTGTGATCATGAAACTCATGGACCATTACCAGGCAGAACATGATATTGAGCTGATCAGTGATTGAAGTCGTGTCATACAGATAACACATACGATCTGGTGTTTTGCATCCATTATGTGCCTAAATGACTTGGAGGGGAGAGTGGCTGACGATAACAAAAGGAGTCATGTTGAAATGCACAGGGTGCTGTAAGCATTGCTGACACTGGCCGTGGTCATCATGCAGGTGGCATGAAGCTTTTAAACACAAAGAGTGTGACCCCCGGCTCATTGCAACCGCCCGACCGAGTAGCGAGTTTGAGGCATGAACGCAAAATAACCTAGGTGGACCCACAGACTATGCTATCCTTTGCCGTCTGCCGCAAGGTTGGACCAAATCCGTTGATCACTTGAACTGTAGGAAAACGGTTGTATGAGCATATTATAAGTGTATGGAAGTGAACAAATATCAATCTGGTTGGAGTGGCTCTGAAAATGCATTGCAGGCTATTGCCATTTTCCTGACCTGCTAGGATAGCATTCAGCAGGAGATGGCACGAACAGAAAATCTTCGATCCTATCAATAGTTTCTTTTGCAAACACTCAGAGCTTAGTGAAGACCTATAGCGAAAATTGAGAACGTGAGTGAAGAGAACCTCGTGCGTGCGGAAGATGATGATCCTGACAGAGAAAGGGCACAGAGAAAGCCTACACATGCCATTATCTCTGATAAAGTCTTGACCACACAGGGGTCTAAATTCATTTTTTTCTCTTTTGCAAATTAATTAAAATTCCCTTAGCATTATTATTATTCAATCTGTGACCTCTGTTATTTTATTGCAGGAAGAACCTTCGGGTTTGCACAAAGAGCAAAGGCTTTCCCCAGCAAACAGTGGGACCTGTTCAAACAAGTGCATCCCCATGAGTCTCCGAAGAAAGCACTTTATGTCTACACTTCGGGCCACGTCACCGAGAAGAGCCCATAACCTACAGAGAAAGCAAAGGTCGCACATCTTCAATTTTTCACCTTATGACTACAATCTGGGCCGACGAGAATGTGTTGGCCCGAGGTCGCACCTCTTCAGCTTTTCCGCCTTTTGCAACCCCGCGGAATCTGCATGATCAAGAATTTCACACTTCTAAGGATGCACCCCTTTGGTTTTTCGCTGTAATCTCAGACCTGCCGACCTAGTCGCAAGGTCGCAAGGTCGCATGTGCGGCTGTTTTCACGATCCGCGACCCCGCGACCCAGCGACCTAGTCGCAAGGTCGCAAGGTCGCATGTGCATCTGTTTTCACGATCCGCGACCCCGCGAACCAGTGACCTAGTCGCAAGGTCGCAAGTCACATGTGTGGTTGTTTTCATCGCTCATGACTATGACCTGCCATCTGGCTTGCAAGGTCGCAGAAAAGTCGATATGCATTGTTTCCACATCATACCTCACACTAATTGGACTCAGTCTAGCGTCTGCCCACTTGGACACTTACAACTCACATGCACTCAAGGACGGGCCACGTGGTCGCAACAAGCAGGGCTGCTGCCGCAGGTCGCAAAAACTACCTGGTCGCCAACATGCCCTAACCTGGGTCGAAGATGAAGGTCAAGGAAGCCCAAAGGGCAGTGGATTTTATAAATACTCATTCGGAGTTGAGATAAGGGATTTTTCTTTTGGAAATGGAAGAGCTACATGGCATTGTATTGAAGGATTATACTCTTATGCATATGAATATAGAGATACTTGTTAAAACACCCTATGGTTATGATGTGTTTTGCTGTGCAAACACTGTGTGTATTCCTTGTACAGTTTCAGAACATCCTATGATTAATGAAGCTGCACTCTGTATGTCATCATTTATGCGTCATGGCTATCTGTGTTGTATCAATGATGTTCATTTTATCATCTGCTCTATTAATGAATGTTAATGAACTATTTTGTTAGGTATATTTCATTTTATCTTTCAAGAAATAGTATGCGATATCTCGCTATAAATAATTGTTTTTTCGTGGTCGTATTACCTTGGGTATATATGTAAGTGATCTCTAAACATGTGTTGGTTATGACATCTCCCCAGGTATGCTATATTTATAATCTATACGCATCTTGCTCTTCCTGTGTTTAATGCATCAACTGCTATTAATGTATCATGTGAATAAGTGTGTCCGCAGGTTCAATCAGTTCTTGAGACTCATGTGTTGGTTTGCTTTAGGCTGCATCTACACCATGACAATCCCTACTCCAAACGGTTCAAGGTCTCAATTACACTCTTTACCGGGAGATCCTCAATATTGGCCCCATATAAAATCCACAACGTATAATCATGAAGGAGGCTAACTCCACCATATGGTTAGCCAAGAAGGCTGGCGACAAGCTGAGCCCTTAGAGCCTGCAGTTAATCTCATATCTGTAATGGCTCGTTCCCAAATCATTCTCCCGAGATGTTTGTTGGAGTTTTATGAGCCTGGATACTACATCTCCGATGAAATTATGTATCACTTGTCCCAGTTAAAATTTGATGGTGAAAATGGGGTGTCCATAACCCAACACTGTTCAGATTTTTGTGACTTTGGTGAGTGTTATGAAATTGAAAATGAAGGTTTCATTTGTTTGCTTCTCTTCCTCACTCTCGAAGGTCGCGCTAAGCAATGGTGCTGCACTTTGCCGGAATCTTCCATCCATTCATTTGAACAACTCGCCAGTGAATTACAACAAACTTTTCACAGGTATGATTTTCATAACGTTTTACTAAAGATAAATGACATTAGAATGGAACCTCAGGAATATTTAGATGAGTTCTCTATCAAATTCGTTCATTATTGTTTTGAGTTCCCTGAAAAGGATTTCGATTGGAGGTTGTTAAGAGAACAGTTCGCGTATGCGATTCTCGTTTCCCTTGAACCATTTCAGTTAGCAACCCAACCTGAGCCTGGTGTTCCCTATGACAACCCGCAAGTCAATGGTTGTTCTGACCTTGAGTCTTTCACGTACCATGTCAAATCTGGACACCCCAGTCGCTCATTATCTCTTTTGGCTCATGAAACCTACCCCGAGCCCACTCGATGTCTCCCTGGACTTAGTCCTAAATCTGGTTCACATTCGAATTATGAATCAGATTCACATTCGGATTATGAATCTGGTTCACATTCGGATTATGAATCTGGTTCATATTTGGATTATGAATCTGGTTCAGATTCGGATGATGAATCTGGTTCACATTCGGATTATGAATCTGGTTCATATTTTGATTATGAATCTAGTTCAGATTCGGAGGATGAATCTGGTTCACATTCGGACTATGAATCTGGTTCACATACGGATTATGAATCGACTCCTACCTCGCATAAAGTTGATTCCCTTGCAAGTTCTGACAGATCATCATTTTCTCTGAATGACACGGATGCACGGGTTGGAAAGCCTCATATGGTTAACGCCCCTGCGACTCAATCTATTCGTTCATTATTCCCCAGTTGGTTTCCCGATCCCGCCACACCAGTAATTTCTTTGAGACATTCAAAATTTTCTTATACTGGTATTGGCGACAATCATAAGCAGGCAGATGGTGTTCCACCATCACAGATCAAAATCGATGAATCTTTTAGATCTAATCTTTCTCACTCAGAATATTTAGACAGCCATGGGAGCGATTATCTGACTGGGAAACTTCAAGATGTCCTCTTTATTGATCCATCCAAGTCGGTAACTCTCGGGGAGCCTGACATGCCAGGTGCCCAACTCGACCACATCGATGGTTGTAGCGATCACTCCTTATCTGAAAACATATTCAATCATATCGCTGAGGATTGTCACTCACATCTTTTTTCCGACCATATGGAGACACCAGCAGTCGATGATGCACTTTGGAAAGTTTCAAGTACCCATCAGAAAGTCGAAGCGCTTCAGCTTCTGCCAACAGTTTATGAGATGACGATCCCCAAATACCATGCCCCTCCCAGCATAACCGCGGTAAATCCACCCTACCTTGGCGAATCTAAAGAATCTGCTATATCGATCTATCAATCAGTCAGCGCGCAAACATTTGACCAAATTGATACAAAGCCCACTGACATTCTGCATCTCACCATAATGAATGATCACATCCATTCGCCTGTTGATCTCGCCCAATCATCAAAGTTGGGAAGCAATCCGCTCGAAGGTCCGGAGTTTGTTTAAGGCGGTGAGGAATTTCAGGCTCCACTAAACGTGGATTCAGATCCCCATACCCTTGACCAAACCCAGGAGCAACCCCGGACTAGGATTCCTACGCTTGGATGCGCGTGCATCTATAATTCTCCTGACACTTGCTTATTGTTTCCATTCCATAAAACTGATGGTCCTCAACACCATGATGAAATTTCCGGTCAACTTGACCAATCCCATCCGGTGGATGTGCTTGAAAATAGGTGGTGGCTTACCCAGCACCCATCAGATCTAGGATTGTGCATGAATGAATGTGTGTCATTTATAAATGTTGAGTTTCAAGAACATATTGTTGTGTATCAAGATGAGAGTGGGATTCAGCCTGCACAATCTGTTCTGGAATGTTCTTTGGTAAGTATCTATGATCATCTTGCTGTTGCACCTGCTCCTCAGGTAAGCTTTGTTGCTGCTGCACTTTTTTGGGTACTAGCTCTGATCCTGATCGTTGTTATTCTTGCAGGCCAGGAACTAATACGGTGGCTGCACTGGAAAGCTGATTTTACATAACCCCACCACAGCATTAGTTAAACTAGGGTTTAGGTGTAGGCTAGATAGGACATCTTAATAAAAATTTGTTAGTTGTTGATTAGGTTTACTTGCTAAATTTGTACTTCATGATTTAAAAGTGTGTTTGTTGTTTTGTTTACGATTAATATTGTAGGCATCATCATGTTACAAGTAGTTTCCTCTCATTTCCTTTTCAGTTGCTTGTTGTTGCATAAATAATCATTTCTTGTATTGCGCCTCTATGCCACCTAAAACTGGTTGATCATTCTCGCACATGGCATTGCATCGCATCCTGAGCCTCGCCTTTTACATTGCGTCGTACTCTCTCTTCCTCACATCAGTTCTGTCATGTCGCCTGCCACTGCACGAGCCCTCATTACAACCCTATCACCTTTTGCCCGGATTGCTGAAGCAGTAACTCCATTGTTTTGGCGTGAAGTGGTCGTGGCGATCTCAAGAGGCAGCTTTCTCTTAGGACGAATCATTGAAGTCACATTCTCAACAGGATGCCTATGAGTTTAAACTCATTTAGCTAGGGAGATACGAGCCGGTTGCTTATGGGAGACCTAATGAGTTCGAATGACCCCTACCCGTAGCCTAAGCCTTGTGCCCAGCATAGTCTTGGACATCTTAATGATCTGCTTTGCACGCTTCACCTTTTGCGGTAGATGGGATGTGAAGGTTCGGCACAAGGGAAAACCCAAATCAGGATATCTTTCAGTTTCTATAACACGAGAAACAACCTCTCTTTCTCATAAAATAAGTCGGGATCCCTCATCCGCCCATGAAAAATAAGTGCCATGAGCACATGAAAATAAGTGCCACGAGCACATGAAAATAAGTGTTGTAAGCACATGAAACAAATAAGGGTAAAGGATCGAGAAAGGCTTCCTGCGCAGAGAGGTAATGCAACGACTTCGCCGGGGTACTGACCAGGCTCGCTGGCAGCGGAGCAACGTTTGTGATTTCTTGAAGTGACTCCACTGGGGTACTTTCTAGGCCTGCTGGCAGCGGAGAAACACCAGAAGCTTACTTTAAAAATCTCGAGAATAATAAACCCAGTGCCTTGCTCCTCACATCATCATCAAGCTACTAGCATCTGTGAGCTTTCTCTTTGATGTGTTTCTGATTAGCGAGACTTAGTTGAGGCACAAGGATTAGGCATACCTGTAAAGGGCCAAAGTAATACAAAGGGTACCCACGGAACTGGTTCAATATTCCCTTGCATCATTATCCAGACTCAGAATATTGTGGTGATATTGTGGGAAATAACTTCTACAGGTGGTTTGCCATCTGTTGCGCGCTACAACACCACCCAAAATTTTGGGTATGTTTAAAATTGGGTTCCCCTCTCTTGCTCGCTGGGCGTTAAAGTCTTTCACAGGCACTGCGAGTCAACGACATCTGCCAAACCTATCCCCAATCCCTCATGAGTTGTCTCATCACCATGACTCACCATGACTTGATGTCGTCGCTGCAATCACGCCATATGTAAGAAGGATCATCCGGCGTACGCCTGAACACTCTTGTCGTAGTCGCACCATGTGTAATGAGATTGCCATGCATATGTTTGAATGAGAACCCTGTGTGTATTGACGAGTAAAAGCCTTCCTGCTATGGGTCATTAAGCATATTGTTTGAATGCTTCTCTTAAGCTTGTTAGTTTCGTGTGTTTTATCTGTGGTTATCATTATTGAAGAGTAATTATGATGTTGTAATATCCCACGCAGGTTGACCCCACAGGTGACAAAATCCTCAGTCATGTCACGACATCAAGGGAAATAAAATTGGGCTCAACGACGAGGTCAAAGCTGCAGAGCAGGGGAGGAGCAGAAGCAAACGATCAGTACTATTAAAAGGGGGATAGTGTGATACATGTTGATCAGAGAGAACCTTCTATGTCACTGATGCAAAAGATTTCTTCACTAGTGCGCACCAGATGCTTTAAAGCGCTCTATTAGAAATGTCCAGATCTTGCATCATACCATCTCAATGTCGGTAGGCACACACAAAGAAGCATGTTTCTCCACTTCGATGAATCTAGCCTGAAGTATAGCCCGGTGAGCATATCCGACTTAGGAGATTTCCCTACGGAACGACAATCTCATTCAAGGCGTGCGCGTGCCAGGCAGCAGTGCAAAAGCGTACGTGTTCCTATGGCAAGCCAACGACAAGGTTTCAAACATGTGAGCGCACCCTTTGGAAGCAACATTTATGGATCTTAAGCTGCATAGTGTGGAATTAACTACGTTGCAAGGAGTACAACGTGGAGCAATAAAATGGCCTTACAACCCTAGTCGCCTTTACTCCTCCATATCCATAAAGTTTGTGTATGTGGGACCATATGAGATGGAGAATGTTAGTTTGAACCTAAAGGGGTCATGTTGAAATGCATACGTCTGTGGTAGCCCGGTAGAAAAGGCCAATGTGAAAAGGGTTGTCAAGGTGGTTTGATAAGTATATTTTGACATTCGAATCTTTCAAAACGAGAAGCTTTCGAATTACAAGGCGCAAGACCATGCATATATTAAATACAAGGCGCAAGGGGATATTATATATAATTAATACAAGGCGCTAGACCATGCATATATTAATACAAGGCGCAAGATGATGTTATATATTTAAGGCCGAAACACAAAGCAAATTAGTTTGAAAACCATGTAATATGGTGGATCACAACCATATGACAACTCATGACCATTGGGTTCAAATAATTCTATGGTGCAGTTTTGATCTATGTTAATACGTGTTGAACGAATATCTCATGGTCAAGGTTTAATTGTAAATGTGGAGCAGGCACAAAGGGTCCAGCGAATGTTTGGTCCGACGGTCAGCCTTACGTTGAAAGATGGCGCAGAATCGCATGGGCACGTTGCATGGGGCGTAAATTATTTTGATTGGATCGAATGCTTTCATGTTGAGGTTTTAATCCGAAATGAATATGTAAGTGGTCAAAGCTACGTTGAACGTGAAACAGAATCCTATGCAAGACCTATGACGACCACGATATAATAATTATCGAGCCAGGGTGATCAAAAGTAATGCAGGACTATCAAGACCTCACAAATGGACAATGATGCAGTTTTAATCTGTAATAAAGCGTGGGTCAAAAGGCGTTTAAATCGTGGAGTCAAACGTTCAATGTCCACGTTGCATGGGGCCAACGTAAATGTTATACATAGCTCCAGGATGCCATCATCGTTAAGCCAAAGGTTGTAAACAATAATTTTTGTCCCATGTGGACCAATCTCATCGAACTGCTTCATAAACTCAGTTTCTGATGCGTATGGAGACCACTGCAAGATTGTGGCTAAGTTTTGGTCAAAGTGCTTTCTGCGCTGCGAACTAACATTCTCGGTCCTTCATGATCTGATGGAAGCTCAAAATCAACCATTAGAACAATGATGTCATCTTGCGCGGTCTTCCTCAAGAATGAAACCATTACCATATTGTCCAGTGGTAGTATTTGTGTTCTTCATGGAGTATCCCAAGCTCATACACTGCCGGATGGATTCAGGATCCATACCCCTCCGTCATCCTGAAAAAGTAAAGCATGGTTGTAATCTTGTGGGTTTAAAATTTGGTCTGTTTTAACGTAAGTTGCACCATTTTGGATCTCATCTACTACATTATCAAAAAGCTCTGCAATCGCTCTAAATGCCCACTTGTGGGAGGTCGCATTAGAATGAAGAAATTTAGGGTGTACACGAACATGCTCCATTCCACCTGTTATAAGTCTCTTTTGTGTAGATTGAACATCATAACATTCTCCTGCTCTCCAAAACTAATGAAAACCATTTGCCCGGGGAATAAATATAGACTGATATGACAAACCATGGGAATATGATAAATACTGTGGTGCAATGTATAACAATTTGCAGTCATATTTTAGCGGTGCAAGGCCACCTAAGATGGTGCAACAAACGCTGCATGGGCATGTGACACGCAGCCAACGTCGATGGCAGGTTCCAACTCACGGTGAACGTTGGAGCAATACATATATGGTCAATCTTTCCACGTGGAGCAGAACTACCTTGCCACTTACGAATGGACGCCAGCAGGTCGACGGTGGGATTTCAACTCACGGTAAATCTGGAGCAAATATATATGCATAGCAGTCAAACGTTTATGGTAGAATTACGAAATATGGGGAAACGTTGGAGCGGAAGTAATAATGGCCAAAATTTATGTTAAAGCATGAAGCGGGTTCAGCATTCTTGTCAGCGCTAACTGCGTTTTTTCACCAGCTGTTTCCTGCCCTTCGCCTGTTGCCAGTATGGAATGTTTCGTTGATGGGGAAAGTTTCCCAGTGCCGAGCGTTACGTTCAGCACCTCCTCAGAATACATTCATGCATGAACCGTGTCACTGACCAGCGTTTTAGTGGGGACAGGCGGTAATTGTCAGCATCCAACGTGGTGACAGCATGAAAAAGTGGCAATAACATCCCATCCAGAATGCATGCGCAGGTTTTCAGCTGCTACCGTGGGATGCACCAGGAAAAAGCAAAACGCTCTGTGGGAAACAACCATTTGTTTCTTTTGATTCAGCAGAAGAAAGGTCTCAGACACGTTATGCATTCGAACGGTGATATGGAAACAAAACTTAACGTAGTTATCAGTGCATCTCTGCATAGTTACGGTTTTTAAAAGTATGTTTCAGGACCAGGCGCCATTTTTCTGAAGTATGGAGGAATACACGAAACGATTCAAGGAGAGAGGCAACGAAAGCAGAATCGACGACTTGCATAACTTGTATAATTGTTCATCCACATGCAGAATCCCAGTCCGTAAAGGTTTCTCGTGGCAAATGATACGAGTTTTCAACTATCGTGTAAGGAAGGCGCCGACGCTAAATCTCTGCAACAAGAAAAAGTCATGCGCCGAGGTTCCTTTCATGTATTTATTAGTATCTGACACTGTCATCAGCGCATACTGGCTGAGTTTTCTTGCACAGTAAATGAAGCGTTGGTGCGAAAAGACCGAGATCAATATGTCACATTTTGAGGCAGCTATTGATAGAGTTTTCGGTGGAAGAAAGGACTGTAGCATATCGTGAATTGGGTCGTGCTGTAGCTGGTTGGTTTTCGGATCATGCAGAGCCACTCTTGAAAGCAACTATTGTTATTCTCATATTCAAGACGAACCATCTTATCCATCAGCACTCTCTTCTCTTTCATCTCAAAATTGGATAACATTTTGTTCTTCATATCTGAAGCCTATTACATCCTTAGTGATCGGTTCTCTAGATCGTGGTTTACAGTCGTTAGCTGAGCCTCCACGGGAGCGGGTGAAGACTCTCTGTCAGCCAGTAATTGCCGTGGGAGTCTCCATGTTTACAATCTGAGAAAACTGGACCACATAGGGGTCTAAATGCATTATTTGCTAAATCTTTCCTTCAGCTAACTAACCACACTTTAGCATTAATATGTTGAAAATATGTGACCCGTGTTACGTTGTTCACAGGTAGAGGTGTTCAACATGCAAAAGCTGAAGCTGGGGTCCTCTCTAGTGGGAAATGTGGATCTTTTCAAAGATTGAAAGAATGGCTGGAGGTCTCAGGTCGCAAGCCCAGGAGGTCGCAGGTCCTGGATCTGGCGAGGTCGCAGGTTGTGTATTTTCACCTTTTGCGACCCCGCGACCCAGCGACCTAGTCGCAAGGTCGCAGGGTCGCACCTCTTCGTTTTTTTTCACCTTTTGCGACCTCGCGACCTAGCGACCTAGTCGCAAGGTCGCAAGGTTACATGTGCCTCTATTTTCATGATCCGCGACCCCGCGACCCAGCGACCTAGTCGCAAGGTCGCAAGGTCGCACATCCTCGATTTTTCGCCTTTTGCGACCCTGCGACCCAGCGACCTAGCCGCAAGGTCGCAAGGTCGCATCTCTTTGGTTTTTTTTTTGCCTCTTGCGACCCCGCGACCCAGTCAGGTCACAGGTCGTAACAGCAGCTTAGTTTGCAGGTCGCAACATCAGCCAGATCGCAGGTCGCAACAGCGGCTCAGGTAGCGGGTCGCAACATCAGCCAGATCACAGGTCGCAACAGCGGCTCAAGTCGCAGGTCGCAAAAAGACCGGGTCGCAAGGTAGCCCAACGGTCATGAAGATGAAAGGTCGGGGATGCCCAAGGGGTAGGATTTGTGTTATAAATACTCCTTCGGAAACTTGTAAACAGGCTTTTTCTTTTTGGAAGACTCAAGAGCTACATTGTATTGTATTCAAAGACCATATTATTAGGCATATGAATACGAATACTTGCTAAAACCCCTTTGTCGGATGATGTATTTTGCTGTGACAGCACTATGTGTATTTCTTGAACAGTTTCAGAACATCCTATGATTAATGAAACTGCATTTCTAATAATATCATTTATGCATCATGTTTATCTATGCTTATGTTAATGATGTTCAGTTTTATCACTTTCTAAATTAATGTTAATACCTTTGTCTATTAGCATTTCGTTTTATCTTTCATAAGTAAGAAGGAATCTTGCCATTAAGAACTATTTCTTCTGTGGTAAGATACCTTGCAAGCATGACCCCAAGACGTGTCGTTAACTGCATCTCTTCGGGCGTATGTGTTTTATTCATTCTCTTGCTACGCATAGTGTTAGAGCAAGACATGTTCCAATCATGTATTTCGATCCTAGGGAGGTTGGCAGTCCGTAGTTTAATCAGTTCTTTTGAGACCGAAGGGAAGGCGTCTAAGCTTAGGCGGACCCACACCCCTGAAGGGATCCCCGCTACCCAAACGAAGGCTTTCATATGTTAAGTTCAGGGACTTTTTAATGGGGAGATCCTTTTATCATAATGCGTGCACAAATTCTCCCGTCAACATGGTGTTATATATCTGGGTTTGCATCTTTGTACTCAGCTAGACTGTTAATGGGTGATAGCAGAAGCACAAAGCCATCTAATCTCGGGACTGATATTCACATCGAAGATGCAAAGCTAGAAAAATCACACCATGATTCAATGGAATACTTGTGTGAACTCAAGATATATGCATCCTCAAGCTTTTGCAATCTCAAGGTGCATATCAAATCTTGAGTTTAGATGGGTCTGTGTTAGCGCCCCTATTCAATCACCTAATGCACCAGTTAGATTAAATGCACTGTTACACGTTCAGACAGATTGAGAAAATATGACTGTGAGAAAAATGATTGTATCTTATCAAATATTTGTAAAGGGTTACACATCAGGTACATGGATGTGAGGATAGTTTTCCATCATCTTTGTGCTCGGTATGAATTTTCTGTCAATTGGAGATTAGGAATTCCTTTTTCTTAAGCCAGTTCTTTAATAAAATATTAGCCTCAACTTAATTAGTTGCACTTCTACGCTTAAATCATAAACCTCCAATTTCTTTGCAAGTGAGGAACGACTTCTTTGTCCCATCTCTATTTGAATGTTACTTTTTTGGAAGTAACAAATACAATACAAGCCATAGGGACTCAGAGAGCAACTTTTAATATTCTACGACTTCAATTGCAAATCAAGAGTTAGGACCCTCCCTCCCTTTTTCCAAAAAATTTAAAAGAGAAATTATTGCAATTTAACAGATATATAATAGCAGGTTATACCTTTCTCTATACGCCATTTTTTGGAGCTTTATATCGTTAAATCTGTGTAATCATCTTTACAGGTCTGACATCTAAACATGGTAATTGGCAGAATTTTTTTTTGGAATATGAACAGAAAATGAAAGGATCACTTACTGGTATTTCATGGGGCTTAATTTTATTTAATTCATTCAACTTTCAAAACAGAAAACACAGCTGCAAGAATCAGAAAACACAGCTTTTGATGCAATCTCCACACACCCACATTTGGCATACATGTCTATCAAAGCAGTCCCCACAATAACATTAGCTTCGAATCCAGTTTTAACAATGTACGAATGCATCGATTTTCCTTGTTGCAACGCTGCTACGTGGGTACATGCCAAGAGCACATTCACCATGGTAATTGAGTTAGGCATCACATCTTCTAATTGCATGTCATGAAACAGTGTTAGGGCTTCTGTGATGATGCAATACATTTTTGTTGAAATTCCTCCAGCACTTAAAATTGTGCTCTAGTCTTGTCTTTTATCTATTACCATATTACGATCAGATAGTTCACATTACTTTTTATCTTCCACAACGTTGGGCTTGTACAACCCCTCTGTTTTCTTTGTCAGGAGCCACCACCCAATTGGTATTGAAAAATTGTGGCCTTCTGCATTATTGGTTGATGCATGCATAAGCCTAAGCCTATATTAGTATGTGCTCTTTCTTATGTAATGTTGCATCTTCTTTTTTATTGCATTAAGAGAAGCAAGGTGCATTCTACAGTCCTGTATGAGGGAGATTTGTAATGTCAATGTCTAACTCACATGTAAAATGTGGCATAAATCAATCCCCGAAAATTAAAATCCATAACAAAAAAAGCAGTTGTAGGAAAATAAACCAAATATTAATTAATATTTATACACATAGCAATGTAGATTCATCTTCACCTGGGCTCTTTTAAACCCCAAAAGATTTGCATTTTTTTATTTCTTTTTTATTTCTGTCAGTGCTTAATAGAGCTAGAATTAAGATGGATATGCACTGGTGTTACTAGAATGGCATATCACCATGATTGGATTTTGTTCCATATTATGATTCATTTATCTTTTCATGTGAGCGTTAGCTGTATTTGTTGTGAATAATCGCACACGGATAACAATTGTGAGAGAAAGCTAGTTTATATGGCACTATCCACACCAAAAGCTTTGTCAATCTGGAAGCTGGCTTTGGGATGCAACTCTCAAGGTTGATTTGATTAAATTCTCTTTCACCTTGGCACTAATGTTGCTGGTGGTACTGGTGTCATGGATTCAGCCAGCCTTAGTTGTTTTTCATTTCCTGTCTGAGCCCATTTTACAAAGATATAACTAGTCAGTACTGCAAACTCTTTCAAAAAGACACAGGTATAACATCATGCTCAAAATCCTAAACCCCCCAGTCACGAAGTTCAACTATATCTGATACTTTAATTCTTCAGTCTTAGGAAAGCATGCTTGCAGCTTAATCCTTTGATTCAATATGTTTGGGTTAATCTTTATAGTGCGTTTGAGTGTTTGAGAGCTTCTGAATTATGAGATCCTTTTACTTCCTGGTCCAGAACAGACTGTCTTAATTTCATACAGTTCAGGAAGAAGAGCTCAAATAGTGTTTCCGTTTTGTATATGGTTATTTGGAATTGATACGGGTGACAAGATCAACATCAACAACATACTTGTAAGTCTGGCCAAGAGAAAAGTCCTGCACACATCGACAAGGAAAGAATTTCACATCAGATCACATCATAGCTGATTGATATTTTAACTCCAACAGTTCTACAACTTCCAGAAAAGAAATCTGTAGTACAGACCTTGACATCAATCGTTCTAAACTTCCCATCAAATCTACCTTCCAGAGTATCATTTTGTGTTGCTGTTTTGTATATGGTTGTTTGAGATTTCATATTAATTTGAAGATTCCGAGGTCGATAACTTAAACATATTAAGTGTTCAAATTTTCGAATATTCTGGATATTCTTAAAATGAAACTCACTGGATAACCCTTTTCTTCTTTGGATCATTGATTGATAAAGATTAGATTGAGTTGTTTCCACTGCTATTATCTTGGTCTCAATCCTCAAGTCATTGGGAGGGACCTTCGATCAAAACATTGCAAGTAATCAATATAAAAATTTAGTTAGTAGTCAATTTGGACTTTCTAGGTCATGATGAGAATGTGGATGCCTAATAATCATGGAGTTAAGGTTCGAACATTGAACTTAGACAGATTAATATCATAAAAATGACCAACCCATAAGCTTAAATACCTCTTACATATGATTTTTTTTCCTGATGCAGACATTGTAAAAGTGTTGAAGGTCCAGTCTATTATCATGTTCACCTTTCTTCTCCATCAAGAAAGTATTATCATGTTCATCATTTCTTCTCTATCAAGAAATGAATCTATTGAGGAATTTGGTTTTAATATTTGTGTGAAGATCTTCTCTTCTAAATTGCCATGGTGTTAACTTAGAGATTCCTATCTTTTTTCTCAGTGAGAATCTTCCTATATCATCGTAATATTACTTTAGACAGTCCAGTCTTTTTCTGAAAGGTATTTTGATGGGATTTCTCCTGTACTCAAGCTATTGAAAAGAAGCCACTGAGGAAACGTATTTTTATGTGATTTCCCTTGTACTTAAGATATTGAAAAAAGGTCATTGATGCTTCTTCCATGTAATGTTGGAGAGGCTTTGTCCAATAAATCTTTGAATTGCATGACCTTTAACCTTTTAGTGGATAATGGAATAGAAGGTCCATGGTAAGCCTAAAATTCCCAGAATTTGAGGCCTTGCTTTGGAGTTGTGGGGTAGAGTTAAACATTACCAATACAGATTTATTTATTGGTAAATGGAGTCCATGATTTTATAGAATTTGTAAATGATAGGCTGGGACCTAGGACATAATTCATAATAAAAATAAAGCTACTTTACTGTTTACATGGTCAAGTAAAAAAAAAACTTAGTTCTAGATACAATAGAGAAGGATAGAGTAATGTAGGTTTTAACATAGTCACATATTGCCAATGTCATGTAAGGGAGACTTTTTGAAATGACAACTTGTCAAAACATGGCTTATCAGAATTTCAGGTTGCCTACTAAGAAGAGATGAAGTAGTAGCAAAGCTTAAACGTTATACCATATTGCATGCTAAGAATACACACTGAACTGGTTACAAAAGGAGGTTTTGGTTGTAGTTATTTAGGGCTTGTTTTTATCAAAATAGGAAAATGCCCTGTTCAGGGGCTATGGTTGACTGAAGTAGGTGGAAGAAAGACTCTTCATATGTAGCATCTCAGGTGAAGGAAATTTATTGATGAGTTTAATTTTATTTTTAATTTGGGTTTTCCATCTCTAATGACATTATAAAATGACATGGACACCATACAAGTTACATGAAAGTCAAGAGCAACTATTAAGGAAATTTTAGTGGAAGAGATACCTTCCATACCTGACAAATATGTTTGAAGAAATACCTTTCAAGTCAAAGGTTTTCTCTACAATGCAACATCTCTACAGGGCCTTATGTGATGTTGTTGCCCTCCATCTTGGATCTGGGGACATTGCTGATCATTTCCATCGCAGCTATGCATGTTTTCCTTTTAATAGAATTTGTTGTATTAGGATTGGCCTGTCTTTGGGTTTCTGCTTCTGTTTTCTAATAGAATTATTAACAGACGAGAAAAGCAAGCAGCTACTCTTACAGTCATTGACTCACAGACTTTTAGCAGTTTTTCCTTTCTGCTGAGTTTGTTGATGTAGATTCTGTCATTTGTAGCGCAATTTCAAGGCGCTTTCAGTTAGCTAATTTTGAGAAAATAATGCAGTAGCAGTAACGACACATTGTACTGAGAGTTTAATGAATGATGAAGAAGAGCAAAACTAGCTTAATGCAGCCATGCTTAATAGTGACAGGCATACAAAGGAAACTGCAACATGGACAATATTGTAATAAGGCTGATGTCAGTGATGGTAGTTGAAGAAGGAGCTCCTACAACAGGGCCACAATAATATTTTTCTTAGAATATACATTTATGTTATGATTTACTTCTTAAAGATGGCTATTTACTTCACAGTAAATATTTGCATTTCTTCTTTCATGTACTTTGTTTTCTGCTAAGTAACAAGATTCTTGGATTTTGACCAAAGAACTACTTCAATTTTGACTAATGAAGGTTGGTTTCAGATTCCTTGGTTCTTCTGAATAATCACAACCAACTGAACAATATTGCATCTTCTGTTTGTTCTGCTAGCCTTTTTTTAACAACTAACAATGATCACAAATCTTAGATCACTTTTGGATCTCAGACTGTTTAATTATAAAGGTTCCTACACAACTCATCGAATAAGTCTCTACCTGCATAACTGAGAATTGAACAATAAGCCTGTTACTGCACAACTGAGAATTGAACATCATCTTTGTGCAAAATTCTACAAAATCTCCTTCATCTCAAAAACTACAATTACTTAAAATTAATAATTAACAAATGATACTCCGCCTTGCCTCTCCTTGCACCTCTCGGGGCAAACCTAAGTAGTTATAAATATAATTAATTTTATGTAAATATTAAAATTTACAATTCAAAAGCCACTCTACACCATAAGGAGCTTTTAGCTTTTTTATAGTGTACATTCTCATACGAAAATAAAAGGATTGGACAACTAACAACGTAATCCACTTGTGGTTGTGCTAATGCATTGAAATTAGAGCATTCAATATTTATACATCATGGGAGACGATTTCAAATAGCTCATTGTTTTCGAGTTCAGGAGGAGAAACCTAACACAATAGTGACATGTTTTGAGAAATTAATTTGGGAGACTATTGCAAACGGCTCATTGTTTCTGAATCCGGGACTAAAAACCCAACACAACAATGATGAGTTTTACAAAATCTGGTCCAAGCCTAGGATATTTGGAAAAGGTTTTCTTTGGACTCAAAGATGGCACGTAAGTTTCAACCCGGATGGATTAATCCTTGGCTTAAGTACTATTGGGTCAAACTTCAAGGTTTTCCTCTTGAGCTTTGGACGAGAAACATCGTAATCAACATAGCTAATGCACTGGGGAAATTCATTTACTTTGATAAAAAATCATTGGTGGAATTTGATAAGCATGTTGCTCAGTTGCTTGTGGAGTTGGATAAAAACATTAGTCTTCTTGAGGAAATGATTATCACCTATGGTGACACACACGATGTGCAACATTTGGAATACTAGAAACTTCTTTTTAGGGGTCTTGATTTCCATCAAACAGGTCATCTTCGTAAGAATAGTATTCATCCTCACAGAGGGAAGGTGGCACCTCGTCATCACTGGTTTATCCTTGATATGGCAGACTTTCAGACTTTCTTTCTGCTCAAACAAATATTTCAAGCCTCTGTCATATGTGAATGCCACATCGAACGCTTCTCGGCAAGAATCTTAGTCCAAGGATGCTTTCTCATCTCCGGTAGCTTCGATGAAACACTCCTTAATTTCTGTTCTTACACCAAAATATAGTATTGTGTTAGATGATCTCAATCATAGTTATGCTAAATATTATGCCTTCCCTAATTCAAAGACTAGTTTGATCTAAAACTCTCTTGTTCTTCTCGGCCTCAAGCTTATTCCTAGTATGCCTCTGGCAAATTATTTCGACTTGGGCCCTATTTTTCCTAGTTTTATTCCTTCCTTCAGTTCTTCTAATCCTTCTCCACCATCACAACTTGTAGCTATACCTCCCTCTTCCAATTATGCCTTGCATGGCCTGATACCTCCTCCTTCTCTCCATGTCGATTCCCATCTAAACTCCCTTAGCGTAGGTCAACCCTTTTATCTAGGATTCCTTGCCATGTCCTCTTTTCCTCCTCTTTCCTCTTCATCCAAATCACCCCCTATCCCTGTCTCGGCTCCTCCGCCAAATTCTCTGCCTTCTTCCCTTCCGAATTTCAAAGAAATATTGAATCTTATTCCTCTTCTAATCCTCAATTTTTCTACTATCCCTTCTTCCTTTCCATAGTTTCTTGCTTTCTTTGACACCTTCATCACTGTCAGGAAAAATAAAAAATACAACAAGAAATAAATGGCTAGAGAAGGCCCCTCTTGGGAGACTTTTTTTGCCTCTTCCTCTCGGGCCATTGGAGCACAATCGCTCATTGTTGGAAGTCGGGAATGATAATGTTGTCTCTAAACATTAGGGGCATTAGGGGCATTAGGGGGACATACAAATTCCTCTCCCTCAGGAGACTAGTTCAGACTTATTTCCCTTCTGTTATGTTATTTAAGGAAACTATGGTCTCTGGGACCAAAGATTTAGACTTTTTCTCTAAAATTTATCCAGGCTAGTGCGTTTATGCATCGAATGTTGAAGGAAAATCTGGAGGGCTGACCACAATTTGGGATCCTTCTATGGCCACCTTCTCGACTTTTCAATCTAAAGTGGGTCTTATTCTGGAAGGAAACTTAAGAGGTGTTTCCAAACCAGTGATTGTTGTTAATTGTTGGGATGCATTCTAAAATAGTGGGCTCCTGGGAAGTGGCAAATTGATCATAACAATAGACTTTAATTTGACAATGTATGGCAATGAAGAATGGGATGTTCAATCCAGGCAAGATCCTCTTACATTTTACTTTATTTCCCTATTTCAGAATGTTGGACTAGTGGACATTTGTTCGTCCTCGTTAGTTCCTTCTTGGAAAAATGGCAGAGTGGATAGTGAAGGAATAGTGAAGCGATTAGATCGATTCCTAATGGTTGAAAATATTATCTCCTGTTTCAACCATTACAGATCATGGATAGTCTAAGATGGCATATCAAGTCATTATCCTATTTTTCCGGAGGTATAAGCTCATAAATCCTTGACTCCCTCTCCCTTTAAGTTTAATCATATATGGATCAAATATCAATGTTTTGATAAGCGTGTTAGGGTATCTTGGCCTTCCTTAAAGGATCCATGTTCTGATTCAGACATGGACCGTTTCTATTTTAAGGTAAATCTGCTGAAGAAAATAGTTACCAGATGGGAAAAGAATAAAAAGAGAGAGACCAACATTGAACTTGGACCTTTAGAGCAGGAGATAGAATTCATAAATCATTCCTTTATCACATAAATGTTTCCTATAGAAATTAAAGAACATCTGGGTTGCTTACAATCAAGAAGACTTCATATCAAAAAAGCTAAATGAAGAAGTTTTGAGAATCAAAAGCAGGTTCAATTGGATATCCAAGGGCGCTGGAAATTCCAATTTCTTCCATAAATATGCCTCTTATAGAAAAAAATCCAACTCTATATGGGAGATTGCAGGACCAAATGGCTCAATTATTTCAGATAAAGAGGATATTAAAAGGTCATGGTTTCTCATTTCTCCAGCATTTTCAAGTAACATTCTGTAAATAATATTGTGGATCAAATTTAGTTAATTAATCTATTTTCTATATTTTTCTCTGAAGAGGAGGCTGATTATATTGGCAGACATGTTACTTTGGAGGAGTTATGTGGTATCTTGAGATCCCGTGTTAAAGAAAAAAGTTCAGGACCTGACAGTTTGACTGCATAATTCTTTATAAATTGAATCTTTGACTTTCTGGGAAATTAAATATTGAAGGTTGTTGGGCAATATAGAGTTAAATATAGAATCGATAGTTCTATCAATGCTACATTTCTTGTCTTAATTCCCAAATCCTCTAAATCCATCCATTTTGACCAATTCCGACCCATCTCGTTGTGTAATACGATCTACAAAATTATTTTTAAAACTATAACTAACATAAGTAAAGACAAGATGGCATTTGAAATATCTAAGGAACAATTTGGTTTTCTGCATGGGAGACAGATCCATGAAGCCATTGTTTTAGCTTAGGAATGTCTTCATTTAATTAAGGTTAGAAAGGCCAAATCCCTCATCTCCAAACTTGACCCGATGAAAGCTTATGATAAGGTTAACTGGGGTTTCCTTAGGATGCTTCTGATCCAAATAGGTTTGGGGCCAAAATTATCCAATTGGATAATGGCTTGTGTCTCTTCTACCTCCTTCTCTGCTTTAATTAATGGATCCCCTTCTAAAATTTTCCCCTGTTCAAGAGGGCTTCATTAAGATGTCCCTTATCTCCTCTTCTCTTCATTTTGGTCATGGAAGGTCTCAACAAAGTTAATCTCTCAGGAAAAAAAGGAAGGAAGAATTAAAGGTATTAAAGTCATTGTTGACTTATTCATTTTCCACCTTTTATTTGTAGATGATGTGCTCATTTTAGGGGATGGTTCAGTAGGTGGATGGATTGATTTCAAAAATAATATTTTTTCCTTTTGTATGGCGATGGGGATGGAGGTTAGTATTGAAAAATCTTGCTTTCTCCACAACGGGGTCGAGGATTCAGTTCTAGCTGCTTTAAAAGATATATGGCCATGTAGGATGGAGGTTTTGGACACCGGGTTTAAATACCTTGGTTTCCGACTCAAGCTAAATAACTATAAGAAAGAGGATTGGCTATGGTTGATTAAAAAATGGAGAAAAAAATCGGTTGTTGTTGCTACAAGTGGTTGTCTCTTGGGGGTTGGTTGGTGCTGGAAAAATCGATCATTGAGAGCATTCTTGTTTTTTGAATGAGTTTGGTTAGGATTCCTTCCTTCATCCTTAACAAAATAAGACAACACATGTTTCATTTCATCTGGGTAGGAAAGGCAGTGAAAGATAAAATTCATATTGCAGGTTGGGAATCCCTCTCAAGGCCTAAATGCTTAGGGGTTTGGGGTCTTAAGAATATTTTATGGTTTGGGAAAGCACTTGCCGCAAAAAATATATGGGGAGTGCTAGTAAACAATGGTCTCTGGAGTTCAGTGATAAGGGATAAATACCTTAGAAGACAGACCTTGATTGATTGGGTTTGTAAAGGTGTTTCAAACTACCTTGTCACTCTTGTTCCTAGGTCCATTGTTTGGAAAGGACTCATGGCCTCTTTTCCTTAGCTCTTAAAGTGTATTTTGTGGAAGGTTGGCATCGGTTTCCAAATCCGGCTGGGTAAAGACTCTTTTCTTGGTGGATTTCCTTATTGTTTATTTTTTGAACCTTCGGTCAATTCCCTTAATTATAAAGTTCTGTATGTGCTCATTAGAGAAATTTTGAGGTCTAAAATGGGCCTCCAAACAAAAAAGTACAACCAAAATCAACTTTATAAGAACCAATAGGATTCAAGATGATGATGTCAACCAAGGGGGATGGTTCACCATTTTTGGAGTAAAAAAGTAAAAAGATTTTTAAAAAACTAGTTTTTCAACTCGTATTTTTGAACTTATTTCCCTATGATTTTACTCAAATTTCAAGTGGGAACACTCGTTGGATGCATAATTTAATTATTCATCCAAAGAGTACCCATGTTGCATACTTTCGATGGATCCTCCTACACAAAAAATGAGAAATACATGAAAAACGTGATTGTAATCGTGTTTTTTCATCTATTTCTCATTTTTCATTTAGTAGGGTCCATCGAAAGTATGCAACATTGGTACTCCTTGGATGATGTTGAAATTGGCAACAAGAAGAGGCTTCTATTTCAATTTTACCTTAATTAAATCAGAAGGAAATTGTAATTCCACATCACATGACAACTTGTACGAGTTAATTGAGTTGGGAAGACTCAGTTAGCTCAGTTAATTCGAGTTGAGGCTCAAACTAGAGGCATGTAGAGATATCTCTAAGTTTTAGGGGGTCCAGTTACAATTTATTTTGATTTGTAATTATTTAACTTAATTATTTGAGTTAAAATCAGTTAAACTAGTCATTTGAAGAAATTTTAGCCTAAAAGTGCCCATGAAATTTTGATGTATTTTCCATGTCATAATATGTAAACTAATCAAAATCCTTTAAATTTAAAAAGAGGTACCTGTAAATATTTTGGAGGGAAAAGAAGAAAAAGTATTTTTTTAATTGTATATTTGGCTTATCTCCTTATAGGTTTACTCAAATTTCAAGTGTAGACACTTGTTGGATGCGGAATTACATTCCACATCCAACGAGTACCCATTATGCACACTTTTGAGAAGCCCCACATTGAACTAGTGAGAGGTCCAGTGAATTAAATTTGATTTAATTCACATGCAATGATCTATTAGATAAATAATAATTTGTTATAAACAATTGTTTCATGTCAGTTCTGAGGAAGACCCAGTTGAGATTGGCGTTAAAGGGAAGTATACTATCATTTGTATAATTAGAAAATTGTACAGATCATGCATGAGGTCAGCATAAGGCCTTATATGTATTACATAATCAATTATTGGGGATTTCCTAATTAATAGGGGCTTAATTTCCTTAGGGATTGCGCAAGCAAGGTTGACCATCCAAAGGCAATAAATTGGTTAAGTATTGGACCAAACTTTCTTCGATCAGTGTGAGGCAGTCAGATATAGTGCAAAAAGCTCTCAAACTTGAGAGAAGCATTGTATTGTTTCATATTCTTAACTTAATGCAATATACAAATAGCAGGGTTTGTAGCTGAGGCTTTCCCTAGATAAATAGTTGTGTTGTGCGATTGAAATTATTTCTCTTTCTTGTTCATGTGATTATGCGATCGTAATTAGTTTTTGCAATTTTTAGAATAGATTCAAGTATTCTGTTTTAGAATATTACAAGATTAGTTGAATCTAAGTGGATTTTATACATGGTATAAGAGCAAGAATCACTATAGAGGAGAAGAATACGAGTTTGTTGTGAACATGTGAATTGAATTTTCAGATCTACACTTTAGGACCAGTAGCAGAATCAGGATGTCTTTCTGTGGATTGAGACTCGAATATTCCCTTGAGGGTAGTTTGAATTACATAGCTTGGAAGGACATGATGGAAGTAGTGTTGGAAAATAACAGGTTTAAGGAGTTCATAGACAGTGATATTCCCAAGCCTGCAACAACAGATGCTCAAAATCTCGATGCATGGAAGAAGAATGTAGCAAAGGAGAGAAGGATTTTGTTAGAAGGAGTTCGAGATCATATTGTCTCAAACAACCATGGAAAGGTAACTCCATATGCTATGTGGAAGGCCTTAACAGATTTGTTTTAGAACAACAACAAACACAAGAAGCTGACACTAAAGGACAAGCTCGGAAAAATCAAGATGGAGAAGGGCGACACCATACCAAAATACTTGACGAATTTCACTCAATGTCAAGATGAGCTTGGAAGTGTTGGTGTTACAGTTTGTTGAGCCTAGCACTTCTAGGGCCTCCCAAGGGCTGACATAACTACCAGGATTCGATGAATGGGATGGAGAAGCTACCAAAGTGGGAGCGATCGTGGTATGACTTGGTACAAGAAGAGATTCGACGGAATACCAGAGATGGACCCTCATCAAAGATTGATGATGAGGATAATTATGCCTTCAATGGAAAGGAGAATAAAGGGAAAGGGAATACATCCCATTCCAAATCAGATTCTGGTCAGGTAGGCAAGAAGGACTTGTCGAAGATAAAATATTTTCACTGTCATGAGCTTGGACACTATGCTACAAAGTTTCCACACAAGAAGGTTGGAAAGTAGCCCTTAGGAGGAGCAGCAAGTGAAGTTATTATTTCACAATTTGAGATGAATTTCACTCTCATCGCATGCATGATGTCATCAGTGATGGGTTTTTTGTGGTACTTGGATAGTGGAGCTTCATTCCATATGACCGACAACAAATAATTCTTCAGTAACTTGGAGGAGAAGGATCTCCAGATGCACATTGAGATGGGAGATGATGGGAGGTATAATGCGACCGACATAGGTACAATTACCTTTCAGAGGGAGTCTGTTACTCCTCTCATATTAAAATATGTCATGTATGTTCTTGGTTTAAAAAAGAATCTAGCTTTTGTTGCTATGTTGGAAGACCGTGGCTATGATGTGATATTTAGTAAAGGAAAGACGTTCCTTTGTCACAAAGTTATGGGATAGGTGAAGAATATTGAGGTTCGGGTAAATAACCTCTAAAAATTGGATGTAGAAGATTGTGTTTCCTTGAGCACGAAAGAAAAGAAGGTGCAGAGCTAAGACATCGGTGAGTTATGGCATAGAATATTGGGCCATCTACACCATGGTGCTTTGAAGATCATGCAACAAATTTCTACAGAACTTCCCAAGGGTGCACTTGAGTAGGGAGATACATGCAGAGGGTCTACATTTGGGAAGTACACTAAAGCCACATTCCAAGATAATAAAATTTGATCAAAGGTGATCCTTGAAAGAGTTCACTCAGATGTGTGTGGACCATTCTCAATTATCTCCACAACAAAACACAAGGATTATGTGATTTTTGTAGATGATTTTTCACGCAAGTGTTGTATATTCTTCATGTAGAAGAAAAATCAAATGTTCTCAAAGTTTTGTGAGTTCAAAGAACTTGTCGAGAAAGATACATGGAATAAGGTGAAGACTCTCAGGAGCGACAATGATGGAGAACATGTCTTGAATGAATTCAATACTTTCTATGCTTCAGAAGGAATTCGATGAGAATTTATATCACCTCATAACCCATAGCAGAATGGGGTTGCAGAAAGGAAGAATAGAACTATTGTGGGAGAAGCACGAGTAATGTTGCATGATCAGGTCCTATCGTTGCATCTGTGGGCTGAAGCGTGCAACACAACATTATTTTTGCAGAACATAAGTCCTCATCAGATTCTCGGGATGAGTACACTAGAGGAAGCTTTTTCAGGTAAGAAACCTAGAGGTGGCACATTTTAAATTTTTTGGTTCATCAGTTTATTGCCATGTAACCAAAGATGCCAAGAAAAGCTAGAGACAATAGCTAAGTTGAGAATATTTGTGGGGTATACCGATACACCTCACAACTATTGGGTGTACTTTCTAGCACACAGGATGAAAATGTTCAGAAGAGATGTTAAATTCGATGAAGAGAAGGCCATGCGATTTTCCCTTGAGAAGGAGCTTTAGTTGCATGTAGTTGAGGAGCTCTTAGCTCCAAAATAAGAACCTCAAGATGTGGAGCAGCCACAAGCATAGGAACAGAGAGTGGAAGCACCCACTCATGAAGATACATCCCGATAAGGAAGGAAGCACACCAAAGAGGATGAGAGGTTGGTTCTTGATGCTAGAGAGAATATGGGAGCACCCACATCACAGCGCAGGCAAGGAAAGTCCCAAAAGTAGTACACTTGCTACATGGATCTTATGAGCGAGAGTGTAGAGATATAGACATCCTCATTCGAGGAAGCAGTGCAACAACCAATTTAGGTTAATGCCATGGTTGAGGAGTATGACTCCATTGTCAAAAATAGTGCATGGGAAGTTTTCCCAAGACCCGAGGGGAAGACAGTTGTAGGATCCAGGTGGATCTATAAGGTGAAGCAAGCAACAAATGGGAGTGTGGAGAAACACAAGGCCTGGTTTGTGGCCAGATGGTTCTCATAGGTGGAGGGGATTATTTACGAGGATAACTTTGCACCAGTCGCAAGGTACTCATCAAGAGGGTCATGATGAAGCCCACTGTTGGAAGCTTCATCCAAAATTGAGGCCTAAGAAATTCAACGACAAGGGAAAAAAAAATACAACCACTACCACACAACAGGATCTTGGATCCGACTCGAGAGATGAGACTAAAATTGCAACGATGGTCACAAAGGGAAAAGAAGCCATAGCAAGTACTAGTTCATCAAATTGTCACAGTAACACTCCAAGTGAAGAAACAAGAATAGAGTTGTTTCATGTAAGAGTGATCTCAAAACATACAAAAATTGACACACTATTTGATAGTGGGTCTCAAGCAAAATTAATATATGAAGACTTAGTCAAGAAGCTTAATCTTGAAACCTTACCTCATCACAAGCCATCCCCTTTGGGTTGGATAACCAAGGATACAAATTTACAGGTTACAAGAAAATGTATTTTCCGATTTGCAATTACCGCAAACTTCATTGATGAAGTTGAGTTAGATGTTGTATCGTTTGACATATTAGGAATTGTTTTGGGTAGTCCATATCTCTATGACAGGAAGACATTCTTCTATTTCCATGAGAAAAAGTACCCCTTGTTCAAATATGGAGTTGAATATATTGTGAGAGCTCACCGCAAAAAGTTAAACCTCTCTTTAGTTAATGCTGGGCAAATGAAGAGACTAGTAAATTCAAGCAAAAACTTTGTGCTTCTTATGATCAAACAAAAGAATGATAAGGATTATGAATATTTTGAAGGTTGTGATGATAAATTAAAATTTGATTTGTTCGATGTGGTAAGTCAACATGGCGCGATGTTTCAGGAACCAAAGGGGTTACCTCCCAAGAGGGGAATCCAACATTAAATACAGTTGTAGTAGGATGTTCCACTCCCTAACATTGGTATGTATTGCATGTCGATAATGAAAAGTGCAGAAATCAAGAAGAAAATCCAAGAATTATTGAATAAAGGTATCATTCGCCCATCTACCTCGCCATGCGGTTCACCGATTGTGTTGGTGCCCAAGAAGGATGGAACATGGTGCATGTGTGTGGATTTCCATGCACTCAACAAAATCACGATAAAGAATCATTATCCGCTCCGAGAAAATTGATGATTTGCTTGATCAATTGAGGTATGCAAAGTATTTCACTAAGTTAGACTTGAGAAGTGGTTATCATCAAATTAGAATAGTTGAAGAGGGCATATGGAAGACCACATTTAAAACTAAACAAGGACTGTTTGAGTGGATTTTTATGCCTTTTGGTCTTTGCAATGCTCCAACTACTTTCATGAGAGTTATGAACGATGTATTGAGACCATTTCTTGATGATTTTGTCATTGTCTACGTAGATGATATTTTGATATTCAGCAAATCACGAGATGAAAATTTCATGCATGTAAGAAAGGTGCTTGATGTCTTGAGAAAAGAACAGTTGTTTTTGAAGATGTCAAAATGTGAATTTAGTAAAAATTCTTTAGTGTATTTGGGAAATATTGTTGGAGGAGGTGAGTTGAAGATAGACCCATCTAAGGTTGAGGTCATTGTGAATTGGCCTACACCCAAGGCAGTCACTGAGGTAAGAAGTTTTCTAGGAGCATCACAATATTGGAGGAAGTTCATTGCTAATTTTTCTTCTATTGCAACTCTGTCGCATGCATTGAATATTGTTAAGAAAGTCTTCCAGTGGGGAGGCAATCAACAAAAATAATTTGATTCTTTGAAAAAGAAGATCAGTTAAGCCCCAATCAACAAAGTATCCAAGACATCCCTTTTAGATTCAAACCGATGCAAGTGACTATGCCATGGGCGCAATCCTCTTACAACATTGTAAGCCTTTTTCATTCCATTCAAGAATGTTTAATGGTGCAGTGATAAATTATCCTGCATATGACAAGGAGCTATATGCGTTGGTTCAAAGTGTGAAGAAGTGGAAACACTATTTGATGGAAAAGGAAACCATCATTCACACCGATCACCAACCATTGCAATACTTGCAATCGCAAACTAAATTGCAGCAATCAAGGCACTTTCGATGGATGGGTTTCTTGTAGCAATTCCAATTGGTCATCAGGTATAAGAAGGGTATATACAACAAGGTTGTTGATATGCTTTCTAGGCCTATTATTAGTGTGACTACTTTACTCAAGAATACTTATGTTTTACATGAAAGTTACATTGAACAATATGCATTTGATAACGACTTTCAAGATGTTTATGAAAGCTTGAGTCAAGGTTGACAAGTAGAGGAATTGGATTACCATGTAAATAATAACTTTTTGTATCATTTGGGAAAGTTTTGTATTCCACGGGGTGAGAGAGTGAATGTCATAAGGGAAGCACACACTTCTCTTATTGCTGGACATTTTGGTGTAAGCAAAACAGTGGCAAATCTTTAGAGGTATTGTTATTGGCCTCGTATGCTTGAAAGTGTGTCACGTTTTATTAAAGGTTGTTCATTATGTGCAGTCAGTAATCCTGGTAATAGGAAGTTAGGATTGTACACACCACTTCCAGTTCCTTCATGTCCATGGGAGAGTATTTCTATGGATTTTGTAGGAGCTCTTCCTTTGTCAAAAAGAGGTCATGATTATTTGTATGTAGTTGTGGATAGGTTCAGCAAAATGTGTATATTGATGCCATGTAAAAAGCAAGTTACAACTGAACAAACAACTCATATTTTCTTTCAAAATGTTTGGGTTCATTTTGGATTCCCTACATTTATTGTAAGTGATCGATATCCTCGATTTGTTGGGAAGTTTGGTCAAGCTTGTGGGACTTGATGGACACTAAGTTGAAGAAGAATACAACCTTTCATCCACAAACATATGGTCAAACCAAGGTGGTCAACAAAACAATCATTCATCTTCTTCGAGGATATTGCAGCAAACATTCTAAGTTGTGGGATGAACAATTGTGTTACATTCAACATGCTTACAATCGTGCAAAACACTCCTCTACTCAAACATTGCCATTTAAGGCATGTCTTGGATACTTGCCAAAATCGCCATTGGATTTCATTTTTGGGAAAGATGTAGCTATTGATGGGCATAACGACATAGATAAAGCAAATAAATTCATAGAGAAAATTAGTTGATCCATTAAACAATACAAGATGAACTATAAAAAAATTCAAGGCAAGTACAAAGCGAGACACGACAAACATCATGTGGATCATAAGTTTGAATTTGGTGACGAAGTTTGGCTTCACATTAGCAAGGAAAGGCTTGAAGGAGAAGGTAAAAGGCTGAAACCAATCCGTTATGGTCCTTTCAAAATTCTGGAAAAGATTGGTAACAATGCCTTCAAGCTTGATTTGCCTTTATACATGCAAATTTATTTAGTTATTAATGTTGAAAATTTGAGATTGTATGAGCCTCCTTTGATTGAAGATCAAGGAGAGAATGTTCAACTGCCATCTATTGAAGAATTTTCTCCAGATTTCTTTGTTGAGCTTCAGCAAGACACCATACTTGATAGGAGGATAAGGACATTGACAAGAGGAAGTGTCGACAATCTTCGAGTGGGGCTTAAAGGAAAAAATCCTTCAAAATCCAAATTGATTGAAATTGGGAAGGTGAGGGAACTGTACCCTCACATGTTCAGCAGCTGAATATGATCTTTTAGGGTCTAAAAGCTTCCAGTGGGGAGGAATGATCATGGGCTCAGTTTTATGCTCAAAAATAAAATTTATTAGAATGGCTCGAAACCTGAACTACCGCATAGTGTTCGTCATTTTGAATCCGACGCACTTCGTTTCACGCAAAATGGACTCCGTATGCTCCTAGAAATGAGTTATGTCCGCTTTGCTAAATAGACAAAATTAAAAAAAAAAGGACAGATAGGTTTCCCAGTCAGCAGTTTGTAATGCTGACGTGGAATGCTGACTGGATTGGGTCGAATTTTTGTCATTTTCCTCCAGCGAGTAAGGGACTTCCAAGTGGCAACATCATATTAGTTGAAATTCTTGGTTATTTGGAAAGTTTATATTGGTTGAAATTCATACCAATGGGGTGAGGACATGTGGTGCAGCCTGGGGCCGCCACGTGCCCCCCCCCCATGGTGGAGAAAAACTTTGTTTTAATTCCGGGCGAAGGCGCCGGGGTTCGACCACGAGACCTACCACACAATACACACGCCATCTACTACCATGCCACACCAAAGGTCTTAACACATATGTGAACCCACATTGTTTTTTCCTTTGTATTGACCGCCGACGGGGGAAGAGGGGGCTAGCCCCGATTCATGTGACCATAGCGCAGAACCTTGGCGGAAGCACTAGAGGGCTAAACAATAAACACAGATTTAACCACTAATATGGGTTTAATTACCCCTAAACTCGTATTAAAATGCGCTAATCCATATTTAACCATAAGCGTGGGTTAGCACTAAATATGCTTAATTAGTGATAAATGCGCTTAATTAATTTAATATGGATTAACTTTGCAGTCCGCCAATCCAGCGGAACTGTCAGTTTAGTGCGAGCTAACCGAATTTAGCTCTAGTTAGCTAAATTTAGGCCAAAAATTGTGAAGAAACTGGAAATGGTCATAACTTTTGGAGTTTTCGACCAAATCAGGAGCTAAAAGAGGCTAGATGACCATTTTTGGGCATTATGGACTCATTGGTGCAAGTTTCAAGAGCAAAAAAGCATTGTAAACACATCATTTTTCAAATTTGAGCATGATATAGAGGCCCAAGCCATGGAAGTTGGACCAAGGAGATGTAGCACAGGAAGGCTGAACTCATTCATCAAATTCCTGTGTTGATGTGTTGTACGGTGATGTACTATACTTTTGTTTGCTGATGTTCAACCTTTATTTTATGTTAAAAGGTTCATAAAATTAACATGAAAAACACTCATGAGACTCAATAATTAGCAAGATAACTTGAACCCTTAAGTACACATAAGACATTGTTTGCAGAATCTGAAAGAGTAATTAACACAACAACACTAGCATACTTCATTCAGATCAATAGAAGAGCAATCCTTAAAACCCGGTGAATGTTAAGTAATGGTAATCTATTAGTAAATATCTCATAAGATGAATAATGGTATTTTATTGGTAAATATCTCAATAGGAATGGTAAATAATGTTGGGGTCAGAGGGCAGAGACAGATCCGTAGGCGAGTTACTTCAAGTATCTTTTTTTACCATAAAATGCTTATTGACATTCTTCGTTCCCCCTTTCATCCAACCTGGAGGAACGAGAGGGTTGATCCTAAAGGCATTTCAAAGAGAATTGATAGGTTCTTTGTGCACTCTTCTTTGATCAACATGTTCAACCATCTACAATCATCCTCCTCCTACACAGGTATCTATGACCATGATTTGATCGTTCTGGATTGGAGCGACACAAAGGACGTGAAGTCCTTGCCTTTCAAGTTCAACCACACTTGGTTGAATGACCCAGACTTCTCTATGCTGGTGCGTGAGTTTTGGGTACTGCCTCCAGAAAATCCCCTGGACAATCAAATGGCTATGATAAATTATAAATTGAAGAGTTTGAAAAAAGTGGTCAAATCTTGGATTGGAAATTGGAGGGCAAGCATACAGATGGAGTTGAAGGCTATTGTGCAGGAGCACGATGACTGACTCTTTCCAGGGATAAGGGCATGAGCCCGCCAATCCTGCCCCTATATTGAAATTAATTGATCCTAGACATTCTGACGTGGGTAACTAACCAATAATCCTCTCTAAGGGATAAGGGCTACCTATCTTCGCCCTTCCAAATGAGCCCAATGGCATTAAAAAACCATATACTATCTTTCTCCCCAAATGACAAAGTCAGAACAAAAAGAAAACAGATTCCCCAAACTCCCTTAAACCCCACAAACCAAACCCACTCGTTCAGACCATGGGTAAGCCCAACCCACACACACAAGAAATCCCAAAGCATATCACCAGTTAGTGGTGCTATGCAGATAATTCCCGGGTGAATAATTAAACCATAGAAAACCACCAATGCTACAATGAAAGGACTTACACCCTTCTACGACTCGTCAAAGTGGTGTGATTAGCATGCCGATGAGGTTCCTACACGCAATGGCTTCCACAAAGAGCCGACGCTGGATCCCATACAGTGCATCCAACATTCACAAGGCTTAACCCATGAAGAAACCCACTATTGCACCACAATAAGGACCCCCCCATACATCTAAGGAACAACTTGGAGGACCGAGAGGTCCATGCACATAGGAGCCGGAATCATTCGATGTATCAGTCTGGTTCATTTCACTTCCCAAACCACAGTCCCACCAAACCTGCACCATCTTAGATATATCATATGCTACCTCGAGAATGTTCGTCACGCTGAATCTCGATGCCATCCCACTACCACATATCGTCATTACCATCGTTGCATGGAGGGTTGATGAGCTACTATACTCTCCTCGATTCGCACCCCCATCAAGGACATTTACTAAATATTTTTAATCTTAAAATATTAACATATTTTTTTATATTAAATGTTTAAAGTACTAATGAGCTTCTTTCTTATATGGAAAATGAGCTTTTTAACTCCATAAAGTAATTTTAAATTATGTTGTATACCTAATTTTCATCTTATTATATTATTAATAATAAAAAATTTGAAGGTAGGACCACCAAAAAGAACGAGGCCACATTTTTCTCAAAACAATGGAAATTTCAACATGATTATGATAATATTTGACTTGAAATTTTGGAAATTTTAAGTTACAACTTTCAAGCTACATCTTCAAGATTTTGAGTGTCCAAGGGTTTTTGATGGTGTTGAATCTATTTCCACCTTAAAAAAATCTATTCCGACTTCTATAGTGACTTATTAAAAGAGTTGTCTACCCAAACAACAATAGCAAGAGCTTGCCTTGCCTTAAAAAAGATTCAAAAATCATGAGTTGGAGTGTTTGAATTGCATTTTTGATAATAAATGGATTCGCACTAGGGGAGAGGCTTCTATTGTTGTGCAAGGACCAATAGTAGTTATACTACTGGTTCCACACATCCACCAAACATAAATTAAAAACTCACTAAAATATGCACATAAATATTTGATAATATGCACATAAATATTTGGAAATAAGTTATATAAGTTACATAAATATGTCCAAAATGGGCCCAGTTTTTTACTAGACCAACATCTGTCATACACCAAAACATTCATCACAAGTTGACAAGACCCACTGTCTCAAGTACCTCCAGTTCTGAATTACCATTCAAGGCAAAATACACTACAAAACATTACAAAGCTACCCATCCAAAAGTACTGTTATCCCATCAAACAGTCCCCCACTGATTTTGCATTGGGAGACTACATCTCATTGCTGAATAACAGCTGGACAAAAACTGGGTAACCCCTGCACAAATATTGAGTACCACCTGCACAAAAAAAAGGGAAATGTCTGTCAGCAATATCTACATGTTTGTTTAACCATTCAGCCTATTGAAGACATTAAATGACACCATTCAATTCAGGAAATAGTTCACCCAACCTTTCATTTCAAGAATTAAACACAACAGTCCTGGAATTACAGGAATTAAATTCTGAGAAGCATTTCAATTCAGAAATTAAATTCAGGAAAGCACAAGGATCAACCATGATAGCTTTTCAGCCATTGGATCATGTACAAATCAATCCACACCACACAATTAAATTTGGGAGATGGCAATCCATGCCAATCTTCCCTACCAATGAAATTCTAAATCATAAAACTATATAACCTCAACTGTTACTGCATTTGAGGCATTCGTTTTGCTCTTAAACTACTGCTGACATACATTCAGAGTTTTCAGAGTTTTCAGACAGTGTTCCATTCAGTTTTCAGAAAGTGAGTTTTCAGACAGTGAGTTTCCATTTTGCAGACATACAATCATTTTCAGACAGTGTTCCAGACATACAAATAGAGGACAGAGTGTGCTCAGTGTTACATTCCAGACAGAGTGTGTGCACAGTGTTACATTCCAGACAGATTGTGTGCACAGTGTGACATTCACTCTCTTCATCAGTTGCTGGAAACAACATACAGGTATTTCTTCAATAATGTTATTCAAGATATTAAGCAGATATAATGTTGGATAAATATAGTAGTTATCAGATCGGATAGAGAGAGTATAGTGTCACACATATCACATAACTACAAGCTTGGTACTCATTAAGCTACATACTCATCTAAATAATGGTAAGAAAACCATGCTTTGGAATAGAGTCATTACATTAAACCAATCATGTGTTATATGTGTAATCTATATAAGGTATGTGATAGTAAGCTTATGGTGATAAAGCCTATTCTATAAACATAGGTAATCACTTACATAAGGATAAACAAGAGCTGTAATACTTATAGTAATAACATGAGCTTTACACTTATACTGTAATCTCTCTAAGATGGAATAGAGTCATTACATTAAACCAATCACGTGTTATATGTGTAATCTATATAAGGTATGTGATAGTAAGCTTATGGTGATAAAGCCTATTCTATAAACATAGGTAATCACTTACAGAAGGGAAACGGGCGCTTCAGCTGGATACCTTATGGTTCAACAACCTAGGCTACAAGCTTTCGAGCTGGCTTTGCTCCTGGAGGTAATGCTAGAACATCGCTTACGAATACTGGAACATAATGGGATGTCTAAACTTAGCTGCTTGGAATGCATGCAGATGCCGGAGCATCATAAATTATTGTAACACCAGGGTATGTAGGAACATCACTAGTTGGATAAAGAGCTTATGTCGGAGCACTTCTAGTAACTATTGCAAATATCGAAACATCACTTATTGAATTGAAACACTAGCTAATGCACCTGACTTCTAGGAACATAATAGGATGTCGGAACATGCACTTGTGGGAACAATATTCAATGCTGGAACAACAAGGTAACAATATCTGGGAACACTAGGAAATCCCGGAACTACACTGATAGGAACTATTACGTATATGGAAACATAAGCACTTGTCGGAACATCATATCTTGTGACATAGATCAATATTGGAACATCGCGAATTAATTCACAACAAACAACTGAAAGATTTCATGTTATTAGCAGAAATTTTGGAATTCATACATAATTATAGTTTACTCTATACAGTTGTGCTGTAATACTTATCAAATTTCTTAACGATGTTGGAAATTGCAGGTTGTAGTCATGCCAAGAGTTTCTGTTGCAGATTGGATAAGGAACAGGAGGCGAGGGAGAAGGGGGGCCCAACTGCGGAGCAGTTCATCAGATGATGATGTCAATGCTCCCATTGCTCCTAGTAATGTAGTTGAAAAGGACCCTGTGGTTGCAGATCATCCCATCCCACCATCAGCCACAGAACCACCTTCGACCACAATACAAGGTGCAATTTCAACAAAGAAAATCAGTGCAATCAGAGGCTGGACGAAGGAAGACATGCTTGTTGCAATTGATGACATCGAGTTTAAGGGATATTCAATCCGTGCATCAGCAAAAAAACATGGTATTGCTGCCTCAAACATACATTATTGGATAAATGGGTTGACTAATACAAAGCGCAGAGGGCCTGTTACAGTCATGACCGAAGAGGAGGAAGATGAGGTGGTGGAGTGGTGTAAGGAGATGGCCCTATTGGGACATGGGTTAGAGCTTATCCAACTTAAATCCACTGTAGCTCAAATATGTCAAGGGAGGCCAAACCCCTTTACAGATGGTTTTCCTGGTAAGTCATGGTGGAGTGGTTTTAAAAAGAGGCATCCAGACCTTGTGTTACGTACAGCAGAGGGCCTTGACAGAGACCGGGCTTTAAATCTACGCCCTGCAATTGTTTCCAAGTTCTATAACACTCTCTCTGCTGCATATGACCAACACTCATATGCCCCAGACCACATATGGAACTGCGATGAGACAGGCTTACAGGCAGGAAGAAATTGCGGTATGCGGGTAATTGCAAAGAGAGGGAGTAGAAATGTGCCTAAGATATTGCCTAAGAGCAGGGAGTGGATCACAATTCTTGCCTGTGTCAATGCAATTGGCTCATCTATACCCGGATTTTATCTATTTAAAGTTAAAACTCAACTAAAAAATTACATACAGAATTGTGAACCGGGGGCATGCATGGCTGCACATCCACATGCATGCATGACAAAGGAACTGTTCCTAAATTGGCTTTGCCACTTTGCTGCTTCTGTACCGGGTGATGTCTCGCCTGAAAACAGGCACTTGATGATTTTAGATGGCCATGGAAGCCACATGGCTGTGCAGACAATCGAGGAGGCCAATAAGTTGGCATTGACCTGTTAACATTGCCGGCTCATATTACTCATAGATTGCAGCCCCTTGATGTGAGCGTGTTTGGGCCTTTCAAGATCTATTTCAGGGTCGAGCGAGCTTCATGGATGGCAAAGAACCCAGGGGTGGAAGTAAAGAGGTTTGAGCTAGCTGAGCTTGCTAGCAAAGCATTTAAAAGGGCTCTCACACCTTCTAATATCAAGGCTGGATTTAGGAGGACTGGTATATGGCCACTCAATCATGATGCTTTTATGCATGATACCACATGTAGCCAAGCATTTGAAGTGGAAGGTCAAGAAGCAGAGAATTTAGAAGAGCATGTTGGTGCCCAAGAAGATGTAGCTGCTGCAGAAGGTATAATGTCCCTTTCTGAAGGGTTGTTCTGTGGTGGTGATGATGCTGAGCATGTCAGTGAGACACAGTTCAGTGATGAACCAACTAACAATATCAATGAGGCCGTGACACCCACTGATGCAGCTGACAATGAGCAATTGACCATGCCAATCCAAGTAAGTGCACCATCATGGCTGGCAGAGGCCGTGATGAATATCACTGGAAATAATGTAACATCCACCAATGAGGATGAAAGCATGGACATGCCTTCACAACCATCAAGGTTGAACACCGAACTTGTTCATTATTTTGTGGACAATGGATCACTAGAAGAGGAGCCTATTCAGCATGAAGTACCTGAAGAAGACAACAATGGGGGCCATTCAGTTGTCCCAGAAGATGAAATCCAACAGGCAGGTCCGGAAAAGCAGAGATTACTTGGTGCATTCCTAAAGCTACCAGTAGAGAGAGTGAAGGCCTCATCAAGGAACTCAACCTCAGATTATCTTCGTTTAGGGAGGAGTTCACAATTGCTCACATCTGAAGACTATATGAATTTAATGTTCGAGTCTGAACGTAAAAAGAATGAAATTCAGGAAACTAAAAGGAGAAAGAAGGAGTTAGCCAATGAAAAGAGGGTTGCAAGGATTGCAACAGCAGAAGCTCGAGCAAAGGAAAGGTTGGAAAGACAAAAAGCAAGGGAAGAGAAGGAACATCAAAAGCAATTGGCAAGGCAACAGAGAGAGGCAAGAAAGGTTCAACAAGAGTTGGAAAAAGGACAAGGGGTGACAAGCAGAGAAGAACATGGTTCAAGATAGTTTGAGGCAAATAGGTTGATGTCTAACACGTTGGACCACATTGCAGAGCAGACACCATCATTCCAAGACCTGATTAACATCCAAGTCCCTAGCTATCAGGCAGGGGTTAGGCCCACCTCTTATACCCCTACCAATGCAGGTTTGAATCCTAATTGTGTTTATATGACACCTGCAGTCAGTGCTGGGGTTAGTAACACAAGTGGACACTTGGGCTACTCAGTCCCACCATGGCTACATGGAGTAAATTGGAGTCAACCATATGCCAACATTCAGGCACATCCTAATCATGCAATGGGCAGTCCACCATACTTGGGCAACGCAGGAAATGGAAGCCATCAAGCATAGAGGTGCCATGACTTAATTTTTGTAACTACAAGACACAGTGATTTTGGTAAGGATCAAATAGGTTTGCTAATGATAGCATCCATGGATGTTTGGGAAGCTACAAACATTTTCAAGTTAGTATGTATGAAACAGTGTCTAAATCCCCCAAGTTTGTTAATCTGTTGAAGTTATAGCCTTATAGCCTATATCAGATTTTGTATGAAATTATATATCAAACAGTTTATAATTCCTACATATCAAACAGTTTCTAAATCATACAAGTTTGTTAATCTGTTGTTAATCTGTTGTATGAAACAGTCTCCTATATGTGTTGTAACTATTGATAAAACATAGCATTATTTGTAATAAGCATGAAGCTCAGTCAAAGTATAAGCTATATCTATACGATACTTTGAAGCTGATTACCTCATAGTAAACATTATGACTCCTTGTAACATGTATGCCTTATAAGTTATAAGCATTTTATAACCAGATCAGGTCCAATTGTTACTGCTTACATTGCAGTATAAGCTGACCTATACAACCCTTGTAACATTTGTAATCAGTGTATATGGATCTTACACAATGACGTAATGTAAACATCAGTGTAATCACTTGTATAAAGTAGAGCACATATAAGGTATGGTAATGATAGTGTATAGCTCTTTCCAGAATCTTCATAATAATCGACACTATTACACCCTTGTAAGGATAACTAGATACTATGTCAATGTTATCTCTTTAGAAGAGAACAATCCCATAAGAAAAATTCAATTTCCAAGACCTAAAAACTTGGCTAGATAACCATACATTTGCTTCAAAACATCTATGAGCTTAGGCTCATTTTTCAAATCTCCTGGTTTCCAAGAATGTTTGCAAATTCTATCAGATGTGTGATAGCAAGGATAAAAACATGACACAAATAAAACCAAAATATAATCAACATAGCATTGTCTAGTTCATATTTAGGGCCTTTAGTCCATTCCATGTATCATGTACATATTAAAAAGTTTATGATCTTATTGTATACTTGTGCAACACTTAGACGGCAAATGTTCAGCATTTGCCTTCTCATGTTGTTTTCCATTCCTAAAAATCAGCATCCATAACACTTTTTCACAAATAACAAAATTGAGCATTCATTTCCATATGATCCAAAAAATCCTGAACTTTTTAATAATTATCGTGTGATTCCTTTTCACCTAATCTTCCATGCTTATTTTCAGGAATAGTGCATTTTTTTTTTTAAATATCAAAATTCCTCGCTCATGGACAAACAAACAAGTCTGGGAAGTTCTGAGAGGCTTACTTCCTATATGCAAAAAGAAGCACAACATAAAATAGTCAGTGCTTACATTGTAACCATTTTAAACCGTTCTCAAATCTCTTTGTATACTCTGTCTAAGTATAGCAATACTAAGGGGTGGCAGGTGTAGGGCAGTTTCATCATCAATCCCGAAGAAATCATAAAACAAGCTATGCATGGGGAATAGGAATGGAGCAGAGATGTTGGCTCTTTATCAAGGAATGACAACAGCAAAGGCTAAAGGTTTACAAAAGACCTCCAGTATAAACAGGAGGGGGGCACTATCTCTTGTACCCCTCCCATGACTTTACTTGTTTGCTTTTTAACATGTTTTCAATCAATCTTGTCAAGTGTTATGTTGCATGCACAAGGGCAGGGAAGGAGTTAAAGCATCATCATACCTTGGATCTGCATTCATTCACAAAGGCACTGGCAAGTTTGATTACAGTTTGGCTCTTTGGATTCCATGTTTTTTAAGACTACCCCTGGCAGATGAGGTTGCAGTCTGTGTGTAGAAAGAAGTCAGTCTTCCTTCACCCTCATCTGGGTAAGTGGGTCTGTAGCTTCTGCTTTCTTTATGATGTTTCAGCTGCCTAAAGTGGGAAGTCTAGGGAGAAGTCTCTCTACTGGGATTAGAGTGGGACAGCCAGTGTTCAGATCTTCATTTGACATGAAGACTTCTGTTGGGACTAGCATAGAATTTGGGATGAAAGGGCATCAATGTCAACCTTGTTAATATGTGTGGTGTAAGCTAGCATAGGATAGAAGGGAAGGGGTACGTGACAGAGCTGCAAGTGAAGCTAATCAACACTTCCACTAATTAGTCGCACCAGCAAAAGATATAGTACATGGATTCTGGACAAGTGAGCATTGAGCCCAAAAGGCATCAGTTCTTGCTGCTCAATTGTCTGAAGTTCAAGAGAGAGAGAGATTGAGTTTATTCATGAAAAGTCTTCATCAAAAGTAAGAAGATATGGAGGCTAAAATGGACACTTTGTATACTTTAGTGGCCAAAATTGCACAATCCCTTTCCGTCCTATGGAGCCATCACAATCGTTACCCAATTTCCAAAATTTTCTGTTGGCTCTTTTCATCCTTTCTCATCTCAGCTGAAAGAGGAAAATACTGTGGCTCATTACCTCAGTCTTCCCACTCAGAACTTCATATTAGGCATGGTCAATTCAACATTTTCATTCACAAAGTTCAGGCAACCATTTTTGCTGGGAGCAAAATACCAGGTTTGTGTCAAGGAAGAAACTCAATGTGAGCTTGTTCTTATGTAATTCTCAGTGTTATAATGTTTTGTGAGGCAACTTTGTTATTAGAACAACATATTAAGCAACATACCAGACGCATTAACAGTCGTAGGCACAGAACAGCAAGTATAATTTCATTTTAAGCAGTCTTTTTGGAGTTTTGGAATATTTTGTTCTGATGGCATTGGCCGAAACTTTGTTGTTATGTACACTACCATACAGTTTGGCCACAGTTTCTTTTAATATAAAAGCCGCCCATTTCTGAATCTTCTTTTAAATTATAGCGATATTTACCCTAACTGTATAGGAGAATGTATACAGTTGTGAGTTTGAGTTTCTGGTGAATGGGCCAGATTCTCCTGCATATGTGGAGACATAGAATGTCTAATACAAATAACATAAACATGAAATTCAATAATATATTTAGAGCATTGTCAACATTAACATCATGAGACTGACTCTCACAAACAGAGGGACAGCTATGGAAACAGACCAAATCCAACCCGAGCTCCCAAGCTTTTCAATGGCAAACAATCTAATTTACCCGTCGCACATCAGAGGTGATTTCAAATCATTAACCAAATGACTATCTCTATCTCTATGGTTAAAACAACTATTCTATGCATTCCAATTATCAACCGACCAGCTTCACATTCTATATATCTATATAAGTAAAAAGACAAAACGAAAACTAAAAGACAAAACAAACCTGCTAGCAACTTCACAGAATCCAAGATACTGAGTTTTATCTCTACCCATATCTCTTTTTCCTTACATCCCGCAGCCAAATATATTCCAGGGAAAAAATACAAACAGAAAGGGAAAAAATGAAACAGAGAAGAAAATTGAACAAAAAGCACCCATTACAATCCAAACAAATGGACAAAGCAATAAAGAAAATGCACTGTAACAAACGCTGTGCATGGCCATGCAGTCAAACAAACAGATATGGACTGGAAAGTAACCAAATCAATGAAATTCAGTGAAACCAAGAAAGGAGAGGAGCAGGATGGCTGTGCAAAAATGTAGAGCAGGTTGGCTGCACAAAAATTTATCTGCAATTCAGAATAAAGAAGAAGATGAAAGCAGGTTTGCTGCCTAAAACTCTCTTATAACTCTCCCTCTCAAACGGTCACAAATCTTTAACTGATAAAAAGCTCTTATCTGATAAAAAAAGCTTAACTGATAAAAAGCTCTTAGGGAAGGACAGTCGGCATTCCATCCGCTCCACTTCCAAATTTGAATTTGCAACGTGACAGGAAGCCGCTGGTAAATTGAATTGAATTGTAAACTTTAAATAAAAACATTTAATTTTTGTACATAGTTCTAAAATGATATCATTTCGAATTCATAAATATTATGGTCACAAATGAAAAATTAAGACGCAGTAAAAAAGAGTTTGATCCGTCATAGAATGTCTAATACAAATAACATAAACATGAAATTCAATAATATATTTAGAGCATTGTCAACATTAACATCATAATCTGAAATCCAATCAAACACTGTAAAACCCAAAACCCATCAAACTGTGTAAAACCACTCAAAACAGAACATCTCCTCCAGGCTTCCAGTGCACAGAGGTATTTAGATTGCAAAATTGAAGGAAACTGAGTCCCACACCCAAAACCCTACATTCCAATCAAATACTGTAAAACCCAAAACCCTACATTCCAATCAAACACTGTAAAACCACTCAAAAGAGAACATCTCCTCAAGGTGAAATGTGTTTACAAACACAGAGATATTACTGGTAGGACAGAGTCCTACCTTAAAACTGCTATCCCTCCAGGCTTCCTCTTTCAGTCCACAAAATCCTGCATTGCATTGTATTCCTTCTCCACTGACCTGCATTCCTTCTCCACTGACCTGCAAAAAAACAAAAACACAATCAAGCACCAAAATTAAACAAAAATGCAAAAACTTCCAAAAAAAAACCCCCTTACGGACCTGAAACAAGAGCTGAAAAACGCACAACTACAGAGCCGAATAAACCAACTAACGCACAACTACAGAGCCGAATAAACCAACTACAAGGCGAAGGTAAACCAACTCCCTCGCCAAGCATAAATACTAAACAGCCGACCCATAACCACACAACGCCTAAGAAAAACAACCAAACCGCCGAGGCTAAACCACCAGCAGAATTCATAAGAACAGGCAACAGTTTTCCACCACCCACGATTGCATAGCACATCCAGCCGAACCAAGACCAGGGGAGCTCCACCTAGGCGAGCAGCGGCGCCATCGCCAAGGAGGGAGCGCGCGGACAGTGGCGGCGTAATGGTCGGGCATTGGAGCCAACCATCGCAACAATCGGAGAGCCGAACGCACAGCAAGCAGACCCGGAGCGAAAATGCACACATTGCTGTCCAAGCTCCACAAAAACGCGGGAGGAGACCGGCTGGACCAGTTTCAAGACCGGCTGACCGGCTGCACGTGACCGGCACGTGACCGGCATGCTTCCCGGCAGGTGTCGTACATGCCACCGCGGACGTTGACGTGGCCGGTGCTGAGTCATTGCCGACGTGTTCAAGAACTGGCGACTCTCCCCTATAAAAAAACCTGTAAACAAAATTCTAATAAATCGTTGCTAAAATTTGTCAAAATCTTTACCGAATTCTAAATTATTCTGAAACTTTTTTAGACTACAACTTAAAAAAATACTCCCATGATCAAATTTTATTAAAATATACACTGAATTCAAGCGAAAAAGAATAAAGTGAATTCAAGCGAAAATTGGTTGTCCCAGCTATTGTGGCTTGGCCTAGGGAGTCAACGTCCCAACAAAACACAATCCTTCCCTGCACACGGACATCTTCATCGGGAGTACAAACTACGTGGACTCTCAGGTTTTTTTTTGTTTGTTTTCTCTTCCATAAAAGAACATTTTTTTTGTTTGCATTACTATCTACAACTTTCTCAAAAAAATATTTTCATTGTTTTTCTAATTGAGCTATTTATATAGGAAAATATGATGATAAAGAGTATTTGAGTTCTTTAATTAAAAAAAAAAGCTAAAATTTTAATTGTACTGCTGAGGATTAGATCTCATCATCTAATATGTGAAATTGGTAGATAGGCTGTCCCTAAAAAAGAGTAGGAAGAACAAACTTGCAATCAATTTGATGACAACTTAAAAGTGAATAGTCTCACTGAACTTTTAGAAAAAACAAGGTTTCACAAAACAACAAATTTCTTACTCAAAATCTATAACAGCATTAAAAAAAAATCTGAATATAAATTAAATGATAGTGAGTGATCCCTTAAACAGCGAGATCTTCTGCACATCATTAAAAAAAAATCATTCATATATATATATATGTTTGTACGAACTGTTTTTATACCTATTCCGTAGATGCAATTGGGTCCGAGCGCTGCACCAACCATATTGTAATACCCGATATAGTTTTCAGCACAATACAGTTCTCGAGGATGGTTACTAATCGACTCGTTACCACGCACTTTCCCAGTGTTGTACAGGAGTTCTCTTAAAAGTACCAAGAAAAGACTGTCAGCTTTTGAATATTGGTGCATAGTACTGCAAGTTGAAGTTGCCAAGTTGGTAGGGTAGATTTTCTTGGAAGATACATATATTGCTAAAACCAGTTGGTAGAAATTTGAATTTATAAAGGACCGTGCATGTTATAGTACTTCCATTCTAGGGTTGAATATCTGTTCAGATTATGAGGACCCACATACAAGTACTGACCATATTCCGAGTTCAATCGTGAAACTCTAATGCCTAGAGGCTCGAACCTCGAAGTCCTCCTGAAGGACAAACACAGGAGAAGAGTATTTGGTTTCGGATTCTTGAGGGAATTTCTTAATAAATGTGCCATGATACAACTTTCCTTTTCATACAATATAACAGCAACTCATCTGCATGTACATCACTTTGGCCAGAAGGTTCCTTGAAATGGCAAACTTACAAGTTGCCAAAAGTTATTAAATTTCATATTCTAAACAGGCTGTCCATGGAAAGGACGAACAATACATAAATCGTGTTGAAATATATAGTGTAGGTTTTTTCTTAAACAAAAATGATGGCACAAACATTCCTGAGATTATAATTTAAAAGTATTATTTTTGATTGAGAGTTGTTTCCGGATGCTACAGAATAGTTTGGAGAAAAGTTTTTGTTTGAATTTGCAATGTTTTTTTAAAAATCAGATAGTGGAGTGGTTTGAATCGTTTTTTATGGTGGAAATAGATTCAAAATCATCAAAAATTCCCAATTCATCTAAAACTTAAAATTTGATAACTAATCTAGATTTTCAAAATTTCTGCCCAATTTTTTCATATTCTTATCTGAATTTCTAAATTATTTTGTGAGTTTTGTTAGACTACAGCCCTTTGATTGGTTAACTGTAATTGAGTTTCACTTTAAATATAATGATTATGAAAATTGTTATAACAATTCAGTTTGATTAGCTATGTGTCAATGGATTTAACAACATTAAACAAAAGCAGCCGTCTAATCATTATTTTTTTTAATATATTAAACAGAAACAGCAATCTAATCATTAATTATATATATATATATATATATGATTTTGTTTCTTAAAAAACAAACCCTCAGAACATTTGAAATGTGCATATTTGAAAAACCTTTCCTTTAAAATCTGTCACAGTCAAATTGCAGACTCAAATTTGAATATTTAAAATGTGATTTCGTTTAATTTTTTCTATAACAATGACAATATAAATATGGTCGGAGTTATAACTTGAATTATTATGAGCATTTAGTGGATCACAATTTCATTTAATTATATTTTAGTGGTTAAATTTGTATATAATGAATTTTTCAAAATTATAAATAAAATATATTTCAAATAACAAAAAAAATAGTGATTCCCTACAAAATACCACCAATTATAATAAAATAAAAACCTAAAACCATTGAACTTTCCATTCCAATAATATCACACCACATTCTAATGAAGTAACCTAAAACAATTAAACTTTTCCCAATTTAAATCATTTAAGTAAAAGGGACAACTTGATTTTTTATATAGATAGAATGAAATATAATAAGACATTGTTTCAAGGTTAATTTTTTTATTAAATACCTTAAAAGAATTGTTTAAATGTGGTTGGAATTTTGTTATTTTTATTTTTATTTTGTAATAGTAATGTTTGAATTATATTTTTGATGGTGGAAATGGATTCAGTACCATCAAAAATTTTTACTGCACTCAAAATCTTGAAATTTATTAGTGGTATTTTAGATTTACAAAATTCCCTGCTTGATTTTATCAAAATCTTGCCCAAATTTACATGATTTTCAAAACAAATTTACAAGCCGGGATTAGAATAGAGCCCAAATATTATCTTACTTAAATTGTTTGAGTTGTGACTTTCTAGGTAACGGCTTTGTTCTTATTCCATAGGAGTTAGCTAAATCTATATGTTCCTAGTTTGGTGTGTGGTTGAGATATTCTCTCAACCAACTTATTATGTGTCTAAGATAGTTTCTCTATCTTGAGACAACACTTCATGTATATATGCAATCCTTTTTTGATTAATAAAATATAGCGTGCAGGCTCAGATATTATCTTGGTATCAAAGCCTTAGTGGCTACATAGCCTTAGTGGCTACAATGTACAAATAAAACCCACAATGATGATATTGGAGAGGGATTTGCAGGTAGTGATAATGGTTGACAGAACCATGTATGCGAAAGACATCCTACTAGACTAGAGGTTCATGTATGCAGTGATAATGGTTGATAGAACCATGTACACGAAGGACATCCTACTAGACTAGCGGTTGCAACAGTGGGCACCCAAGCATTCTTGTGGATGGTTGCACCTTTATATGGACATCCACATATCCTTTTTCTTATGTCTGGCCACGACTAGACTTCTGCAGATTGATATCGAGACAAGTAGTCAAGAGAATGTGTTGGAATATGTGAGTTAACTAAATCTGTATGTTCTTAGTTTTGGTATGCGATTGTGATATTTTCTCAACCATCTTATTGTGTGTCCAAAATAATTTCTCTATTTAAATATATAATCTTTTTTATTAACAAAATATAACATGCATACTCAAATTTTATCTATTCTCTTAACCCAATCTCGTGATTGCGTGGTTAGAATCCAATTCTCTGTGATATTCTTATCATCTCGTTCTATTCAATTTTACTTTACATTAATTGATGTGGTCGACCTAACATTAACATCAAATAATTCTCTTAACCCAATCTCCTGATTGCGTGGTTAGAACCGGATTCTCTCAGATATTCTTATCATCTTGTTCTATTCAACTTTACCTTACATTAATTAATGTTGTCTACCTTACAATATATCAAATAAAATTAATTCTGTTATAACAGTGGTCGAGAAACGCCGAAGGCAAGCATTTTATTAAATAAATAAAATCCATCCATCTCTTTGTCAACCACTCTCATTTGCGTTGGCACCTTATTAATATATTGTTCATTCTGAACGTGCAAAAACAATGTCCTCAACCCACCACCCACCATTTTGGACCACTACCAGTCTGAATCATCCTTACCTTCCATCATATCTATAAAGGTATTGCAATTATCTTCTCGTAACTGTCTTTACCCTGCAAAACAAAAATTTGTCTCTAATCCTCGACTGTGTTTTAGGTTTTAAGTTTTGGATTAATTTTATGCTTCTAATCATTGAATGTGTTTTACGTTTTTTTGGTTGGGATTAATTCGAGACCTCAAATGGAATAATGGAACCATAAATAAAAGCCTAGATCCAAATGAAACTACCATCATCACCACATTCTAGTTCCAACCCTGCCAGAATCATGATCTAAAATTGCAGAGTTTTCTCTATGCTTAGCTCACCCCTGAATACAAATCATTAATCCAATGCTGAGAGCTCGGCATGGCTAGGTGACATGGATATCTACAAATTTTTAATTATTCATTCACAACGGTTTAAATGTTTAATGCAGACTTCAAGCAATTCATATCCGAATACACTTTGATGTGAGATTTGATTTTAGGCATTTCTAACAAGGTTCTATCCGTTATTTATATATAAAAGAGTGAAACTGGAATTTAATCATCGAATATATATATATATATATATATATATATATATATATATATTAAATTTTAGATTTATTATTTTAAAAAAATATTATTAAAACCATATGTCAAATCCAAATAGTAACTATAAAAAAATATGTAAGAAATAAGCATATTCAATCATAACATTGGACATTAAATCCACTCATTTAAATGGAAATGAAATGGTTTTAGATTTTAATAAATAATTGTTTTTTCCTGATTAATAACTAAATTATTATTAATACCTTTACCTGAATAGGAAAAAGGTATAGTTTTTCATTGAAACTGAAAACCATTTTCATTTAAATGAGTGGATTTTCTGTACATCGTTATAATTGAATATACTTGTTTAAATAGATACGGTTTTAATTTTCAATTAATAATTATCCTTTTTATTTGGAAATGGATTAGAGTTTCAATGAATAACTATTTTTCTTATTATTTTTTTATTAAAATTATGATAAATATTTATTTTTAGATAATTAAAATTATAATAAATATTTGATGATATTTTGATTGTCATACATAATTTTTATCTTTCTGATTTTGATGAATTAATGGCTATTAAAATCGAAATTTCAAATCTATAACACCCTTAGAATTGGATGGTTTCTCAATTTTAATAATAATGCCCATTTGGTTCATTTTGACCAAAAAAAAAAAATGAATAAAAGAAAAGAAGTTAAGAGGTAAGAAAAATATTCAAGATAAATCACTTTCGTAATATTTATTTGGTTATTTTGAAAAAAAAAGAAAGAAAGAAAAGAATTTCAAATCTTAACCGCCCTTAAAATAATTAATGGTCATCAAAATAAAAATTTCAAATCTGAAACAACCCTAAAATTGATGGTTTCTCAACTCTAGTAGTAACCGTTTTGTTCGTTTTTGACAAAGAAGGTTGACGGGCAGAAAAAATATTCAGGGTGATAATATTCAGGGCTAATCACCCTGTAACGTGTCAAATTCCCAAGGCCACCTAACATATTCTTTGGACACTGTGCAAACAAAAATAAAAAAAAGTTAAGACATAACATCATATTATGGACGGTGTACGTTGACACCTGCAGGTGGAAGTGAAAGAAAATGACTGATTAGCCACAGCAGCCCTACTGTTCTCCATAGAGTTCAGAACCTAGTTGGAGGCCAAAGATACCCAGCATTTCTCGTGTCTTCTTGTTAGGGTAGCTCACCTTCTGATAAACCCTCCTCCTAGAACTCAGCACTGAGTACAGGCCTTAGTCCAAGAACGATTCGTGTGAACTGCAGGCGGGAGGACAGTCATTGATTGTCTGCGTCAGAGCCCAAAATCAAATCATGTATGCAATATTGACAGTAATGTTCCAACTCTTGAATCGATCCCTTTATTTCTTTACTATAGGTTTCAATGCTGTACCACCATCTCCATTTGTGCTCTCAAATATTGCCATCAAGTTAATTTCATTTTTTCAAGCCTGTTTCATCGAACAAGTCAGTGAGGGTTAGTTAGGGTTAGATTACATTCTGGGGTTTGCAATGGTGAAGCTACAGTCTGGGGAACCATCCCCCTCTTCGGCTTTCAAATCTCAATCCCACAGTGACGACAATGGTGTTCGCTCCCCAAGTCTGAGTCCTCGCAAGTTCTCAGAAAAACAGTTCAAGCGAGGCAAGGAGGCCGGGAGATTCAGGGGGGTCCGCAGGCGTCCATGGGGTCGTTTCGCTGCAGAAATCAGAGACCCGAAAACCAAAGAGCGCCGTTGGCTTGGAACCTTCGATACCGCAGAAGAAGCTGCGTATGCGTATGATTTCGCTGCCAGAACCATGAGGGGGTTCAAGGCACGGACCAACTTTATGTATGTCGACCCAGAAGCCTATATGACCTTCTCACAACCACAATGTGCTGCAGTTCCCGCTAATAATACTGAAGTGGCCACTGATATCAAAAACCCATTACTGCAAAAACATGAAGAGCCACAACACTCTTGGTTTGATTCCCTATGCTGGAGCACCAGGCCTGTCAGCTGCAACGAGCCGAAGCAGCAGCAGAAACAGTTCGGTTTAAATGGTGGCTACAACCTTCTTGGAGAAGCAGCCCTGAGTAATTACTTGAATTCTGCAAAGATTCAGATGCAGAGCAATATCTGTGAGTCAATTGCAAGATGTTCAATGCCCGTCTCTCTTCCTAGATATCATCAAAATGCAAGTTCCTGTCACAACATGGGCCAAGCTGATACTGCTCTAGCCTCCAAACTAGTCAAAAGCACAGATGATCTCACCCATGATTTCACCATTTCATCCTCCACTGCTTCTGTACTTGCTAATATCTCTGATCACCAGTCTTCCTTAAACAGCATTTCTACCATCCCTACTATTTCAATACAATTGCCATTTTCAAAGCCTGTTGAAAGTCTTTCTTCTCTTATATTCCCCAAAGAGCCTGCATCTAAGGCTTGGAGTGAGGCTTGCAGTGAAGTGTCACCAAAAGATGCATTGACCTCCAGCCAGGAACATGGGTTTCATAACGTTGCAGATTTTAATACCTATTCAAACTCAGGCCTGTTGGACCAGATAATTAGCAGGTATATTCCTGTGCCTGCAGTAACCAGACCCACATCTAAATTTTCCAGTCCCAGCAGTAGCACTACATTGGATTATGGTGTTTGTCTTCCCCAAGAGAGCTGCTCTATCTCTACACCTTGCAATGGCATTGACTCAACTGGCCTCATGATCAGGGCAGATCTGGAAAGGTTGGTTGAAGAAAATTATCGTAGTTTATACTTGAATCCAGAAGAGCAGCAATGCCAACATGAAGACTGCAAATTCAATAACACACACTTATCAGCCACAGATCGATACCCTTCTATGTTCAGCATGCCGATTGTTTCAGATGCTATTGAGGAAATTCTACATCTGACACCAGAGTTGTTTGATCGCCAGTAGCATGCTGACAGTTGATATTTCTTATGCATCTGCTTTTCATTTGTGATATACAGCCTCTAAATTGGACATGGGGGAGTCCACAAGCTTTTTATTGCAGCGGTAATTAATATATATGTTGTCCTGGTGCTCCGAGCTATTGTTTCATCTGCTGACACCAGAATGGATATCTGCTTTATACTTATTCTGTTTCTTTCCAAATCCACAGGTATTGAATTTAACAGAATCCATATTTCATGTATAAGAGTCATTGCACCATTTTCTGATATATCTGTATTAAAAAGTCAATATGCAGTAGAATCATGTTGATATTCAGTATCTTGTGCCATCCTCCAAGACGATTTTGCTTAGAGAAAACGAATCAGAAGATAAGTTACAGACATGCATGCAGTTGATGTCCTGGTTATAAATCTGAAAAGCAGGCCATACCTTTTTCAGGCCTTAGTACTTAAAAAGTGACAGCCTTCTACCTGATGTTCTTTCTAACAACTGAAATATAAAGATGTATCTGATTTCAGATTGTTTTTTTTCAAGGGCTTTTAAAAAAAGGATCCAGGAGTTTTAATCTTTTCTTGACCGTTGAAATTTTATATTGTAATCACCAGGATGTTAACATTGCTCTTGCTGTATGAATCAATTTCCAAAAGATGGTAAAGAAAAATACAACCATCTTCTGCAACACCTGCGATCAGCTAAGAAGTAATTTGTGAGTGCTGTGTACATCTTTCCAATCAAATAGATTATTAAGGTCAGCAGCTTTAAGGTCAAATGTATTCTAGTAGTATTAAGGTCAGCAGCTTTATTTTGGTAATAAGCATTAGCCAAGACTGCAGTCTGTTCTCTCGTCGCCAATTTTATTGCATCATCTTTGTGTTTTTTTTCTTAAATCATGTACAATGCTGGTTTCAATTGCGATCCATCTTTTGGTGCCAAATGTTCTGCTGCATTATGATATAATTTTTTTTCAATATATTGTTGTAGGCATATGTATGTGTGGATGTAAAGTAGTTGAAGAATGGGTATATTATTAAAACATTGCAATGATACATTTATTATCTAAAGGCTGCAAGTAATTCTTATTATGTAATGGCTGATACCAATTTTTTTGCTGCATTATTTAGTTGAAATTTGACTCAAATATTTTGTTCCATAATTTGTGAAAACATGTTTTGTTAGCTTTTGGTGCTTTGTTTAGTTGAAAATTGGCTATTCTTTCAACTCATTGCTTTTTATCTTTTGATATCAAATCTTTTGTTCCGTTATTGGTGAAAAGATGCTTTTTATCTATTATGAGAAGCCTGATGCCTTTTCCAACAGTGGCCGGTTCCAGCCATGGCCAGATAGATATTCAAATATTTGGATAAACACCGATTTGTAAACAGCAGAAAAGTGTGAGGTCCCTCTTTATTACTTTTTATGTTTTCAAAACAAACCATTTATTTTTTAATTTCTAAATTATTTACATATGGAATCCAACTTGATTGCAACAGTGGCGTTGTTGAAATTTATTATCAAATAGAATGAAATTGGAATTGGAACTCAGAACTGCACAGATTAGACTGAAATTGTGAATTTGAATTTAATTGAAGAGTTTGCTATCAAACAATTACTTTGCCAACAATAATTTTTCATGAAATAGTTAAAAAAATTAAATAATTATGTTAGTTACTAATAATTATTATATTTTTACATAATTTAAGTAAATTATGAGAATTTGATATGAAACAATTATCTAGCCAACAATATTTTTTCATGAAATAGTTAAAAAAATTAAATTTTATAATTATTATAATTTTACATAATTTAAGTAAATTAATTTTGACATTTTAATTTCAATATTTAAAAAAATTGAAATTTCATAGGTTTTTTTTTGGAAAATTTCTTGGTCGGTAGAAAAAAATATTATGGGGTGATAGCTTTCTTTTGACCTAAACAAATAGGTTAATGACCCAAGATCTAGATCTAGAGACATGAGGGTATTTCCAAGTGGCATAGGTTTTCTTGAATAATAGTAAGGAATCAGCCTGCATTTGAGAATAGGAATAACAGCTAGTTATTGCTGTCCTCACTACTGGTTTGAGAAAGTTTACCCAGTGCCTCTAAAAAAAGAAAGAAAAAGAAATACACTACCAAAAAAATACACTCCAATTTTTCAAATGAATGATTGATTTTTGGTATAATGCATTTTTTATTAATATTAATAAGATGTTTGAATATACCATTAAGTGTGGACAAATTATTATTGAGTATAGAGTCTTCAATTCAAATTTTCCAATGGTTTACTTGTGAAATGGATTTGAATTAGTAGGAAGAATCAATTTTCTATCTATGTGAATGTGAATACAAGATTATCCAAATACCAATTTCTCTAAAGAAATTATAAATTTATAAATTTAAAATTTAAAATGTGATAATAATAATAATATTACATTATGTTTCAATAGATATGTGTAAATAAACAATAAATTTATTAAATATATAAATGTATTTTTTATTTTATTTCAACTCCATTATAAAAAGTTTTGAAGAATAGAAAATATAAAAATAAATAAATTAATAAGTGTTTTGAAGTAAGTTATTAAGTTAATCGGGAGTGGCACAAGTTTTGTAATACTTAGTGTAAAAGTTAGTTTTATATATATGTATATTATACAAATTTTATATACAAATTTAGAAATCTATTAGATTTTCTGAAGTATTAATTTGGAAAAGGGGAGAAACAATAGAATTAATTGTTGTTTTTGCACCTTGGAAGAGTTTGAGATATTGTGGTGATGATTGAATGATTTGCATTTATCTCTCTTTTTTGATGTAAGTGTACATGGTTTTGTAGTTGTTGCGAGAGAGATAGGAAGGCTTGGATGTCCTCTATCTTAGTCATCTCTTGTATAAGGGCTTGTAGTTGGTCCTTGATATCTATTATAGCCCTTTGGTATAGGTCACATCTCAAGATAAAATGGTTGAAGTTAAGGGAAAGCAAAGTAAGATGACAAACACAAAGGAAAACAAGGGTGGTGGTTGGGGTCCCCACTTGGGCCAATCACATAATTGTGATTTAGACTTCTATAGAGACAAGGACCATTGAAGCATGATGAAACAATCTACATAAAAATGAATAGGAATTGTGAACCTTTGATTGGTGCTTGGTCAACGAGCCACCTTCGGGTAGCCACTAGAATCCTGCACAAAAAGATGAGGGAGGTGATTGACATAGGAAACAACAAATGGTCCAAGAGGGGGGATGATTGTAATTGGAGATTATTAGGTTAACAAGGAGAAACCACTCCCTTGTCCAAAACCTATAAAATCACATAACTATATCATTGGTTTGGCATGAGAGTGAAGGTGTGAGGTCATTACATCAATCAAGGGAAATTATGTTGCCATTCATGACCTTGCATTGGAGACAAGTAGTTATTAAATTATGATGTGATGCAAGTTGGTAAACCATCAATCCTTAGAGTATTGATTGTTAATGAAGCTTGCCATTGGGGTTGATGAAACCTTCTTTTTCCCTAATGAAGAAGTTACCTCATAATCCAGTTTTTTTTGTTTTCTTTATATGTGGTGTTATTTTCTTTATACATGTGGTAAAATTTGATCTCTAGGATGGTGACCATCCATGCTACTCAATGATAGGATTACTTAGAAGTCAGTCAAAATCCTTGAAGGAGAGCATAGGTTATTGCTAAGTTGTTGGTGAGTGTTCATAGACTCAATGTAGGTGTATTTAATATTGCCTCCCAAAAAAAAAAAAAAAACCATCATTGATGATTACTACACAACCTTTGATTAATATCAATAACAAAACTTGTCTAAGTTGGGTGACAATCCATGCTACTCAATAATAGGATTACTTAAAAGTAAAGTCAAAATCCTTGAAAGAGAGCATAGGTTATTGCTAAGTTATTAGTGAGTGTTCCTAGACTTAATGTAGGTGTATTTAATAGTGCTTCCCAACTTTAAGAAAACTTCATTGGTGATTACTACTCAACCTTTAATTAAAATTAATAACAAAAAAAATTATAATATTTTTGGGTTGTCAAAAAATGTAAAAATATTTTTAAAATTTGAATAGATATATATAAATCATTACTTGCACTGGATGCAAATAATGGTTTATATTTTTTCCAAAACATAAATGTTTATATAAAAGAGAAATAAAAATAAAAATAATTTGATGCAATTTCCAAGATATGTAAGTGTTTGCAAGCAAATCATTATTTACATCAAATCAATAGATTTTTTTAATGAATATTGAGTAAGGAAATATAATATCTTCATATATTTTCTAAGTTATTTAAGAAAATCTAAATTATTTAAGAAATAAAATTTATAGAAAAGTACATACTCTATTTATGTGTATAAATATATTTATAAAATACATGTGAAGTGTTTGCACGCAAATCAGTATTTCTATTAAATAAAAGGAATTTTCAATAAATAGAACAAGAAAATACAATTTTTATTTATATTTATTAAAATTATACTTCAAAAATTAATGATAAAATAGAAATATATCTTTAAAAAAAATTGCGATAACATAAAAAAATGAAAAATATATTTTTAATGTACTATGAAGAAGATAAATCATATCATTTGAATACTTATAATATATCTAATTAGTAATTATTAAGTTATTCAATCATTATTATTTATTAACAACATTATGATGTTTAAATATTGTGTAAAATATTGTAAATATATATTTTGTTATTTAATATTAATATTATTATATTTTAATAAATTTATGAATTAATATCACATTCATATTTATATATATTATTTATTAATCTTACACTATATTAAACTTAAATAATTCTATTCCTCTTCATTTAAAAAATTGCATATCAAATATCTATAAATAATTCTATTCCTCTTCATTTAAAAAATTGCATATCAAATATCTATCTGTGATATTTTTTTTGGGTGAATACTTTTCTATATATATATATATATATTATAGATTAAAGGTCATGTAAATTATATTCATAAAAAATAGGTATAAGTAGACTACACTTATAGACATACATGTCACCAACATTTAGAAATGAGGTTAAATGATGTCACACATATTATAGATTTTGGCTTAACTATAAAATATATTATAGTAAATTTATTATAGATTCGAGTGTAATAGGTAAAATACAGTGTAGTAACAATATAATAAACTTAATATTTTTATGAATATTTTATTTTTATTTTTATTTTATATTAAGTTTGTATAAACCACATTGAATTAGTTAACTTAATTGGTAGAGATTTTCAATACTTAATATATTAAGTAGAGATTTTCATAGGGCACACCCAAGAGGGTGTAGTTCATTGTTTTTGAGTATTTATTTTGCATGATAAGGTTTTTAAAATAACTAAGTAGGTGTTTTCATATTTATGAGATTTGTATGGCAATGAGCATATGCAAATAGGTGTAAGTTTTATTACTATATTGTTTTTAAATTAGATAGTTGTGTTAATCATTTTTGTTTTTGTAAGTTTAGGTAGTACCTTCCCATTTTCTATTAATATAAAACCGGGCAGCAAAGATACAAAAAATTAGACCTCAACCTGCCCGTAGGAAACCAGGTTTGTTGGCCATCTAAGTGTCATGTATGTCAACCAGAACACAAACATTCTTAATAACTTGTACAAAATTTGGCCATACTTAATATCGAAGTCTGTAAATACTATCCTTTACATAAAAGGACACTAGCTGCTAAAAAAAGAGTAACTGATAACATTAATCATCTTCTAACTCCACAAGGGCAGGGTCTTTAGCATTGGAACTAGGCATTTCAACCTACTGCAATGATTTTATATCCTTTTCCAGCCTTCCTAGTCTAGCATACTGATGCATCTGACGGAGATTAATTTCCTAAATATTTCTATTAATATCTACCAGAGTAGACTCTAGCTTGGATTCTGCTATCTCTTGAGTCGACATAACTGCCTTTGCTAACAAACATTTTATCAGCCAATAGGTTCTAACTGAATGCTGGAACAGAGAAATACGTCCACGGGTATGCCCTAGATCAGCAACAACATTCTGCAAATCTTCAAATGCCACATCATCCTCCACATCCATTTTGTTTAAAGCCTCAATTTCCCAACCATAAATGTGATATTTAACAGAATTAGGAATCTCTGTTGCAAACGTTTGCACTAGCGGCTCCAGGAGTTGCTTTGTTGATTTCCTTCCTCTTTTCACAGGCTGATGAGAGATAGGCTTCTTGCCTTTATCGCCATTTGGTTTCCTTCCTCGAGTTTTCTTTACCATCTTAGAAAAACCAGGAAGAGACTCTTCTGATACTAATAACCAAACAACATATCCAGGACAGATACATATTAGGAAACTAAACAAATAGGATTTTTGAAAACTGGCAGACAGACCTTTTCCAATACCCAATTTAAAAAAAGCCACACGTTTTATTACCAGAATCGAAACCTTGAAAACAACACAGAGACACCAAGATATATAACTGCTCCACTCAAAACCTACCAGAATTTGCAACCCATAATTCAACATCGTCCATACAGAACTCTTACAAACCAACTTCAAAACAGCTACCTCACAACCAGTTAACCATGACCAGAAGCGAAAAACACCCACCCAAATAAGAAGTAAACCATTTAAGAAAAAACAACAGATAGCCCTAAGTAGCGGCATAAAGCGAACATTCTTAAAGTTATGCAACATTCTTCCCCAATTCCAAACAGAGTAAAGATCTAATACTGGCAAGCTGAAGACAAAAACAGAAGCCAACCCCAATCCCCAACAACAACATTCTTTCCAGAAAAGAACAAAGGGACTTTTATACAAAAAGACCAGAAACCCCATGATTAAACTCTGCATGCAACGAACGCCTGGAACTTTCAACATTTTCCTAGACCAGGACCAAAACCGAGCAAACCACCATTTATAGAAATAGTCTACATACACCAAAATTGGTAGACTGAAGATAGAAATAGAGTGCAAAGAAACCAACCACATTCCCCAACAGCAACATTCTTTCCATACTAAATCCAAACGATTTTTAAAAAAACAGTCCAAAAATCCCATCACTATATTCTACATGCAACCAGCCTCTGAAACTTTCTGCATTTTCCACCATTTAAACAAATAATCTAAGAACACCATGATAATTTTATGCATTTGAAGATAATATGAATCCTTCCGCAATTGCATAGAGAGGAAAAAAGACAATACATACCAAAAAACCTCCCGAACCATCACCCTACGTTTTCGGCTCCGTTCTCCACTGTACACATAACAAACTTCAGAAAAAAAACCATAAGACCAAAAACTTTAACTTTCCACTTGTATTACCCATCCGTCGACGCTTTTCCCCAAGACACTCTGACATCCTCGTTGGATTACCCAGTTGGTGATCGCAAGCAATGAACCGCATTTATTACCACAGATGATGGTTGTCCTTTCAACATGCCTGCCGACCCACCTCATGCATGCAACAGCCACGTTGATGTATTTCCTACCCACGCGACAGGCCACGTCCACCAAGGTGTACACCTAGCTCCCTCGTCGTCATATTACACCCCGATCGGGAAATGATGTCGTCCCTTCCTGTAGAATTCCAGTCCTCTAAAACAATATCCCAAAGATCGGACATCTCTGCTTGCAGCTCTTGTTGCCATGGCCAATCCAAGAATCTATCGCCGGTATTAGAGGCCCAATTCGCCAAACAGTTCGTCGCTCTGTTACCTTGTCTTCTCACATGAAAAGGTACGGTGTATTCTATTCCTCCCAATATCCCCTTAATTTCCTGCACTAATCTTGCAGTTCTCTAGCTTTTACTGTTTGCCTCCCACTTTGCCCCCTGTTGGAGCTTTCTGAGTATACCAGTAGCCATTGCAGAGTCCCCTTCTATTTCCAATCAATTATAATGTTCACGACTCACTATTTCTAATCCAAATTTCACCGCTGAGAGTTCTGCTTCATTATTCATAGCAAAGCCTAGATCAATGGAAAAAATACATAAAATTGTTCCTGTATAATCTCGGAAAATACCTCTAGCACCTGCTTGGCTGGGATTCCCTTTTGAAGCCCCATCATAGTTCAGTTTTATAAAACCTGATTGTGGCCTGGAAAAAACATTTCTTATGGTATACACAAGCTGTGGTTGTTTCCAAGAAGAAGGAGCAAGCACTTCTTCCTTCAAATTTAACTGATGTAGGATTCTCCCTTCCAATCCATGTACTGCCTAGTCCTCATGCTCCCATTTTTCTGATAGAATAGTTTCTCGTATTCCTTTTAAAGTTATATTCCAGATTTCCTCATTTTTTTACCTACGGTTCTTAAAGATTCTTCTATTCCTTTTTTTCCACTGGGACCATAATAAAAACCATACCACAAGTGTCCATGCTTTGTTCACCACTGAACTCTGGTATCCTCCCTTTCTCCATTTTTCAATTGTTTGTCGGAGATTATATTTGTTTCTATCATATTGTTGAAATAAAGTATTTAAATTTGACCACATTTGTTCTACCACCTGACAGGTATTGAGAAGGTGTTCCACAGTTTCTTCTTGTTTATCACACATCACATAGTAGGATGACCCATGCATTCCCCGTTTCTATAACTAGTCTCAGGTTAGAAATCGCCCATGCCCAACAATCCACAAGAAGTGTTCTATTTTTGGCTAGTGCTTAAGAGACCAAATTTTCTTCCACAATCGATTTTCCGGAATTTCATTATGATTCGCCTACAACTGGTAGGCTTCTTGAATTGTGAACATTCCTCTCGACCTATATCCCCATCTCAATATATCGTTACTTGCCTAAATTGGAATTTTCCTTGTTTGAAGCTCTTTAGCAAAATTTCCCCATTGTTGCGTATCCGAAGCTTCCTGCCACCGATGCTTTTGTTTCCATCTCCTCCAAAATTGATCATTCTGGTCCTCCCAATAGTTTTTCACTTCCTTATAACGAAGGTTTCGAGCAAACAGAAAGATTTCTGCCAAGTCCAATCTTTTAAAAAGCTTTTCCCTTTGCTGCCAGGAATCTTCCCAAAAACATGCCAAATTTCCTTCTCTGATCTCCCAAAAACTATGAATCCTTATTAAATGCCTGTTAGTAGCTGTAAGGTTCCATATACCTGATCCTCTCTGAATATTCGGCCATTAAGACGTTCCTTCACTGTCTGAGGCATATTATACTTATGTTCCCATATACACTACCATAAGGCCGAACCCCCTTGTAACCATCTCCACCACAATTTTTCTCCCATAACCTAATTAAGGGTAAATGGATCTCTGAGCCCTAAACCCCCTTTTTTATTTGGAAGAGTAAGTTTATCCCAAGAGAGAAGTACCCATTTCCACTTCTCCTGAGCCCCTTGCTAGAGGACTTTTTTAAACAAACTTACCATGTCCGCACAAGTTTTCTTTGGAGCTCCCATAACTGACAGGTGATAGATAGGAATAGCTTGAAGGACATATATTAAAAGAATAACTCGACTGGGAGTATTCAATGCTCAAAAGGACCAATTGAGCATTCGTTTTTGAATTCTGATAATTAGAGCTTTCCATCCACTAGTTTTCAGGGAATTTTCAGACAAGGGCATACCAAGATATTTCGAAGGCAAAGATCCCATACTAAACCCTAGGGTCCTGGTAAGAAACCTTTTGTATTGGGGAGTCGTACTAAAAAAGAAAACATTTGATTTTTCTTTATTAATTTGAGTACCTGAGGCATCAACAAATTCAAAATCTCCAAAACTGCTTTACATTCAAAGAGAGTAGCTTGACAAAAAAACATTATATCATCAACAAATTTTTGATGAGACAGAGTAAGATCCAGCCCCCAAAGCTTTAGACCTTTGAAAACACCTTCTTGAAATTTCTACTTAATAAATCTACCCAAACCTTCAGCAGCTATGATAAACAGGAAGGGAGATATAGGATCACCCTATCTAAGACCACGAGAAACGTTAAAAGAGCATGAACGAGACCCATTAACTAGGATAGAGAAATGAGAAGAGGTAATAAAAGATAAAACCCAATGCACCCATCTTTCATCAAACCTAAAGGAAATTAAAATCCGTTGCAAATATTTCCATTTTAGACTATCATAGGCCTTTTCCAAATCTAACTTGATTAGAATTCCTTTAGCTTTAAGATTACGAAGGGAATGGATAGCCTCCTGAGCTGTCACAATCCCATCTAAAATTTGTCTACCTTTGACAAACCATGTTTTCTTTGGAGATATGAGAGCTGGCAGGATTAGCTTAAGGTAGTTCACCATGACAATAGAAATAATTTTATAAATAACATTACATAAAGCAATAGGACGAAACCCAGAAGGAGTATCACACTTATCTTGTTTTGGAATCAAAGTAAGAAAGGTAGAATTTAGTCCTGGAAATAACTGGTGAGACTCCTCAGCTACCTCCACAATATTCTTCCCTAAGAAATGCCATGTGGCTTGATAAAATTCTGTTGTGTACCCATTAGGTCGAGGCGCTTTATTCTTAGGCATCTCTTTAACAATATCTTCCACCTCCATCATTGTGATTTCTTTGAGCAGTGCTAAGTTTTTCTCCCTGCTAACAACTACTAGAATGAATCGCTTTATCCATTCTATTTCTACAGACCTATCCTAATTTGGCTCTGTAAGAATTCCTTTAAAATGATTTACCAACTCCTTTTACAAATCTTGATCTTCAACCAAATAATTACGTCCCAAATATTTAAGCGAGAAAATATTTTTATGTTGTCATCGTTGAACCATAGCTTTATGAAAAAAAACTAGAGTTTTTTCCCCTTCACGAAGCCATTGAATCTGAGATTTCTGTTTCCATAAAATCTCCTCCTGAATTCTGCGCTCCTCTAGTTTATTAAGCAACGTCCCTTCTTCTTTAATTAAATCAGTTGTTCTCCCCATTAAAATCATTTGTTGTTGTATTTGTTGCATACGCCCTTGGAGTTTGTCCTTCTCTTTATGAATATTACCAAATTCTATTTTATTCCATTTTCTAATTTTTTTCTTGAGCTCGTTTAGTTTCAGTTGGAATGTGTGCATTCGATTTCTTCCTATCAACTGACTCTCCTCCCACCAACCACGAACTTTCAGTATAAAGGCAGGATCTCTAAGCCAGAAACTTTCAAATCTAAACGACCGTTTCTTTTGTTGTTGTTTCATATCCACCTACAAGCGGATTGACCAATGATCCGATCCCAGGCAAGGTAAGATTGTTGCCTCATAAAAAAGATCTAGACTTGCAAAATTATCTGAAACTAGAAACCGATCAAGACGTGAGGCAATTTGGTGTATCCCTCCCCTTCTATTATTCCACGTGAATTTACCATTATTGGTCAGAATATCTACCAGTCTCGTGCCCATTATAAGGTTATTAAATTCCTCCATCTCCTTATTATACCTGCCAGTTCCCCCTTTTCGTTCATCTGCACTAGCCACCATATTAAAATCCCCTCCAACCACCCAATATTTATCCGAATTTATTAATTTAAGATTTCTAAAGCTTCTAAACAAATCTTGTTTATCTCTTGGAATAGTAGGTCGATATACTGAAGAGACAGAAAACCATTCCTTTGTTCCTATTAATCGAAATCTTCCCGTTAAGATCTGAGGCAAACCAATCCAAATGAAACAAACCCAGTCTGACCATCAACTCTCCCATTTCTTCAGTTCCCATAAGATTGCTATGCCCAGAACTCCTATTATCAACTTCATCTTACTTCACTCTGAGGTTAAGTCTACTAACAATTCTTCAAATTCTAGACTGCTAGTTTTAGAAGAAGAATAATTTAGGTTTTCTTTGTTGTCTTGAAAATATCTATGTTTACCTTTACTATTAAGACCCCTTATATTCTAGGAGATAACTATATTAGAAGTAATTTTTATTTAGTCTAGACACAGAGAGATAGGTACTATATGTCTAGAGTTACTGCAACATTTACTTGACCATTTGAATGGATTACTTGCAAGGTTTTCCTCCCTCTTTTCTTCCCTGTTTTTGTCTTCTGAGAAACCTCTTGACCTACTTTTTGGGGTATAGATTGTTGAGATAATTTCTGACTAGCTAATTCCACTTCTCGCCGTGCCTGTATTGTTAAATATTACTCGAAGGTATCCTTGTATAAAACTTTCTGATCTTCAGGGATGAACCTATCATCCAAATTTTTCCATTCTTGCAATAATTGCTTCATGAGAAGTTCCTCTTTACTAAGTTCATCCTTCATAATATCTATCTCCATTTCTGCCTGTTCCCTACTATCTTGCTGCTCCCCTTGTTCAGAACCTTCTAAGGGGGCTTTCCTCTTAGCCTTTACTTGTTTTGCAGAAGTAATAGGTGATATCTCCTCATTCATTAAGTCAAATTATTTTTCCTCTTCACATTGTTCTTGTAATACTTCATACCTATTTTTACTTTGCCGTTGAGAATTTTCCTGAGTTTGAGGGCTTCCTTGCTGCCTTCCTTGTATTTTTTTACTAGTAACCATCCGAAACCCTTCATATTTATCTTCTTCTGCCTCTGTTACCATATTCTTTATAGACTGGTCAGAGTTATTTAAAGGGCAAGTCTTATACATATGACCATATTCGTGACATCTTCTGCACCGAAATGGAATATGTTCATAGTCCAACAATTGTTGTCAAACTTCTCCAGCATATTCTAATTCAATTGATTCAGGAAGAGGTTTTGTTATATTCATATAAACACATATCCTCGCAAAGGATGTATACCTTCCTCTTCTAGTAGTTTCTGCAATCTTAACAAACCTACCCAATGAGTTCCCTATACCTTCCAGAATTTCCAGATCCAAAAAATCCATGGGTAATACGAACAAACGGACCCACACAGGGGCCGAGAGGAATTGCTCTCGATCAGGATTATAACATTCTTCCCAATGCCTTAAAAACAGGCCCGCATTTTGATAAAAATATGGCCCCCCTTCAAAAACCCTTTCCTTGTCCAATAGGTTAGTGAAAATAACAGTAAAAAAACTTCTTGCACCAAATTTGACATCTATATGCCCCTTTGGCTGCTACTTAATGTGAATCCATTTAAGTAAATCTTTCTCAGTAGGAAATGGAAGGTGCTATAACACAAATAAGACATGGTATTTCTATATAACCTCTCAATAGTCATTTATTAGGAGGAATTAGAAAACGAGGTTTTTAGCTGACTTTAGGCAAGCAGTACTTGTTGGCACTTCGTATTTGAGAATCGGGGTAGCTGCAGCGTTGGCACGGCGTTGTCTGTCCAGGTCATCTTTCCACTACGTACGACATTTCTTGGGGGGGGATCTCTCCCCCCCCAGCGTTCTCCGCCATCACTCGGCAGGCAGCGGCCCTCACCTGTCCCTCCGGCTTGATAGATCCTAGCAGACACCTTCAGCAAACCCTAACACAACGCCATTTTCCTAAACCCTAACTCCTAGCTCCTCCTCCTCTCTCAACCTAGTCTGTCATAGATATTTTGCAAATCATAGGGTAATAATCATGATGGTAAAAATGTTAGAAATAAGAATAATATAGTTTGTTTGTAATGATAATCTGATGGAAAAAGAAGAAGAAGTTAGAAGTAAGAGAGTTTGTTTGAAAAATAAAATGTGTTTTTTTTTATATGATTACATTGTTCACTGAGAGAACTTGAACTCGAGAACTAGGCAACTAAATTTCTTTCTCACACAACCATAGCATGTCGACATGCCTTAATTAGGCTAAAATGTTATGCACTTATTTGAGATTAAGCTTTTATCAATACCGTGATTGTTTAAATATAAGAAATTAATTTTATTGGACATATTTGGAAATAAATGTACATGTATGATGAGATGTAGGAAAAATGGATGAGAAAATGAATGGGTGTAGGATGAGAGTTATAAAGATGTAAAATAAGTATGTTAAGAAAATTATAAAGAATACGTTAAAATAGATAATATAAGAAAGTTATAAACAAAGTTATAAAAATATAAATTAAAAATGTATTGAACATCTTATTAGAATTTAAAATAAAGAGATATAATATATAATATACATTACTCATCTTTAAATTTCAAATATTTATATTTAGATATAAATTAAACGTTTTATATATATGGTTTTTTTAAAATATAAATATATGCTAAATCATTTTTAATAAAAAGTACATAGAGTGAAAAAACATGTAAATGATAAATGTTAGCATTTGATAAAATAATAAATGTAAATGATAACTGTTAGCATTTAATAAAATAATAAGTGAACAAAATACAAACCTAATAAGGGGAAAGAACTATTATGCTAACTAGTTTTATAAGAGTGAACTTATGTAACATTATTTTAATAAGTGAACAAAATACAAACTTAATAAAAGGAAAAAATTATTATGTTGACAAATTTTATAAGAGTGAACTTTGAGTTTAATTATGCTTGATATTTTGAATGATGTAATATTATTTTTTTTATTTTTTTATTTTATTTTCGAGAAAAAAACATATTTTTTATTAACACAAATGTACAATCTCTTTACATGTGCACAGTCCAGGTTTTCCTTCAGAGCTAGATAATAAACAACATTGCATATACAACTCTAACCAAATAGAAAAGCTAGAGAATGGACATCCAAGAAAGATAGGACTGACTGATATATGAGATACAAATCTCCAAAAAGAGTTAACATGTTGGATGGGACACAACAAATATGACTAAAAAAGCCTAGAGGTAGAAACAAAGGAAATGTCATTTGGTCCAGATTCTATCACAGTACACAAGCTTGCTTCAAGATGCAGTGCCTATTAGGAAAGAAAAGCAAGAGCAACATTGAGTTCCCGGAAGACATGTTGAACCCAAATGGCATTGAAAGCATCCTGAAGGGTATTCATCTTGAATTTCCTAAGTTCAAACCATATAACCCTGGGCTTGGATCAATAATTAAACCAATCCAAAATCGCTTTAGAGTCTCAAAAAATATGAACACTTTTAATGCCTTTTGAGGAGGGAAACTTTCATCAAACCCCATAAGGAAAGAAGTTCAAATTCTGTGTTGGTTCCAACGCCAACACATAATTTCCCTCTAAAATAGTGATCATGGGAAAGATATAGCACCCATCCGACACACAAAAGGTCTACACCAGCCCCATCAAAGAACCTCGTGACTCATGATCCAACATCGCAAGGGGAGCCAAATATTTGACTTTCTTATGCTTGGGAGGGGAAAAAAACACCATAAAAACTACTCTAATTTTGTGGGACACTTGATATACATTAATTTGTTGATTTTCAAAGATAAATTTGTTCCTCCGCAACCAGATTCCCCAAATGATGAAGATACGTAAGTAATTTAGAATAAAAAAATAATTAGACCCAGCCCATCCGCTGAGACTATCATCCAATTTGTTGCCCATCCAGGAGGAATTATTTGAAAACTAAGACATGGAAGCATCCTAGATATTTCTTACTATCAAACAGTGAATATTTAATTTTCAGTTGCAAGTATTTTGATATGAGATCTATTAGGATAATGAATTAATGGTTATTTTTAGATATAGAATCTAGATGTCTACTAAAAATAGTTGATTATTCACAAGTATTTCCAAAATAATGTTAGTAAGTATCTTCCATCTTAGTTCATATTTAACAAAATAATAGTGTCACATCTTATCTATAACACCATAATAGTTTTACATTTCTTTTATACTAGGTTGAAAAATGTTTTTTGAAAATTTATGTGTTATATTACTAGAAATTGCATCGAGAGGTGCAAAGGAACGCCAGTAAGAGGAACAAGGACAATCGTTTAAAGTTGATTTGTGCTAGGATATGGAAGCAGTCGTAAAAGGTAAGATAGGGACTTTGTATGATGAAAACGAAACGAGTTTCGTTTTCTTGTCAGTTATGGAGAATGAGTATCCTAGAGCATCTACTGACCACTAGGGGAAAAGCCGGACCTCTATTGCTCTTTAAACACTCCTCTTTTGATAAATATAATATTTCGTTGTTATGCGTAGTTGAAATATTTTGATGTTTTGGCAAAAAGAGAAATATTGAGCAGATTTAAGGCTGTGAATTCAAGTAATATAGTTGTGATTTGATACTAGTGAGTGCCTAATAATGAGTTTATCGGTGTTCATTACCTATCCAAATTCATCGGCCATTGCAACAAAATTTTTACGAGAACAAAAATATTTGGCAGATGTAAGGTTGTGAATTCATAGTAATGTATGAATGACAGTAAATTAACTAGATCAAAGAGAAGTCTTCGTTAATCTTGTAGTTTTTATTACTGTAATAAATATTAGAATTTCCAAGCCTTTGATAGAGTACAATTTTCAGGGAAATAGAAAAATTTTAGCGGATTTAAGTCTGCCACTTTGAATGTATGAATGACAGCGTAATGTCAAATTTAACAAAACAAAAGTCATTCAAGAGATTAAAGAGGAGTGTAGATTTAAGTCTGAAAATTCATAGTAATGTATGCATTTCAAATTTAAAGAAACAAGAATCGTTCAAGAGGTCAAAGAGGAGCCTCGGCTGGCCATGACACTTGCATTAGAGTAATAAAGTTGTGAATTTCCAAGCATTAACGGAATAAATTTTCCAGGGGAACGACAATGAGTAGTAGATTTAAGTATGTGAATGAACGATCATGTGTGAATGACGGTAAATATCAACTTCAGCGAGATAGAAATCGGTATAGAGATAAAAAAAAAGGAGCACCTTATATTTGTTGTATTACCGTAATGAAGATTAATTCCAATCTTTTAATGGAATAAAATTTCCAGGGGCAAAGAAATATTTAGGAGATTTAACTCTGAATTCACGATCATGGGTGAATGACAAGTAAAATACCAACTTCGATGAAACATAAATAGTTCTAGAGCTCAAATAGGAGTCTATGTTAGCCATCACCTTAGCATTACCGTAATAAAGATAAGAATTTTAAAGCCTTTAATGGAATAAATTTAAAATTTCCAGGGGAAGAGTGATATTTTAGCAGATAATTTAACTCGGTGGCTTCACGGACAATGTGTGAATGACACTAAAATACATCTTTAAAGAAAGAGAAACCTTTTGAGAGATCAAAAAGGAGTTTCAATTGGGCATAGCATTAGCATTACCATAATAAAGATAAAAATATCCAAGCCTTTAATGCAACAAAATTTTCAGTTGAAGAGAAATACGTTAATAGCCTTGAATCTATAAATTCATAGTACTGCGTGAATAAGGTAAACTGTCAAATTTAACAAACAGATATATTTCTAGAGATCAAAGACGACCACTGTTGATCATGAAATTCACATTAAAGATTAGAATTTTCAGAGACTGCGACATTTTAGCAACTCCGAATACAAAACCCTCTGGGAATTCATCTTTGCTAATTTATTTGACATTTTCGCTTTCTTCTTCTTGTAGACGGAGGCCACCAGGAGCTTCAATAGTAGGCATCATGGCTTGATTGGGCATTCAAACCAAATCACACTTACTCCAACTCACTCGCGCTTAGGCCTAGAATTTCAAATATTTTTAGCCTGTCAAATGAAATTTCGAGGATGAGTGTTCGTTTTTCATGCATGTCAATTTACGTTTTAAATAAATTTATGACTGTCAGTTTTTTTTTTTCAATTTTAATATTTTCAAGAGTTTCTTAGCGATATTCATTGGCGCTGATATTCATTGTCTGCCCCAGAGAAATCAAATCAAGCAACTTCCAAAAAAAATGCAAACATTATACAAGTCTTCTTTAGTAAACACATATGATATCCCATAAGCACCATGGAGATTAATTATCCATCTTAACATCTGTTGTGATTCTACCCAAACTCATAAAGCTACAAAACAATAAGCAAAAAATACACAAATCCAAAACAATTCTTGAAAGAAAAATCACTAGACATCACAACCTTAAGGCACCCCTCAGTCACTATGATGATCCGTGACTGTGGTCCAAGAGTGCCAATAATTTTCATCATTGCATGAAAGAAATTCTGCAAGATACAAAAAGCTGAAGCTATGTTCAAGACTAGGCTTTAATCAAATGTTGTTTTCAAATTCATCACAAGTTTCTAATACAATGGTAAACTATGCATGAAAAAGTTCTAAAAACAAAGCTAAAGCATGTAGGTTGTAAAGAATAAGTCAAGTTCTGATTTAAGAAGTAAAGCTCAAAACTCAAAACAATACATGGTTGAATCATTATTAACTATTTCCAACACATATTTTAAGTAATGACCAAACTCTTATGAAATTTCAATTGAATCCAAGGTTGAAAATTTCATTCATGCAAGGAAAAGGTTAACAACTATTTCCACCATATATTTTACCTAAAGACCAAACTCTTCTGAAATGGCAATTGAATCCAAGGTTGAAAATTTCACTCATGGAAGGAAAAGGAAGCTTGTCGCAGTAAAAAAAGCAGTTATAATTTGTAGTTGTCATTAAATGGATGTAAGGAAAAGGAAGCTTGTCGCAGTAATAAAAGTAATTATAATTTTCAGTTGTCATTAAATGGATCTAATCGTGCCAAGTTTGAGTTACAAATATGAATCAGAACATGTATGGAACTCCACAAAAGAGATTTCCAGGAAGAGAAACATTACCTTCGCCATGCAAAAGACCTAGACCACCATAACCAAGGGAAGGAAATATCAAACCAGGGTTGGTGGTAAGAATAAAGATAAGGGATTTATGAGTTCGACAAATGGTACATATTCAAGATTAAAAGTTCTTGCATTGATCGCTTCGATCGGGCTTTAGGCAAAATCTCCTCCCATCGCTATAAGTAGAGTCTCTCCTTTGCGGATGGTTATATACTTGATCATATATATGACCTTTACTTTCTTTTTAACAACAAATCCTGGGCTCGAAGTAGAGGTACCCAGTAGAGGTTCCTCCCCATTCAAAGCAGTGTTTTTTAGTCCGATCACCACACCATTTAATCATTCATTCCAGAAAGAAGGATTGAGTGCTAACACAAGATATGAAAATTTATTCACACAACAATCGCATATGGTTTTACTCTTTCTCAATCAAAGAGATTCAACTTGTTTAAGACTCTGTTGTCCAGAGGCAAGTAAATGGTTGGTGGCGAAGTAAATGGTTTGAGCTCCCTTGAAGATACGGGAGGGAGATCATGTTTGCTGGACCACATAGCTGGCGAGATATGCAATGAATGTGGAATATCACGTCTAATCCCCATCAAATCAACCCACTAGCATCTCTACAGCCAATATGGGTTTCCCACAGTCGATGATTTTTATGGTTAATCGATGGTCGTCCACTATGAAATTCCAAGCTATAGCGGATGTTATTGGTTACTATAAATTATGACGGTAAATTTAAATATGTGAATGTGAAATTTACGGTTTTGAAATTTTTGTATACGTCTTTTTCAATGTTTCTAATTTTTTTTAACCGTAAAATATGTTTAAAAACTAAAATAATGTTCTGTGGAATGTCAATTTCCAGGGCTGCTCGCGCTAAAAGCGCTCTCGTATGCCCGCTAAGGACAAGGAAAAAGATAGAAGGGCAGCGACGCTTTACTTCGGGTTCGAGTGACTTTCATATGCCTGTGCAACATTGCTTGCGTGGTGGCATAATGGTTTTTGACAGAGAAATTAATGGTGATTTACACATTTATTTTTATTTTTATTGGTTGGAGTACAAATAAAGACAAACACATGGAAAAGTTTAATTTTCTGGAAGGGCGATATTCAAATGTTCTCATTGGCTGGGGTGAACAGTGTTTTCCCACCCCAAGCCAACAAAGAAAATGCCTCCGGAGTAATTATATTAAAGTAAGAAGATGATAATCATTAGAAAAAATTTGAGGTTAAAAATGGGCCTCAAAACATAAATGTACAACCAAAATCAACTTTATAAAAACCAATGGGATTCAAGGTAATGATGTCAACTATGGGGGATGATTCACCATTTTTCGAGTAAAAAGGTAAAAAGATAAAATAATAAAAAACTATTTTCTCAACTCATCTCCCCACATTTTTACTCAAATTTCGAGCGAAAGTACTCATTGGATGCGGAATTTGATTCCTCATCTAGAGAGTACCCATGTTGCATACTTTCGATATACCCTGTTACACTAAAAATGAGAAATACATGAAAAAATGTGGTTGCTATCACATGTTTTCATGTATTTCTCATTTTTAGTGTAGTAGGGTTCATCAAAAGTATGCAACATGGGTATTCCTTGGATGAGGAATTAAATTCCATATCCAACAAGTGCTCCCACTCAAAATTTGAGTAAAACTATGGGGAGATAAGTTGAAAAAATAGTTTCTCTTTTTTCCCTCCAAAAATTGATGATATAATCCAATCTTGGTTTATTATTTCCAATATTATTTTATAATATTCCTTAGGAGGCCCATTTTAGACCTCAAATTTTATCTAATGGTAGATCCAAGCCATGAAGTAAATGTATGTAATTATTAAATAATAATAATAATTAAGTCATGTTATTGCCTAAATCTACCTCAGGTTGAAAGAAGGCAGAGTTCAGGGTAACATCAAACCACGCTCAGTCTGGTAGCTAGCCCTACCAGATCAGGAGAGGGCTCTCTCCAGGTCAATCTCAGCAAAAATAATCAATAGGGCTTGAGATGACTTGAAATAAAGGCTAATTTTAGGCTAGGTATATAAGTAAAGGAATTTGATTTTGATTTTGGGGGTTTTTGTTGGATCAAAGGGAAAGGCAGTTTTGGGTGCGGGGATTAGGCATATTTTTTGCAGAGTTCTGATTGGGGCAAGGAAAGAAATTTTTTTGATGCTTTAGATTGAATGAATGGATGGTTCAGACCGGTGAGGAAATTTGAAAGAGACAAGAAGGCTTTCAAGAATCCTCTTCAAACGAATGAAAACATGGAAGAAATTAAACAAAACTCAAGGTAGAGCAAAGCAATCTGACAATTCCACCTTTATCACTCATTTGTTTAATTTAAGAAGAAAATAGGAAGGGCTGTTTTACATCAAACATCGACAAACTTACAATCAGAGAGAAACACACCATCAAAATATATAGAGCCACATGGATCCCAAAGAAGTCTTGCAAACCACAGTACACATTCCTTTCAAGTACCGAGAGAGATAAAATATGCAAATGAAATGTCTTATGATATCCAGTGTGCCCTGAAAATGACTTAAGAACTACAAGATATAGACAAGCATAACTCATCCCCATGCCTCTAGGGGTCGAGCTCACTATTTTAGGAGTTGTTTCAACAAGATCTAAACTAAGAACTAGAAAATAGGCAGTGGAACAGCTTGCCTCTATAAGATAGGAAACTGATTCATTCAGTTACAATTCACTTTTTGGTGAATGAATCTACTTGCATGAGTAAAAATGTGCCAAAATTACATCAAAGTCATGAAATTACATCAAGTTACATCAAGCGCTGTAAATATGAGGATAAAAAAGTCAACTGGCCAAAACTAGGCGAAAATCTAAACTGCTGAGTGAAAATTAGGCCAAATTTCCCAATGCGCCGCGCCTGAAATCTCTATGTGTAGCGCCACTTTGAGGCTGATTTTGAGGGCCTTCCCGAAGTCCAAATTGAGTGCAGGATATCTCATTGGAAATATCTACCTGTATGATTTCCAACCCAAGTGGAATTTGTGAATTTGGTTTCCATTTTCCCCTCCAAAAATCAAATCTCCCAACACTGCTTCCTGTGTGTCCAAAAAGTGGAAGAAAGGCCATTTTTAAGGTGTTTTTGACACTTCAGGAAACCCAAAACTTGTCAAAATCCTTAGGTAATGGGTAGGCATGCATAAATTTTGATGAAAAATCTAGGAATAAAAATTTTTCCTCAAAAGGAGCTGCCAATTATAAGAGCGCGCCAAGTGGCGCTACGCGTCGGGCAGGAAAATCTGTTTTAAGGCCAAAAATTTCAAAATTGACAAAAAGTCTCCCAAATTTCTTGAAATTTGGGCTGAATGTCCACCATTAAGTGCTATGCTGGGAAAAAGAAGATTCGGCCAAAATTTTGATTTTATCATGCCTTTTATGACGCTTTAGTGCCCTTTTTAGTCTTGCTTTCAAGATCTTGATCCTTGCTTTGCAAACATGATTTCGCGCCCAATAATGGTTCTTCGTGTGCCTGAGCATGTTATTTTCCTTTTTTTCCTTCTCCAAAAGTTTCTCAAGATGAATATTGACCCTCTCAAGCCAAGTCTCTCTATCAGCCTCAATCTCCCGCTCAATGGATGTCAACTCGGTTTGGCTTATTTGGGCAGCTTGTCGGTTCCCATGGATGTTTCGCAACTCCATGATTGTTTGCTGATATTCCAAATATTTGTTTCACTGCTCCAGGTAATTTATGATCCATTGGGCTCTCTGCAACTTGACGGTCAATGTGTCTATCTCTGCCTTCTGTTCCTGAATGATATCTCTCGATTTTGAGCTTGGAGAGCTCAAATCCTCATCAATCAATATGATATCAGTATCATGGCCTCCTGAAGGGCCCTCATCTTGCATAGGCCTCTTACCTCTACATCTGCCTATACGTACCCTGCGATGACGGCAACGAGACCCCTTCCACCCCGGGTGGAGATAGTACCTACCGTCAGCAGTAACACCATCAATCCTCTAGTGCCTCTCCACACACGACATATGTCGGCACCTTCTCCCCGTCTCTGTCTCCTGACCTTCAGGCTGATGTGAAGGTTCACCTGCATCATGAACAACCTTCGGAGGAACCTGAGGAGTGGTGAAGAAATCACGGGAAATGAAATCCTCCCATGAAATACCCTACAATCGAAGCTGATGTACAACCACGATCTTGATGAGTGCATAGTGATAAATACTGTTGTACTGTTGCTCGGGAGTTTTCCTCTGCACTAGAGTGGTCATTCTCTCAATGTTCCAGCACATGAAATAAGGAATGTTCATTCATCCTCACTATTGTGAAATGCATCAATAACCTGATGTGGTAGGCATAGAGGCGTGAAAACTGGCCCTCACAACTGAAGTATCTGATAATGAGTTTCATCATAGGCGCATAGGATTCCTTTAGGAACCGGAATGGGAACACTCTGCTGAGTTGTCTCATAAAGCTAGGCCTGATATATGGTTCATAATGCACTCTGTCCACCTGCTATCTTTTGTTCCACTGTTCACCCACATTTGGTATTCCAGTTGCTTGAGAGATAGTTTTCGATGTCAAAGTGAAAGTTACACCGGTAAGGGTAACCTGACTATCATGTAAATGCAATACAAACAAACGAGCCAACTCCTGATGATGACGGATCCTAGCAATCATTTCACAAAACTGATAGCATGACTGTTGTTGGAAACATGCCATGGCAAGTGGGCAAGCCTGCAATTCACTCAATGAGGTGGGCTCCTCTCTCACATGTCTGCCACCTTTACGAGGCCTTCTAGGTGCATGTAGCTCAGTGGTAGAATCACTATCTCTGTCATATGATGTATCAGTGTCTGTCTCCATGATTTCCATGCAAGGTGTATGTTGGCTTGTATGAGATGAAAATGAGAATTTGGTGCTTTTGTTTTAGTTGCCAAATATATGGTAGCATGGGAGGGATTGTGGGGAAATAGGGAAGTGGGGATAATGGGGTTTAATCAAGTGATAACTGAAGTGTAGGGACAGCCAATTGACTATTTGGGAAACTTGGGGTTTGGGGATTTTTTACAAGTGAGATGGGAAAGGGAGAATGAGAGTGAGATGAAATGACTTGGGATAGGGAAATGGGTCTTAGGAGTGAATGACTTTTAGAGATGTAAGAGGATGGTGTAGTGATGAGATAACAGTGATGGGAGATGGAAAAAACAAGGTGGGGAATTGAGTAATTTGGCACAAAATTATTTTTTATAACACCAACTTCAAAACCCTAAGGAAGTAATTCTCAATAAGATGATAGGGTTTAAGTTTTGGCATTAAAACTCTCATATTCAAACTCAAACAACACCAAACATTGGTTAATGGCAATAACAAGATCACTTGAACTTACTTGGACAAAAAGAGCCGAGTCAATTTGGATTTTTGTGAAGCAATGTCAAAAATTTGGTTATCTACCCCCTGCGCTGCGACCACTGCCCAGTGCATCGTGCTCCTTCTATGCGCTGTGACAGTTAAAAAATACACAGTGCAGGGCAGCCCTATGCTCCACGCTCAGCCAGTGCACCATGACAGTTACCTAGTGCGCCGCGCTCTGGAATTTCTAAACAATCTGCCCCCAAATCACAGTTTTGCCTTCCACGATTTATTTACTTCTCAATGCTATCTCTTGACATGCAAATGGATTGTTGAAACACAAAAATATCTTTTATGTCAAATATTTTGATTTTTGATTTGAAAAAACCCACTTCTGTAATGTTTGAACTTTGGCACTTTTCAAATGTCTGTTTTAGCAACTTGATTTTGGGTGAATGATGAATTTCTTGTACGTTGCTGCATTATTCTTGTATGGCATGGAACTTTGACAAAGACGACCAGAGTTTGCGAAGATGGAGCATTATTACAACTGAAGAATTTGAAAATTACATTGCATTTATTACAAACGGATAAAATAGACAATTTTTCTTCAAAACAGAGTTTTGAAGAAAAATAATTATCAAGCATTATGACGATGAAATTTTTGCACTGATACCTTATTTGAAGCTTCCTCATATGCTTGTTGGCCATTATTATGCATCTTGAGACTCGATTTAAAAAACCCTAGACCTAATGAACCTAAAAACCCTAAAATGACTCTTTGCTAACCAGGAGACCAAAAATGTCTGTAAATGATTTTGATGAACAGACATGGACCAGCAGGTACATGACATGAGGGATATGAGTGACAAGACCCTTCCGTCAGATGATCCATGCTCCTAATGAAATCTCGGTTAATTTGTTCAGTAATTTACCTAAAATGAAATGCGAAAAGGCTAGGAAATTCTGATCTCGATGGATTTTTGAAGATCTAGACTCTAATAAGTCATAAAGAATTTGTAAATAGAATTTAAAGTTTTTTTGCCCTCGCATCGGATTAAAAGGGAGGCTATATGCAATGTGGATGGTGAGGACGCTGAAAAATCCCCCAAGGATATGGCCTAACGTGCAACCATCTTGCCTTATTTGACCACCGTTTTTATCCCATCCAAACATATGATATCATGGCTAAAGATGGGTATTTATTGTTAGAAGTTTGGTTTATAAGGTGATGATGATTGGTGCATGCCTCACACCACACCTCCTAACCTCGCTTCTTCTGTTAATTATGAGCTTGGGTGTCTTCAATACTTCTTATAACTTTTTCCGTTCTATGGAAAATTTATGGGCTCTTATGATCCTTTTGTTATCATCCTCCACAACTTGTAATTATTTCTACTAATGTGGTATTGGTTCAGTCACAAATGTTAAATTTGCAGCCAATCATTTACCTCTCTTACATGCTATTTGTCCTCGATGGGTGTGGGTCTATGCTTTATTATTTCCCTCTCATACTCTTCCTTTCTCTTAGTCATCCCCTCCCTTGCGGTTTGGTTTTGGATCCAACTGTTAACCATTGCATTGTTGGAGATGATATGCTATAGAGCTCATTGTCACCATTGAGGAGGAGGTAAGGGTTTGCAAGGCATATTTTGTACTTGCTTATGTGTAGAAACCTCCGGTTAGATCTATAAGGAACATAACCTCTAGTGCATTAGAGCTCAAATTGATGAGGTGGAAGATGATCTTCTATGGGGTATCAATGTTTATTATACTTTGATGTGATGGAGATTGTTTATGCTTGGGTTCTAACACACAGGCTTCACTCAATGAACCTCTAACATATCACGTGTGATCATAGCATATTAAATAATACCCTTAATTTGAGTACATATTGGAAAATGCCTCTAAAAATCACATTATTTAATCCCCTGCCAATATAAACCCAATACACCTTCCCAATTTAGAAAGCCCTACTTTCACTATATATTGTAGGGATCCATTTTTTCATTAACATTTTTTATACCCCTTTATATTTTTTCATTAAATTTGAGCTCCATTTTTTATACCAGCCAATATAAAAACCCTCTACCCCTTATATATCCGCCAATATATTATGTCATTTTTTCTTCATTATATATCCTCCGATATGAACCCATGTGCTATAGTATTTCTCCCGCAGTGAAGCCCCTGTTGGTTCTAAATTCTAATCACACCTGTGATAGAAAAAAATAGTTTCTCTAGACCTTTGATTTATATTGGTGTATGAAGGCTCTTTTAGGCAAGGTTCTGTTGGACAAGAATGATCCTGGAAGGAGAAGATCTTGTTGGTGTTGGATGGAATTGTGCTGCAACCTAAGGACCTGAAGGAGTGATTGGTGCACTTTAAGTATATTGTAGGCCCTTTTTTGTTTCTTGTTACCCTAGCTCAGGAGCTCTTTGTTCCATTGAGGTGGATACCTCCCATTCTGCTTTATTTGCTATGCTTCTCTTTAGCTAGTGTCTTTTGATTTTTAATTACATTTCTATTAAGGTTGCTAGTATGAATACTCTTAGATTAGGTAACTACTATTAATAAGATCTTATGAAGCCTCTCTACATTTTCAAATTTTGTAGTATTTTAGCGTTATCTTCCTGAACAATTTGTTTTTATACAAAATATTGTTATTTTAGTGGTTCCGTTTCTGAAGTGTAAGGCCACTCAAAGACAACATATGCCTTATTCCTTATGTAACTTCAAGTTACTAATAAAAATATTAACTCACAAAAACAAATGGAAGTTACTATTTTTTGGGCATTTTTGAATTAGTATTGTGGTTTAATAATTGCACCCAAAGGAGCATTTTATAATGTCAAGGAGATGTGTAGATCCTCCCATGCTCAACCTAGAGTTGGCATGTATAATTTTTAAAATAAAAATAAAATATTCGCTAAATAAAAAAATGTCGACTACAATAAAAAAATCCAAAAATGCACATACTTATTTTTTTAATTTAAATTAAAAACATTATAAAAAATTAATAATCCCAATCTCATTATGTTAGTTGTGTTATTTGTTGATATTACAACACAATATGAAGAAGAGTTTATATATATATATATATATATATATATATATATATATATATAACAAAAAAATATATTTCACTCTCAACTATAAATAAAATATTTCAATAATTTGTTTATATTAAGTAACATAATTTCATATCAACTTTATATAGAAAGGAGAAGCAATTAAAAGTTACAAAATAAAATAAAAATAAACAATCTTATATTTACATTTTGGAGTGTGAAGAAGACGTGTAATTCTTTTATTTTAAAAAATACGTCAATATAGACCTTAAATAAAATATTTGAATATAGATGTTAACTTATATATTTCAATATCAATGTTATACATATACATTGATACTGAAATATATCAGTTAACATCTATATTCAAATATTTTATTTAAGTATTATATTGACATATTTTTAAAAAGTAAAAGAATTACACATCTTAAAGTAATTAAAAGTTAAAAATATATATGTTGTTGGGCATGTAAGCTTCCAACAATTTCCTAAGAGAATGGACGGAGCTATGCGATGACTACGGTTCGGCCCTAGTTGACCGCTTTTGTTCTTCTATTGTCTTAGGTTGGCTCCCCTCGTTGATGACGCCACCTCTTTTTTCTACAGGTTCGGTTCTTTTTGGATTTGGGCTTGTATTTCCCTCTCTAGCCTCTTCATCTACTCTTGATCCCTTGGCACCAGGCGTCCTGAAAGCTCCCTCTACTTTGGGTATTTACGCTCTCTCTTTTAAAGATGTGGTTAGCTCTTAATCTAATTCTCTTCCTCCAATTCAGGAGGTCCATGAAGCTTCTTCAATCACAGTTCCCTTGGGGGCAAAAGCTATTAGTGAAGCATTGTGTTTTTCAAAGAGAGGTTTAGTTTGTAGATTCAATGGCCTTTGCCCTATTTTAGTTGACCTTCATCAGCGGATCTCAAAGAATTGGAAATCCCTTCTCTCCGATGAACTTAATATTTATCCTTGGCTCATGGTTTTTTTGTGGTGATTTTTAATAAGTTAAAAGACATGAACACTATTTTCAATAACGGTCCCTTATTTTGCAGAAGCATGGGTATTTTTAAGCAGCCATTGTCCTTCTCCTTCAATCCTCTTACAAATTCAATTTCTTCTACTCTAGTTTGGGTCAGACTTCCAAATTTGCCTCTACATATTTGGAAACTCTCTAAGCTTAAGGCAATTCGCAATGCAATTGGAGTATTCCATTGTCGAATCCCAAAAGCATAATATTATCTCAACCTCACATATGCTTGTATTTGTATAGAGATGGATTTTAGTAAGGGTTTTCCAACATAACTGAATTTGGCCAGTACATATTACTTGTGGTTTGAAAAGCTCGACTATGAATTTGACAAGCACATATTTAATATAAAATCTACTCATCTTTGTTAAAAAGAAGAAGTTATATTATATATTTCAAGTAGATGTGTAATTATTTTACTTTTTAAAAATATGTCAACATAGGCCTTAAATAAAATGTTTGAATATAGGAATTAACTAATATATCTCAATACCAACATTAAGATTAACTCTATGTATGTGTCTGTGTTATTCAAACAAAAGAGATGTGTAGTCCTTTCCAAGCTTAGATCCATTTCAAACCAAGATCTATCAAGATCCTATAGTCAAATATCTTGACATGTAAACCTTTTTTCAAGTTTTGTACTATAAAAGAGATTTGCACCTCAAAAAATTTAATCTCTCAATCCTTGATAAATTCGAGAATAAGATAAATTTACTCTAATATACCTTTCAATATTATTTAAAGGTTTTTCCATTAAAAACGTTAACATATACATAATAAACACACCCAACTCAATATATCTATATTTTCTATACTAAATTTTTAGTATGAATACAATGTGTTAGCATAATTGTATCTTTTTTGTAATAGTTTTGATATGAATGAAATGGTCTAAACTTGTTTTCTAATGATATAAAATGGTACATTGTTAATGATTGTCTATCTTGTTCTAGCTTTTGTTTTAAGCATAATCAATTTTTTTAAATGATTACCAACTTTTTTTTTATTAAGCTTTTAATTAAATAAACAATAATTAATTAGTTTTATAATTTAATCAAATTATTATTATACCCACCAAAGTATAAATATATCTACTAACATATTGGGAGTTTGCTTGTGTTCACCTATGACTATGTGCTTGCAGAAAAAGGTAGGTTATTTGAGAGTCCTTTAAAAAACTTAACTAGAATATATATATATATATATATATTAGTAATTTATATAATATAATTTATTATAATTTATTATTTTAATATAACATATATTAATATATTTAATTTAATCTATACATTTAAGTGACACATTAAAAAATACATTTAGCCTCTATATAAACTATACATTTACATACATAAGTGATACACCTAAACAAGTAATACACCTAATAAAAATAATATAATTGACATAACACATGTAATTAAACAACACACCTAATTAACACATAAAAGTGAAACACCTAATCCATACATATAAATGAAAATGTACACATTTATGGAATCGGTGGAGTGGTTTTTCTTGTGTAAGGGTAATGAGTGGTCGCTGTGATCAACCCGTGAGCCAACAATGATTGAATAAAGGTGATGAGTGAGACTGCATTATAGCAGTCAGAGTTGGTTTTGACAACTAAGTTATGATAAATTTTCCCCCAGTGTAAAAAATAGAGATTTTGTTTATGAAATAGTTGACATTTGATCCTCGCCTAAAAATAGAGAAACACTAGAAGATAGAGAAACACTAAGTCAATAAATTGGTGAATAGTCTGAATGTAGCCATGGATTCCAAGGTTCACACACTCATGCCATGTGCCTTTTATGAGGATTGTTTTAAGAGAATTTATCATTCAGGAAAGTGAAAGAGTTAGATACAATTTAGTGCAATTTGATTTTTAATAGTTAAAATAATATAAAATATAATATAATTTAATCTTAAAATTATAATTAAATTAAACACCAAATTAATTCAAAATAATTTTTGATCTTTAAAAGAAATACTATAACAAAATGTTTTAAAATTTAAAGAAAATAAAAATCCAAAAAAACACCTTAAAATTTCTCACACACAACAATTTACTGTCATTAACCGCAACGAAATATACTATCATTAACCACAATGAAGTAGTGCACATATCTATTGACAGATAAGGACATAGACGTTGCCCTTGAAATGGACGTGTTGGACTAGCAAAGAGCCTCATTTTAGAGAGATTGTCATAGGGAAAAACATAATCTAGACAGACATGGAGTCGAGAGACAATGGCAGATATATGTAGAGCTTACAGGATTCCTGTGGGTCAACCACCATGACGAAAAGTATTAAAATGGGATCCATCTCAGAGTGGGATGGATCCCTAGATTGTTTTTATGACCATTAATATTTGTGAAGCCATTGCTTTAATATATTTAGCAATATATGTTATCCATTAGATCTTGTATTTGAAAAAATCCAATGGTTCTCATATACAGTTTTAGTAAGTTATAGCTCCATGGAACAATTTTTGTCATCTATTGGATTTTCTACTTTGTTAAATTCAATGACTAATCTACACTGGGAATAAACTATAATTCCAAAATATAAATAACATAATATTGTTTGATAAAAATAACTTGAAAAACTGAAATTATATAGAAGAGAACAGCGAAAAATGTAAAACCCATTGCTAATAGGATGCGAGCAGGTTTGGAATTTGACGGACATTTTACCACTCATAGATCATTTAAAACGTTAAATATGTTCAATATTTTTAAATGACCGTCCAACATGATCTGGTTTGAAACACGAAGAACGTATTTTTGAGGTCTTATGAGTTTTTGAAAACGTTATTAATATCTTATTATCCAAGTTCCAAAACGGGGTTCCAGATAATCAATCCTTCATGGAAATGGAGATGTTACATAAGCGTGGAAAGAAATACTGAATATAGAAGAGATCACGTGGAAACTAAAAAGCCGCATTACCTGGTTATAAGAAGGGGACATGAACACAAAGTTTTTCCATAAAAATGCAAATGGGAGAATCTGGTCCATTCAGAAGGATGACGGTAACTCTGTTTTTTCCAGAGAATACATTATGAGGGAGGCACACCACTATTTCTCTACTTTCTATAAAGAGACCCAACCATTCTAGTCAAGAATGGATCCTTCAATTCGTTCCGGAGATGTTTGATAATTATACTATACAGGCTTTAAATGTAGAAGTAACGAAGGAGGAGGTAGGTCGCACTCTAAAATATTTTTCCCTTGATAAATGTCCGAGGCCGGACGGGTGGCCTGCAAAATTTTTTCTACATTTCATAGACATTATGGCTGATGATATTACAAAGGTGGTGGAGTATGTGAGGACCATGGGTCATATACCAGCGAATATGAACTCCACCTTCTTAACTCTGATCCCAAAGACTTATGATCCTAAGAAGTTTACAGATTTCAGACCGATTGCATTATGAAATCTTCTATAGAAGATCACGTCAAAGTTCATTGCAAACAGGATAAAGGACACATTATCAGGTCATATATGTAAGGAACAATATGGATTTCTTAAAGGACGCTCCATACATGATGCGGTGGCCATTGCTCAAGAGGTGATGCATTCTATGCATACTGGAATGAAGGAAGCGACGCTTATGAAAATAGATTTATACAAAGCATATGACACAGTCGCTTGGTCCTACATTAGGATGGTCCTGTGTAAGATTGGATTACCGATCCCATCTATTCGATGGATCATGGCATGCATATCTACTGTGTCCTTTGCAATCATTATTAATGGTTATCCATCTAGTTTCTTCAGGGCCCATCGGGGTTTAAGACAAGGTTGCGCCCTCTCCCCTCTCATATTTATCCTCATAATGGATGGTTTTAGCCGGCTGATGCAGATAGCACACAGTTCACACTATATATCGAGATTCTCCTTCTCCAAAAAGGTATGCATCACACACTCACTCTTCGTCGATGACCTCCTTATCTTTTTTCAAATTATAAGGAATCACTGCTTTTACATACATTATATGCTGATTCATTTTGGTAAGGTAATGGGCCTATGCATTAATAAGTAGAAATATTTCATTATATATGAACATGGGGATGCTTAGGAAGTCCATTTTATTGCAAATTTTATGGGTTTTCAAGTTAAACAGGCATCAGAAGGCCTAACATATTTAGGCTTCCGTATTAAATCATGTGGATATAGCATTAAGGATTGGGGATGGTTAGTTGAAAGAATCAGGGCTAGAATTTTTAAATGGGCTCATAGATGGCTTTCATTGGGTAGTAGGTTAGCCATGATCCAATTGGTGCTAGCCCAATACATGGTTTATTGGGGTCATCTTTTTTATCTGCCGGAACAGGTTATTTTCAATATCAATCAAATTTTGGCTTGCTTTCTCTGGGTACTGATAAGAAGACTCGTATCCATCTGATGAAATTTGAAGCCCTATGTAGACCAAAAAAGATGGGAGGATGGGGTATCCTCAACACCCGCGCATTCAATTCGGCTCTATTGACCAAGTCACTGTGGCGAGCTATCTCTGGGACAGGGATTTGGAATGACATAGTATATGATAAATACTTAAACAAACAATCACTTATGCTCATTTATAATAGATGTCTTATTCTGCCTTGGTGCCTTTCGAGTATATGGTTGAGCTTCAACAAAATATTGCACCCCTTTGCTGATAAGCTTACTTGGAAATTTGGCAATGGACGAAACATCATTATTGGGAAAGATAGGATTTGCGGAATAGGCCCAAATTTTCAACTCAACAAGCAGGTGATTCATAAACTGGCACAACATGGTATATTCTATCTCAATAAGGTCATCCATTACTGGTCCTTGGAGGCCCCTATCCTTAAAGATGTTGCACAATTGGGTCTACTTGATGAAGATGTAGTTTCTTGGGATGCATATGTACAAAAGATCAAAGCAGCGGAGCTTGTATATAATATGGAGGGCGATAAAATATGTTGGGGAGGCATTCAAAAGGATGGGGCTGTAATGGTAAAGGAAATTTACACCTTCATTATCACGAGAGAAAAGGATGCTACACTATCAAATGATACAGATGATTTCTGGCCGTTCTGGAAGAGAACCATCCCCACCAAGATTTTACTATTCGGTTGGTTACTATGGAAGAACTGAATTCTTACCTAGGATTCGATTACACGCAGGGGTTATCAAGGACCGAGCCGATGTGCACTTTGTAAGCAGGATTCGGAGTCTGTTAGACACCTCTTCTTCTTATGCCCGCGTGTTGTACAAATTTGGAACTTATTTAAACCTCCTCATACAATCCCCACATGGTGCCCATCTGATTTCATGGAAGCTGCAAAAAGATGGGACAGAAGGAGAGGCAGGTTCCAATCTTTACCTTTCTACATAACATGGGAAATTTGGATGGCCCGCAACAGGATTATTTTTTAGAAGGATTTTTTTTTCTATTCAGGCAATGTACAATGTTATTATGAAGTGGAATTGTCACCAGACGAAGGCTATCGATCCTATCAGGGATTGCTCTACTAGGCTTAGGACCCATGCCATTGATTTGCCTGCTATTTTCTTTGACAGAGCATGCCAAGAGGGAAAGATGGGATGTGGGGTTTGGATCAAAATGTCCAATGATGAATGCATACAGATATGTTGGAATGCTGGTAACGGAACTAACATATTGGCGGAGCTCTTGGCTCTATGGAGTGGGATGCTAGCTGGATTTAAATTGGGGCTACAAAATGCAAATTTTTATGGAGATTCTAAGGTCGTTATTAGTGCGATATGTGGGTCCTTCTCCATTTCCACCCCTATTGTACAAGGATGGATGCCACGGAAAAAACGACTATGGGCTTTAATGAAATATCTTCCTATTACTCATATTTACAGAGAATTGAATACCAAGGCAGATGGTCTATCCAAAAAAGGCCTTTCTATGGCTTTCGACATTATGAAGGTGGCACATTACAAGGGTGGAATTCAGATATGGGACACTGACATCCCTATTCCATAATCTGGCCATATGTCATTATGGGATGGTAAATGGGTCTCGTTTCTTTTTTTATTTCCTTTTGCTTTTTTTGTCTTTCTATCAAGTGAGCTTGTTATCCTATATTTTCCTCTTCGGGCGAGAACAGGCGAGCGTGCACTTTATATCACTCTGCAGTTTACAAGCGAGTGGGTTCAAGTTTATCTATTGACGAGCGACTACAAGCGAGCGTGCCACCTCCTGCCAACGCAAGAACACATGCAAGGGCGTATTCGTCAGTCCTAGACTGATATTTGATGTCTATATAAAAATGTCCTCTGCTGCTTGAAATCTATTTTTTTGAATGTACACATAGTAGAATTGGTTTCTCAATCTGCTGTATTTTTCCTAGCCTTTGGGAATGACTTGAAATAGGCATAAGTTAAAATATCTGGACTCGGCTGAAATATGGGATACTGAGATTTATGGTTTTCTGTGTTCCTTCACTGAGAAATGATGAGCAAATACTCAAGCAATCTATTTGTTGCATGATGATCATAGTGGCCTTTTGGGACCCTATGAGGCTATCAGATTTCTAAATCATGGAACCTAATCATGTATAGGTTCATAATGTCATGTTGTGATATTGCTGAGGGAAAGAAATCCTTTTGGACTTCTCTTCTCGCTTCCATATATCTATGTTTAAGAATATGTACTGCTATTTTCTTCATTAATAAACAGTGATTTTTTTCTTTTTAAAGAAATAATAATAATAATAATATTAATTTCAAATCTTTCCTTGGTACGATTTTCTATTATTACAAAACTTTGGAATTCAAACAAATTTGCTACTATAAAACTTAACTTTGAAAGTCGAATAGTTTGCCTTATCAGATGTGACTCCTGGTTATTTTAATCTGCAGTTGTAACTTTAATACTTTCTAGAGCTGTGTAATTTTTGAGGTTGCCTGAGTCCTTGAATAAGGGTTTTAGAGCTGTGTAATTTTTGAGGTTGCCTCAGTCCTTGAATAAGGGTTTTAAATGTGGTTCAAGGTAATTTTTTGATGATGATTTTGAATGTTGAGAAGGATTAGAGGAGATAATGGCAGTATTTCCAACTTTATTTTACATTTGGCTAAATTAAGAGTCATGTGAACCATAAGCTCCCTAATTGTGATTGTGGCTTTGGCGTGACATTACTCCCCGAGAGACACTATTCATTTCCATGCCACTATGCCACTGTACAGAGCTTGGTTCTGAGTGATATAGATGGCCAATGAACTCTGTATGGAAGACAACTCTCTGAGATTCGACCTAAGTCCGTGGAAACTTCGCCATCTTAGACTATATAAGTCTCAACCCTGAATAAGAAATTGAGATATGTCCCCATACTCTGAGTGAGCTGTGATAGTTTAAGATTTGAACCTAAAGCTGAGCTTTTATTATGAATTAACTCTGTGTAAATGGATGGGTTTACACTTGCACTTTATAAAGAGTATATAAATGGCACAATATTCATTTACAGAATTGAACTTTTTATCCATTGTTATTTTTAAACTTAACTTGAGCTTTTATTTTGAATTAACTCGTAAATGGATGGGTTTATACTTACAATTTTATAAATACTATATACAAATGGCACAATATTATGAATTAACTCTGTGTAAATGGATGGGTTTACACTTGCACTTTATAAAGAGTATATAAATGGCACAATATTCATTTACAGAATTGAACTTTTTATCCATTGTTATTTTTAAACTTTAATTTTTATATTAATTTTATAAAAATGTATTGGTTTTGGTTTGAATTTATTAATAAATATAATAATAATAATTATTTTGTAGATGGTTGCACAGAAAAATTAAATTTAGAAATATATGTGTGTTAACATTTTATATTGAGATTATTATGAGTTATTCTTGGTTTAGTTTATTAATAAATATAGTTATTCATAATAAACATTATTATTATTATTTTTGTATGTGTTTGATTTAGAAAAGTGCTTATTATTATTATTTTTGTATGTGTTTGATTCAGAAAAGTGCTTATTTTATATATGTGTGTTTTTTATTAATTTATATGATGATGATTATTAACTATTTTAGTTTTTTTAGGTTGGAATTTAGCAATATATATTTTTTTGAATTTGTAATTTTGAAATTACTTTTTTTCAATGTATAAATCAATTTAGTATGTTTAGAAATCTTTCCAACATTAAACAATTAAATTTAATGAACTTAAATCTTGTTTTCTTTATGATTTAGTTAAAAATATATTTGAAATACGATAGTGAATTGTTGTGCATAATATTTTAATATTTTTGTCATTTTTTTCATTTTTAACATTTTGGAAAAAATGATTATGTTTTCTTTATGAATTGATTTCCATAATATTTTAATATTTTCTATCTACTTTTTTTTTAATTTTTAAATATATATGGAAAGATGTTTTAATTCAATTGTCAAGCTCACATTACGGATAATCATCCCTAGCTGCCATCCATATTGTAGGTTAACTCATCATAGTTATTCAAGAAAAAGCAGGCCTAGAACTACTGCCACTAACTTGTTTCCTTATGTCCCATAAACTCAAACTCTCAGCCAAACAAAAAAATATTTAAGACATACTCTAGACCTTTAAAAAAATTTGTAGCCTGTTCCTATTGATAAACATAATTTTTTCATAAAATTTGTAAAAAGTTTGTATATATTTAACTATTGTAGTTGTCTGTGTTTTACTCCTCTATCCATCACCCAGTAGGTGTTTTGTGAAATGGGTACTTGAAATAAGTTAAAATCCAATTTATTAATTGTAAAATTTGACCATAAGAAGGAAATGAATCTAAAACATCACTAGAAACCATTTATTAAAATTAATAAATGTATGAATCTAAAATATCACTAGAAACCATAAATATTAAAATTAATAAATGTAGAGATGGTGTTGATGAACTCAATTGTAAACATCATGATAAAGTAAATATCTTACCTTGGAAACTTTTTCCACAAAACTATCTAGAAATGACCTTTGTTTGGCCCTTTTTATGCTTTAAGATTTATTACAAACATAAATTATAAATTCCTAGATAACCATTTATTGTATTTTAACTCCTAGGCTTCACATTCTTAGTCTTTCTCTATTTTATTTTGTGCCATTAATATTGAAGGCTTTCAATTTTGCATGGGTAATTCTATATAGGCCCCTTTTCACCTTTGATTGATTCCCTTCCTTATTGATGCATCTTAAGGTGCATGTGAGTGGATCATCTGAATTGAAGAGAGTTTCTTAGTGAATTCGAATGTGCACAAAGAAGGAAAAACATAGTTTCATTCAATTAGGAATTAAAATGCATCCAACTTGTACAAAAGAACATATAACATAAGAACATACAACCATAGAAAATGGATATGAGACCATTGAACAAAGGTTATTACATAGTCTCCTTAAATATATGTAGACAGAAATAAGTGATCAATAAGCATTAGTCTACAAAGACTTTATATCAAATAATGTCATTCACACACACACACACACACATAAAGTGGATATACATATGCCCACAACATAACAAATTTGGCCTCGTTTAAAATGTTTTTTTCACGATGAGATCTCATTAGGTACTCGATCTAGTGTGATTGAAATCCCGAAGGTGTCACCTAGGGGTTTATTATGTTCACCTTTGAGAAAAGGGGAGAAAACATACATATTTCATACTCCTTCGAAGGAATGTTGTTCGATAACTCACAATTTGTTCATTTGATCACGGTAAGTGGGATTAGAATCCAAGTCAAAATAGTTTCCTTGTAATCTAATGAACATGCATCTATCTCTTATGCAAACATCATTACAAATCCCACTTGAATGAAACAAACAATCAATTACTGAGTTTTCTAGTGCATCATCGAACCTACATAGACGAAAGCACAAAACCTCTTCCTTGTCATAATGAATTTGGACCACAATATTGCTTGTTGCCACTTGCTCTTCATGAGTGTATTCACCTCCCATCCTTATTGGATTATTTGGGTGGGGGGGTTGTCACAGTGTCACCGAGTTAGCAAACACTTATAAAATCTATCCTATGGATATGGAACAATGGAAGTGTCACTTCAACTATAGTTTGCACTAGATCTTTAGTGTTTCAACATATCACTTAAAAGCTCTCAATGATTTGGCTCATGAAGAACAACATCTACCACCACTTATGAATTTTTAATACTATATGCATGCTTGACTACAAACTCTCCACGGTAGACCCACACATTGATTCCATGTGACTATGATTGTGGAGAGGACGCAAAGGATAAACCATCTTATAGTTTTAATTTGGTGGTAATCTTATATGTCCCATAATATCTCCTTAATCATTTTTTATATATACAAATTCTATGGCACGTCATGATGAAGGACATTTGATTTCATAGTTATGGATATTTTATTGTGAGTGTCCCATGCAATTTCAAACCAAGATTTGTAATTCAATAAGTCATTTGTTTGTTAGGGTCATTTTGTTTTTTTCTTATCATAAATATGTGAAAATTTGTAACAAAAATGTAAATTAACCTATTTTTCATTCTTTTCAAAATTAATTAATAAAATCTTTTTATGACTTTTTAGGTTTTTATTCTTCCTTTCAAAAAAGGTTATGTTTAAATTTTTGCCCTTCAAAAATGATGTTTTGATAATAAATTAACCCTTCAACATCAAAGGTTTCATTAAAAAATTATTGAATCCATTTCCACTATTTAAAAAAGAGTAGTCTACAAATTTTATTTGAAAAAAATGAAAAATTTAGCAAAATTATGACAAAATCCAGCATAAATTTTTAAAAATCTAGGTTACAGCGGTCAAACTTCAAAATTTTGGATACCCCAAATTTCTAATAATACTGAATCTATATCCACCATAAAAAAACAATTTAAACACTCTAACATTCTGCTTTTTTAATTTTTTTAACGTTCCAACAAGAAAACTAACATTCAAACTATCCTACCTATATAAACAACACTATAAAAAAAAACCATTCAAACATTCTCCTATTCACTCCTTTTTCTTTTTCTTTTCCATTAACAAAATTGTAACCCTCGATAGACTACGGCAAACCGAAAAACCAAAAACACATTAACGCATTCAATGATTAGAAGCATAAAATTAGTACCAAACTAAAAAACCTAAAACACAGTCAACGATTAGAAACTAATTTTTTTGTGTTGCAGGGTGAAGACATTTTCCAGAAGATAATTGCAATACCAATACCTGTATAGATGATAATGGAAGGTAACAATGATGCAGACTGTTGGTGGTCCAAAATTGTAGGCGGTTTGTTGAGGACATCGTTTCGGCACATGCTTTCATGTTCAAACTGAGCAATTTATTAATGGGGTGCCAACGCATATGAGGGCCGTTGGCAAAGACATGGATAGATTTTATTTATTTATTAAAATGCCTGGTTTTAGTGTTCCACGATCCTTATAATATAATTTTATTTGATTTTTTTTGTTCAGAGGAATTTCTACTAGTCTTGTTTTCTTTGGCATAAACCTGGTTATTTTAGGGGATTTGAATCTGGGTTACTTCATTTTCAGGATTTTGCTTGATATTAAACTAGATGTCTACACATTTTTTTTATGTGTTAAATCGACCAGATCGGTAAAATTGAATAAAACGAGATAATAATAATATTCAGAGAAACTTGCGTTCTAACTAACGCAATCAAGAGATTGGATTAAGGGAAGTGGGTGTTTTTTTGGAAAGATGTTTTAGTGTACTTTCTGGGTGATGTACATGCAGCCTGCAGGTGAGCTGCTGTAATATTGTATGAAAAGACAAGTTGTATCATGGCCACACTTATTAAGAAATTCCCTCAAGAAACTTACCACTCTTTTCCTGTGTTTGTCTTTTACAGGACTTCGAGGTTCGAGGCGATTTGGTTAAGCGATTGACCTCAGACTGTACTTGTATGTGGATCCTCAAAAATCTGAACAGGGTTTCAACGCTAGAAAGGAAGCACCATATCATGCACGGTGCTTTATAAAATTCAATCTCTACCTACTGGTTTGAGCAATGTATGTCTATTCAAAATAAAAATCTACCCTACAAGTTGCCATTTTCAACTTGCGGTACGCTGCATCAATGTTCAAAAGCTGACAGTCCTCTCGACTCTCGAGTGAATATTTTTTCAGAGTACTTTTAAGAGAATTTCTGTACAATTCCAGCTTGGAAAGTGCGGAGAAACAAAATTGTTAGTAACTATTTTAGAGAAATTTTAGGATTATAATTAGTATATCAAATTTTAGTTTGGAAAATAATGGAAATTTTAATAATGACAAAATCAAATATTACGGTGTTGGTTGTTGTAGCTCTCGTACCCAGTTGAATCTACGAATTAGGTTTGAGTCCATAAAAACAGAGTAAAAATATCTATAGATAGCCCAATTACAAAAACAGTAAGGGAAACTTGAGGAAAAAGTTGAACAGAGAGTACAAATATCTATAAATTGCCCAATTACAGAAACAATAAGGCAAACTGGAGGAGAAAGTTGAACGGAGTGCGAATATCTAGGGGAGAGGTATAGGAGAGGCGTCAGTCGCTGAACACCTCAGCGCTGACTGGACCCCGGCCACGTCAACAGATGCGGTGGCATGTACGACAGGTGCCTGGATGCATGCCGGTCACGTGCCGGTCACGCGGTCTTGGAACCGGTCCAGCCGGTCTACTCCCGCGCTTTTGTGGAGCTTGGTCGCCATAACGTTCATTTTCGGTCCGGGTATGGTTGCTGTCTGTTCGGCTCTCCGTTTGTTGCGATGGTTGGCTCCAATGCCCGACGCCTACGCCGCCACTGTCCGCGCGCTCCCTCCTTGGCGATGGCGCCGCTGCTCTCCTGGGTGGAGCTCCCCTGGTCCTGGTTCGGCTGCAGCAGCATTGCAATCGTGGGTGGTGGAAAACCGTTGCCTGTTCTTATGAGTTCCGCTGGTGGTTTAGCCTCGGCGGTTTGGTTGTTTTTCTTCGGCGCTGTGTGGTTATGGGTCGGCTGTTTGGTATTTATGCTTGGCGAGGGAGTTGGTTTACCTTCGCCTTGTAGTTGGTTTATTCGGCTCTGTAGTTGTGCGTTAGTTGGTTTATTCGGCTCTGTAGTTGTGCATTTTTCAGCTCTTGCTTTCGGGTGCGTAAGGGGGTTTTTTTTTTGAAGTGTTTTGCATTTTTGTTTAATTTTGGTGCTTGATTGTGTTTTTGTTTTTTTGCAGGTCAGTGGAGAAGGCAAAGACAATGCAATGCAGGATTCTGTGGAATGAAAGAGGAAGCCTGGAGGGATAGGAGTTTTAAGGTAGGACTCTGTCCTACCAGTAATATCTCTGTGTTTGTAAACACATTTCACCTTGAGGAGATGTTCTCTTTTGAGTGGTTTTACAGTGTTTGATTGGAATGTTTGAGTGGTTTGAGTGGTTTTACAGTGTTTGATTGGAGTGTTTGAGTGGTTTTACAGTGTTTGATTGTGCTCATTCAAAACTGATCCTAGAAGTGAAGAGTTTTATGCTCTCCCTTTTAACCTGACCAAGTTTTTCCCATCTGTTTGAGGACGAAACTCTATTTAGAGGTGGGGTCTCTGTTTTATCAATAGCCTTGGTGCATTTGGAGAATAATTATGTATTCATTAGGTTAGAGTGTCTTCAATTCAGAAAGAGACAACTTCACAGTGTTAAATCTAAGGGAACTGCTTGCACGAATTATTCTATCACTTTGATAGGGAACTGCTTGCACGAATTATCTCAAATGGATACCTCTGTGCACTGGAAGCCTGGAGGAGATGTTCTCTTTTGAGTGGTTTTACACAGTTTGATTGGAATGTAGGGTTTTGGGTTTTACAGTGTTTGATTGGAATGTAGGGTTTTGGGTTTTGGGTTCTCTTTAGTGTTTGATTGGATTTCAGATTATGATGTTAATGTTGACAATGCTCTAAATATATTATTGAATTTCATGTTTATGTTATTTGTATTAGACATTCAACTTTTAATTTCAATGTCAATTAAAAGGGATATTAATAGATCCTCTCTTGCTGGTAATTTGACCGAGCTTCATGCTTATTACAGATAATGCTATGTTTTATCCCTTAGAAGCCTCTCCCCTACTGATTAGGTTGGAAGGAGTGTTTTAGGATTTTAGAGTGTTTTTACAGGAGTTGTCATATTATTATTTTATTTTCTCAAAAGGATTTCAGATTATGATGTTAATGTTGACAATGCTCTAAATATATTATTGAATTTATTAGACCAGCTCCTCCTATACATGCATCAGAATATGCTCCCTATATCATGTTGCAAAGCCTTCTACATGGTTTTATAAGCGAGTATTTTTCATGTATGCTACCCCTCACCTCACACAACCTCTATGTCTCGACATGGTGTTAACAGGTTTTGATAGTTGAGCTATAGAATATGATATGTAGTGGACCCACAAGGGCTTTTCCTCTCCAAACCTCTTCTCCTTAGTTATGTTGCAAACCAATTTAGAAATTCCCTAAGGCCACATATGCAGGAGAATCTGGCCCATTCACCAGAAACTCAAACTCACAACTGTATACATTCTCCTATTACTGACAGTTCGACTACATACACCAGTCACCCCTCGCTTCTTTCCTACTAGTTGAGCAAACTTAAGCCCGCGGGTATGATACTTTGACACCATTTCCTTATCGCCCCTCGTTAACATACTAGGTTCGAGGTGCCCTCCCAATCCCACAAAGTTATCCCAAGAATAATTCCAATGTCAATTAAAAGGGATATTAATAGATCCTCTCTTGCTGGTAATTTGACTGAGCTTCATGCTTATTACAGATAATGCTATGTTTTATCCCTTAGAAGCCTCTCCCCTACTGATTAGGTTGGAAGGAGTGTTTTAGGATTTTAGAGTGTTTTTACAGGAGTTGTCATATTATTATTTTATTTTCTCAAAAGGATTTTAGATTATGATGTTAATGTTGACAATGCTCTAAATATATTATTGAATTTCATGTTTATGTTATTTGTATTAGACATTCAACTTTTAATTTCAATGTCAATTTGCTACTTGTAGCCTTTTTTTCTTTTGCATAATTGTTTACTTTATTTGTGCCCTCTCTTCCTCGAACTCTTAAAAAAATCTCGTGATTCTCTTAAAAAAATTCATGTGTGGAAATCACAGGATGCCTTCATGGTAACCTTCTCTATTGTAGTTATATGTGAGGTTGATTTCTTAGGAATACAACTTTTGTTCTCTAGTCTAAGCATATTACTAGATCTTCTCTTGCTGGATATTTAGGGATATTAATAGATCCTCTCTTGCTGGTAATTTGACTAAGCTTCATGCTTATTACAGATAATGCTATGTTTTATCCCTTAGAAGCCTCTCCCCTACTGATTAGGTTGGAAGGAGTGTTTTAGGATTTTAGAGTGTTTTTACAGGAGTTGTCATATTATTCTTTTATTTACTCAAAAGGATTTCAGATTATGATGTTAATGTTGACAATGCTCTAAATATATTATTGAATTTCTTAGCAAGTTATGCATCGAACTTGCTATGTGACTTTTGTTTCATTACTGATGAATCATGTTTTGGGACTGTAATGCCTACAGTTTTGATTGTGTGGCTGACTGTCTTTGATTTAGGACTGAACAGTAGTTTATACTACAGCACTTTTGTAACATGTAGCTGATCAATAATTGAAAAGTTACGAACTTTTTCTCTGTGAAAAAAATATTATTGAATTTCATGTTTATGTTATTTGTATTAGACATTCAACTTTTAATTTCAATGTCAATTTGTTACTTGTAGCCTTTTTTTCTTTTGCATAATTGTTTACTTTATTTGTGCCCTCTCTTCCTTGAACTCTTAAAAAAATCTCGTGATTCTCTTAAAAAAATTCATGTGTGGAAATCACAGGATGCCTTCATGGTAACCTTCTCTATTGTAGTTATATGTGAGGTTGATTTATTAGGAATACAACTTTTGTTCTCTAGTCTAAGCATATTACTAGATCCTCTCTTGCTGGATATTTAGGGATATTAATAGATCCTCTCTTGCTGGTAATTTGACTGAGCTTCATGCTTATTACAGATAATGCTATGTTTTATCAATAGTTACAACACGTATAGGAGACTGTTTAGAGTATTTCTGGAATTTGATCTTGTAGGTGTCATAATGTTTACTATGAGGTAATCAGCTTCAAAGTATCGTATAGATATAGCTTATACTTTGACTGAGCTTCATGCTTATTACAAATAATGCTATGTAACGTATGAGATATAAAATCAAAGTAGTGAATGATTACCATTGGGATCCACATAGATAAGATCAGTAATCAAAAGGATACTGCAAACGTAACCCTTACTACGAGGTTTTTATGGTTATACTAGTAGTGCCAACTTATATCCTGTAAGATTTAATACAGAAGCTTAGTTGCATGTTTCAACCAGTGTACTTACATCCTCATTACGAGCTATACACTAATCATTACACAGTATCCAATACTTATGGCATTATATACATGTATAAACACTAGTATCTAGTTATCCTTACAAGGGTGTAATAGTGTCGATTATTATGAAGATTCTGGAAAGAGCTATACACTATCATTACCATACCTTATATGTGCTCTACTTTATACAAGTGATTACACTGATGTTTACATTACGTCATTGTGTAAGATCCATATACACTGATTACAAATGTTACAAGGGTTGTACAGCTCAGCTTATACTACAATGTAAGCAGTAACAATGGGACCTGATCTCGTTATACAATGCTTATAACTTATAAGGCATACATGTTACAAGGAGTCATAATGTTTACTATGAGGTAATCAGCTTCAAAGTATCGTATAGATATAGCTTATACTTTGACTGAGCTTCATGCTTATTACAGATAATGCTATGTTTTATCAATAGTTACAAAACATATAGGAGACTGTTTCATACAACATATTAACAACAGATTAACAAACTTGTATGATTTAGAAACTGTTTGATATGTAGGAATTATAAACTGTTTGATATATAACTTCATACAAAATCTGATATAGGCTATAAGGCTATAACTTCAACAGATTAACAAACTTGGGGGATTTAGACACTGTTTCATAGATACTAACTTGAAAATGTTTGTAGCTTCCCAAACATCCATGGATGCTATCATTAGCAAACCTATTTGATCCTTACCAAAATCACAGTGTCTTGTAGTTACCAAAATTAAGTCATGGCACCTCTATGCTTGATGGCTTCCATTTCCTGCGTTGCCCAAGTATGGTGGACTGCCCAACATTGGATGATTAGGATGTGCCTGAATGTTGGCATATGGTTGACTCCAATTTTCTCCATGTAGCCATGGTGGGACTGAGTAGCCCAAGTGTCCACTTGTGTTACTAACCCCAGCACTGACTACAGGTGTCATATAAACACAATTAGGATTCAAACCCGCACTGGTAGGGGTATAAGAGGTGGGCCTAACCCCTGCCTGATAGCTAGGGACTTGGATGTTAATCAGGTCTTGGAATGATGGTGTCTGCTCTGCAATGTGGTCCAGCGTGTTAGACATCAACCTATTTGCCTCAAACTGTCTTGAACCATGTTCTTCTCTGCTTGTCACCCCTTGTCCTTTTTCCAACTCTCGCTGAACCTTTCTTGCCTCTCTCTGTTGCCTTGCCAATTGCTTTTGATGTTCCTTCTCTTCCCTTGCTTTTTGTCTTTCCAACCTTTCCTTTGCTCGAGCTTCTGTTGTTGCAATCCTTGCAACCCTCTTTTCATTGGCTAACTCCTTTCTCTTTTTAGTTTCCTGAATTTCATTCTTTTTACGTTCAGACTCGAACATTAAATTCATATAGTCTTCAGATGTGAGCAATTGTGAACTCCTCCCTAAACGAAGATAATCTGAGGCTGAGTTCCTTGATGAGGCCTTCACTCTCTCTATTGGTAGCTTTAGGAATGCACCAAGTAATCTCTGCTTTTCCAGACCTGCTTGCTGGATTTCATCTTCTGGGACAACTGAATGGCCCCCATTGTTGTCTTCTTCAGGTACTTCATGCTGAATAGGCTCCTCTTCTAGTGATCCATTGTCCACAAAATAATGAACAAGTTCGGTGTTCAACCCCGATGGTTGTGAAGGCATGTCCATGCTTTCATCCTCATTGGTGGATGTTACATTATTTCCAGTGATATTCATCACGGCCTCTGCCAACCATGATGGTGCACTTACTTGGGTTGGCATGGTCAATTGCTCATTGTCAGCTGCATCAGTGGGTGTCACAGCCTCATTGATATTGGTAGTTGGTTCATCACTGAACTGTGTCTCACTGACATGCTCAGCATCATCACCACCACAGAACAACCCTTCAGAAAGGGACATTATACCTTCAGCAGCAGCTACATCTTCTTGGGCACCAACATGCTCTTCTAAATTCTCTGCTTCTTGACCTTCCACGTCAAATGCTTGGCTACATGTGGTATCATGCATAAGAGCATCATGATTGAGTGGCCATATACCAGTCCTCCTAAATCCAGCCTTGATATTAGAAGGTGTGAGAGCCCTTTTAAATGCTTTGCTAGCAAGCTCAGCTAGCTCAAACCTCTTTACTTCCACCGCTGGGTTCTTTGCCATCCATGAAGCTCGCTCGACCCTGAAATAGTTCTTGAAAGGCCCAAACACGCTCACATCAAGGGGCTGCAATCTGTGAGTAGTATTAGCCGGCAATGTTAACAGGTCAATGCCCAACTTATTGGCCTCCTCGATTGTCTGCACAGCCATGTGGCTTCCATGGCCATCTAAAATCATCAAGTGCCTGTTTTCAGGCGAGACACCACCCGGTACAGAAGCAGCAAAGTGGCAAAGCCAATTTACGAACAGTTCCTTTGTCATCCATGCATGTGGATGTGCAGCCATGCATGCCCCCGGTTCACAATTCTGTATGTAATTTTTTAGTTGAGTTTTACCTTTAAATAGATAAAATCATGGTATAGATGAGCTAATTGCATTGACACAGGCAAGAATTGTGATCCACTCCCTGCTCTTAGGCAATATCTTAGGCACATTTCTACTCCCTCTCTTTGCAATTACCCGCATACCGCAATTTCTTCCTACCTGTAAGCCTGTCTCATCGCAGTTCCATATGTGGTCTGGGGCATATGAGTGCTGGTCATATGTTGCAGAAAGAGTGTTATAGAACTTGGAAACAATTGCAGGGCGTAGATTTAAAGCCCGGTCTCTGTCAAGGCCCTCTGCTGTACGTAACACAAGGTCTGGATGCCTCTTTTTAAACCCACTCCACCATGACTTACCAGGAAAACCATATTTAAAGGGGTTTGGCCTCCCTTGACATATTTGAGCTACAGTGGATTTAAGTTGGATAAGCTCTAACCCATGTCCCAATAGGGCCATCTCCTTACACCACTCCACCACCTCATCTTCCTCCTCTTCAGTCATGACTGTAACAGGCCCTCTACGCTTTGTATTAGTCAACCCATTTATCCAATAATGTATGTTAGAGGCAGAAATACCATGTTTTTTTGCTGATGCATGGATTGAATATCCCTTAAACTCGATGTCATCAATTGCAACAAGCATGTCTTCCTTCGTCCAGCCTCTAATTGCACTGATTTTCTTTGTTGAAATTGCACCTTGTATTGTGGTCGAAGGTGGCTCTGTGGCTGATGGTGGGTTGGGATGATCTGCAACCACAGGGTCCTTTTCAACTACATTACTAGGAGCAATGGGAGCATTGACATCATCATCTGATGAACTGCTCCGCAGTTGGGCCCCCCTTCTCCCTCGCCTCCTGTTCCTTATCCGATCTGCAACAGAAACTCTTGGCATGGCTACAACCTGCAATTTCCAACATCGTTAAGAAATTCGATAAGTATTACAGCACAACTGTATAGAGTAAACTATAATTATGTATGAATTCCAAAATTTCTGCTAATAACATGAAATCTTTCAGTTGTTTGTTGTGAATTAATTCGCATTGAAGTATTACTTGTCAATTATGTATTACTTGTAATATCAACATCAGAAAGATATGTGATACCTACATGGTTGTTAGCTACATGGACTTGTCTACTATGAAGCAGAGTAATATATATGGTTGTATATATATACAATATGATTATTAGGGAGAATACGTCACACCTATGTAATGAGATAAGAGCTTAGAGAGATTACAGTATAAGTGTAAAGCTCATGTTATTACTATAAGTATTACAACTCTTGTTTATCCTTGTGTAAGTGATTACCTATGTTTATAGAATAGGCTTTATCACCATAAGCTTACTATCACATACCTTATATAGATTACACATATAACACGTGATTGGTTTAATGTAATGACTCTATTCCAAAGCATGGTTTTCTTACCATTATTTAGATGAGTATGTAGCTTAATGAGTACCAAGCTTGTACTTATGTGATATGTGTGACACTATACTCTCTCTATCCGATCTGATAACTACTATATTTATCCAACCCAAGCACAGGAAAGTTGAGTGTAGATAGTCATTCCAGTGTCTATACAAGCTATGACTTCCGTATAAAAAGTCCAGCCATATCGTTCGTCCAGCCTAACCATTACATCCGTGTATAAAAGAATCAGCCGTATCAACCGTTCCAACCGTCTCAAAGTTACATATGTAAGTGCCTGTTTTAAAATGGACTTATATTTGGACATGGACTGTGTGTTAGAACTATTTTTATTGAAAGATTTTATTCAATATAAAGTCAATATCCAAATCTGCTTAATATCTTGAATAACATTATTGAAGAACAACGAAATACCTGTATGTTGTTTCCAGCAACTGATGAAGAGAGTGAATAGCAACTGATGAAGAGAGTGAATGTAACACCGTGCACACACTCTGTCTGGAATGTAACACTGCACACACAATCTGTCTGGAATGTAACACTGTGCACACACTCTGTCTGGAATGTAACACTAAGCACACTCTGTCCTCTGTTTGTATGTCTGGAACACTGTCTGAAAAGGATTGTATGTCTGCAAAATGGAAACTCACTGTCTGAAAACTCACTTTCTGAAAACTGAATGGAACAGTCTGAAAACTCTGAATGTATGTCAGCAGTAGTTTAAGAGCAAAACGAATGCCTCAAATGCAGTAACAGTTGAGGTTTTATAGTTTTATGATTTAGAATTTCATTGGTAGGGAAGATTGGCATGGATTGCCATCTCCCAAATTTAATTGTGTGGTGTGGATTGATTTGTACATGATCCAATGGCTGAAAAGCTATCATGGTTGATCCTTGTGCTTTCCTGAATTTAATTTCTGAATTGAAATGCTTTTCAGAATTTAATTCCTGTAATTCCAGGACTGTTGTGTTTAATTTTTGAAATGAAAGGTTGGGTGAACTATTTCCTGAATTGAATGGTGTCATTTAATGTCTTCAATAGGCTGAATGGTTAAACAAACATGTAGATATTGCTGACAGACATTTCCCCTATTTTTGTGCAGGTGGTACTCAATAGTTGTGCAGGGGTTACCCAGTTTTTGTCCAGCTGTTATTCAGCAATGAGATGTAGTCTCCCAATGCAAAATCAGTGGGGGACTGTTTGATGGGATAACAATACTTTTGGATGGGTAGCTTTGTAATGTTTTGTAGTGCATTTTGCCTTGAATGGTAATTCAGAACTGGAGGTACTTGAGACAGTGGGTCTTGTCAACTTGTGATGTTAGATTTGGTGTATGGAAGTTGTTGGTCTAGTAAAAAACTGGGCCCATTTTGGACATATTTATGTAACTTATATAACTTATTTCCAAATATTTATGTGCATATTATCAAATATTTATGTGCATATTTTAGTGAGTTTTTAATTTATGTTTGGTGGATGTGTGGGACCAGTAGTATAACTACTATTGGTCCTTGCACAACAAATAGAAGCCTCTCCCCTAGTCTCCCGAAAGAATAAATGGTGTGAGAGACACTGACGACCAATATTTTCAAGGCTATAGAATCATTAATACACTCCAAGTATAGTCTTGGAAAAGGCCTCGGAGAAGCGATCGACGTCGAACAGGGCGGGGGCAATGAAATTTCCGGTGGTCGCAGAGAGCTTTTTAAAGGCCGACAACAATCCGCGGTTCCTCACGCTCTAGGTAGACTCCTCCATATAAAAGTCGTCAAAATAATTTGGGAAGAAAGTTGAAACATATGTGATGTAAGGGTGGGGTCGTTCTATGTCGTAGCCCAATAAACGGAGTACGATGCACCGCCCCATGTGGCAGCGATCACTGCTTCCTTTAAAGTATAATTCAACCACGATGTAATCTTCGTCACATAATGGAATCAACACTATTAATGGAATTTTTCCTAAAACCAGATTTAAGAAATTGTATAATTTTAGAATCTATGCTTCAATGATCCATATAAAATTGTAAAATCTTTTTCAGGTAATAATCACAACGTTCCATTATATGTGATTATTACTCGAAAAGATTTTACAAATTGTATAATGTTTAATCAGTATTTCGGATTTAACTGCTAACTACAGTTTAGAATTTAGTGATGCCGATGAGTAGAATGGGCTTGGAAAATCGTGAAAGTAGGTATGAAAAGAAGATATTTTATAGGATAATTACAAAGAGGTGGAAAAAGTGGTGAAACTAATGTTGAAAAAGGAGCATAATTGATGTTCTGAAGATGCTCATGTGAGTGGAGTGCTCAAATATTTCCATGCCGCGTCACCATGAAATTCACAGAGAAGATGACAATCAGGCGAGCCGCAGGATAAACAGTGTTGTGTATTGTAAAGCTTCCGGAGATTACTCCGAACTTTCCGTGAGTTGTGTGGTAACGGATTAATAATTCGATGACCTGCGAGACAATGTGGACATGGCAATATCCAATCGTCGATGTCAGTTAGTTGGATAAACACCATGTGTTGTAAATCCTTTTGTAGATGGAATGTAGTGACATTCCAAATCATTTCATTTTCAGAAGAACCGAAGCAACGTAAACTTTATTCACTGCCAATATTCTTTTAATCTTGATCACCGAACAAATTGTAGATGTTTTAATATCTTATTCTGTCTTTTTTTAATATTTTGAGTTGGTTAAATTATTTAAAAATATAAATATAAATATATATTAAATTAAATTAAATAATAATTAAAGTAAAATAATTACTTTAGGGTTGACAGTTTTTTGGATTTTTGAATATCATATTTTAAAATATAATGTTTAAATTTTTAAAATATAATATAATCATATTTATTTTGATTTTGAATATCATATTTTAAAATATAATGTTTAAATTTTAAACTATAATATAATATTTTTATTTTCTAATAAAAGTATTATTTTTTTTATTGAATGTTTAAATTTTAAAAATATAATATAATATTTTTATTTTTTTTAATAAAAGTATTTATTTTTTATTAGATTGAGAGGTACTCTTAGCTCATTATATTAGAAATGTGTAATGTAAATTAAACATTTTGATTCTATTAAACTAAAATTAAAAAATAATAGATATGTGGGGTGTTCAATATCTATGTCATTATGCAATATTTAATGTTACACCAAATTTTAATCAATTTTAAGTGAAACATGTTGTATATCACCAATTGCGAGTAACAAGGGTGGATGACCCATAAGGCTTCACTTTTAAGTGACACGATTGATTGTTATTTTTTTCCCTCGATTTGTTGTTAAAGATTCACGAGTTAAGAATTAATTTCTAGAGGATTAGTTAGAAGTTAGTTGAACAATTTGTTAGTTGTAAGTGTCGATCAAATGTATATATTCCTCCCATAATGAAACATTTTGTTGTGTGGTTTCTCTCATCAATTTAGTGTTTTTCTCCTCTCCCTTTGTCATAATTTATCATGGTATCGAGCTAGGGGAAGAGTCGGGTGTGAGGGTCGTTGTACATCATCTGCGCATGATCTACTCGCAGTTGAACTAACTTGGTAGCATGGCGTGATCAATGTTTTTTATTCCATCTGCCACCATTACGAGTCTCGGACTGCGGGAAGGTTTTTGAATCCCATAGATCCTACCATGACTACGTGGAGGATTTGAAACCCGCAACAAGTAAGATCCCAAACAATGAAATATTCAACGGATCTAGCACATCTAGGTGTTCTAACTAAAAATAATCGCAATAAAAAACATTGAACAAAATGGGATTTGGAAGCGCAACACTTTATTTCAATTAATATTCAAAAAATGAGACATGCTGAAAATACAAACAAATAATGGAGCCCCGCCTCAAAGCATACACGATTTCGCTCGGTGAACAAGAAAGTGAAAATGTTGAAGCACAAATGTGAACCCTAAATGGATCCACTACCGAGATGTCACCACGGGGTTTTTCTTCCCTAGATTAAGTTGGAATTGGCCACGCCAAGTTCCCAACAAAACACAAATAGATGGACAAGTTCGGGATCGGTCCTTGTCTCGCCCTTGTCCTTTTTATAGGTTAGATGGACCTTTTTTTATTGTTTTCCTTTCAAAAAATGAAGGCGGATATCATGGGATGATACCATGGATGAATACCACGGTAAATACCATGGGTTGATTCGCATCTACTTTGACCTTATAAAAAAAGGGGAATATTACATAGCCACACTCGTCAATCGCTACGTTCGACCCATTTCTCTCGTGAATGATTTCGTTCGTTTGCATTCAACCCACTTTCTCCATGAATGATTGAGCCCTCGTTGTTGTGGCGTTCGAGCGGATCTCTCATCTGTCATCGATTGTGCGAAGATTTGTTGTTGTTGCTTGTTGGTTGAGCAATTTTTCCCTCCGTTCCTACATTGGAATATGATAAGTATTTCATCCGAGATCTTGTGGTAAGCATATTTCTACTAGATTTTGTTTACGAGATTCGACCGCATGGATATAAAAAAATGCATAAATGATAATACATTTCAATAAATGAGTTGAATAGCCTGCGAGAGTTCCCAATTACTTTCCTAATAAGTGGTATTGTACCACGATTATGGTCTTCGCACACAATATCGCACATAGTCTCGATATATTGATTTGCAATTTATGTTATGGGAATGACATATGAGATCCCATAACTTTGTGAAAATGTTTTTGGAGTTCTCTCAAATTTAAATTCTAAACGCCAATCTCGCAATATTAAACACCCTCATCGAAAGTTTGTTTGCCCTATTTATTTTGAAGTTTTTAAAAGGTGTTTTTTTTAGTCATATTTTTTATTTCTTTAAACATGGCTTCAACAAGTCAATTTGCAATTCCAATGCCATTATTTAGTGGAAATAATTATGATTCTTGGAGTCTTAAAATGCAAGCATGCTTACAAGGTTTGGGTTGTTGGGAAACTATAGAATCGTGGTTCACCGAACTCGATGCAACTATTATACTCGCTATGAATGTCGCTCAAATAAGATAGTTTGATGAACTTAAACGAGAAATATGAAGAGCTAAGTCCTCCGCATTTTAAATTCTTTGGATGACTCTATTTTTTTCCTAAAATCACCTGGATCAAAGACTTCTAAAACAATATGGGATATACTTAAAGTTGCTTATCAAGGTAATGAGAAAGTAAAGATGGTAAAATTACAAACTCTCATAACTCAATTTAAAACACTTTAAATGATTGAATCGAAACAATTGATCAATTCATGACTAAAGTTATGGGTGTTGTTAATCAATCGGATGAATGGTGAAGAACTAGAAGATCAAAGAATTGTTGTAATGTCCCAAAAATAGGGAATTTCTACAACAATAAGAATATCTTAAGATATTCTAAAGTTGGAGATCCAACAATACATAAACATAAACTCGGAAATAGCAAAGTGAACAACATCACACCAAAATGTATGGAAACCATAGAGCCATTTTATTATGTAAAACAACAGACAAACATGTACAATACAACTCAAATGATCAAGTGCGGCACAAGCCTCTCATGAATACATGTGAAAAAGATGGAATGTTGCCTATCATGCGGGTGTGCACGTTCATGAACATGTACAGCACAGTGAATAGATGGTACATCGCCACATGGGAATATAAAATATCATACATCCGCATATATATGGTTCATACAACATTGGGAGGAAGATCTAAGCTCCCAAAGACTACCTCAAGTCAATCTTGGAAGGATTGGTCGAAATATGCAAAAACTACGAAATGCTCGGAGTTACAGGTAGCAACTACAACTCAAGAACTGGAAATGAATGGAGAAGGTCAAGATGCCGCATTTGATGAAAATACCTCCTCCAATGGATCTTCCAATTGTAAGGCTCGATCCTAACACCGAAGATCTCACCCTCCAAAATTGCGCAATCCCTCACCGCAAATACCAACCGAGAATAATGTAGTCAACGAGGGATACCGATTGTCAGAAGCAAGAAAAAGTGTTGTCCAAGTGCCAAGATCTACAATATGCTCCAAGGGCTTCCAACCGATCTCTCAAAGGAAAGAGAGCCTCCTCCTGCGAAAAACAAGTGATGGAAGTGGTGTTGTGAATCCTCACCGCAACACCCTACAACACAACATTATTCTACTTCGTAAAATAACGTCGTGTGCCTAAAGGACGATGCTTGGCCTCAAGCCCGGATGTGAGGCAACCGCACAACTCCTTCAAGAGGCCTCTCAAGAAAGGAGAAGGATTCTAAACGTGAAATCCTTGTGCTAAGCAGCTTACAACTCGCTTAAAATGGGCCAGGAGGATGCACAAAGTCTAAACAGCACAAAGAAATCAATAATCCGAATCAAGAGTAACAATGGCTACCTTGCCCTCCCTTAAACAAGTGAAAGCCCTCTCTCCATGGGTCCCACTCATTATGGTTTCCTCCACCAAATAACCCTCTTCCCATTCATATCGCATTGTCTAACAAAGTGTTCTCCACCTCCTCTCCTAGTCCTGTTGACTTGGTCAAACTTAACTTTGTCTCCATGCAAATGTCCTCTTTCACACATAAGGGTGTGAAATCCAGCTCTTATGACTATCCCCTTTCACATTTGAGGGATTTTATTAATGTTTTTAATAAGTATGGGCTTCCTTACCCATTTATTTAGTTGTTAGGTGATAAAAACACAATTTTAATATTCCATTTAGGGCCGTGTGCTAAAATGGGAATATTACAGAGCCCTCTCCTTCCCAAATGTTGCTTGTCCTCAAGCAAACCGAGAGGGACAGAAACCCGGAAAGTCTACTCCCAAGGCATGGAGTCTAAAATGTATTGAGGAACATCTCCCCCATTTGGATCCTCCATCCCCCAAGCAATCATCCATACAAAATGAGTTACCTCCCAACATGGCAACTCCCGAAAATCCTCTTCCACCTTTGGCTCTTGCAATGTAGGTGGGCTGCTATTAACTGCTCTTGGTAGACAAAATAGTCCACCCCACGTTGTCCTCCTCTCCACTTAGGATAAGCGTAGAGTATATGCTATTCTTGGGTTGCAATGGTATTTCCCTCAAGTGGCAAGATGAAGATTAGACCTCCAAGAATCTCTCCTCCAACGTTATGAAACATGTTGGCCCAAATCATCTCAAATGCGATGAGTTGGAATTCACCATCATATGGCATCCAATCAATCATATGGCTCACCTCAAATGGAAACAAGTGTTTTGCTTTAGTGGCCACATACTCTCTCATGCTCCCATTAGAACATGCAATGCAAACTATGTGGGAGATCTCTCCCCCAAGGGACACATCCAAACAATGTGCCATTCCCCCAATCATGCTCCCAACAAATATAAAAATCAACGGCAACATAAGGAACCATAATGAGAACCATGCCTGTGCCATATGTAGCAAGGAGAAGGAAAATGGTCCCTCAAATGTAACCAACTACAAAGTCGCCCTCAAATGCAAAAGAGTATGACAGAAAAGTGTGGTTTCTCAACCATTTTCGTCGCTGCACTCTCCTCATATGTTTGGAGAAGGTGAATGATGTATGGTGCAAAGTGAGCATGTTCTCCAAAATACATCTCCTCCCCAAGTCCTCCTAGGGAGTGGTTACCAACATTGCTCATGGCCTCAAGTAGACCATGAGGTCTAGAAAAAAATAATGCTCCTCCTTGGAGCAACATCGTGCATGTGCATGGTTAAGGGATGCATAGATACATTATACAATTCATTATGCAAATAAACAATACCCTTACCATATGTCTTGCTCATGCAAATGGAGTGGCTCATAGATGAGTCTCCTCTCATCCTCAAAGAGAAAAAGAGATGGTTGTGCTAACTCTTCCAAAGACTTATGTATCTCCTCCATATTCACATGATCCATGCATCTCCTCATATGCCGATATATCTCCTCCTCAAACCCTTCCAAAAATACCCCTCCATGATGGTGTGGTATGCTCTCAAAGAATCCAGTGTGGGATGAAAGAGGAAATCCTCATGAGTCGTTTGTAGCAACTTCTCCTTGAGCTTGGAAGCTCCGTGATAAGAAGATCCTAACATGATATTAGATGACCCAATCTCTCGACGCGAATATCCCTCCTCATGCAACAGGTCATCCAATATCATGCAAGTGAAAATATCCTTGGAATACTCCACCAACGACCGGGAGTTCCAATATGGATCTATCCTCCATAGTGGCGGCGTCGATGATCTCTCATGAAGAACATTTTTCATATGGTCATCCTCTCCTTGACATCTCCTATGCCAAAGATGCAATTTGGAAGGCCGCTATCCTTCCCCTTTGCTTTTTGCCACATCGCGAATCTGGCGATGAGATGGGTAAAGATGATGTTGAGAGAATGCCTCTCTCCTCCTTGAGTCTACCCAAGACTCTCGCTACAGTAAAATTACCTCCCAAGGTCTCCACCTCTACCCGAAATCAATGAATGGTGCCTCAAAATGTGAAGCATCTCTCATCATCCACTGATGCAGGAGCCTGTGAAATGTCTCCATGCAATGAGACATTATCATCAAGAGTAGACTGCATACATGAATGGACGGACTTGTCCCTACTCTCACCGCGCAATCCAGCCTCCCTCTTAGGTGCATCAACCTCATGAAATAGATAGGGATGTGTGCTCCACATCACATGATGTCGGGTCATCCTCCCTATCTCCTCCTTGTATCTCCATAGTTCCACACCTCATCATCAATGGCACATGTAGAACATGAGTTGTGCCTTGATCTCCACACATGAGATCGTGGGGACTTCCTGCAAAGATGCAAGAATCCCTCTAGTTGGAGCAAGAGCTCCTCATACCTCTCCCCGCAAGAGGTGCTAGATCAACTCCGGATTTTCGAGAGCGTTGTTGCCCTCGGCCCTCCCCAACATGAATGAGCAACCTACCAATGATTGGAGCCTCCTTTGAAAAAGGGGTCTCCATGCCTTCGTGCCAACATACGTGATAAAGGTCTTGCCTCTAGCAAAGTATGATGCAAGTTATCACCTCTTCCATGGGTTTCCGAAGTGGTTTGGTTTTATGATTTCCTCCATCACATGTATGGTCTTTGTTTGTTTATATTTTTTTTGCTTCACCACATGTGTTTTAGAAATTTCCTTATCAAACTTTTCCACCAATGTTTTAATGAACCTTGCATAGGAAGAAGTATTTGCATTATTTAAAGAAACTCAAATATCCACCATGCATAGGTCCTTTACCTCCAAAAATGCAAATACGTTACTCCGATGGCTTCATCTTTATAAATTTGGTGTCGCCGCAAAAAAGGTGTCTAGCTCTTCCACCCAAAGCTCAGTCGAACATGTAGGGGAACTATCAAAGGTAGGCAGAAGAAATCTACCCTATTATGTTGCTTGCTCCTCCTTACCTTGATCTTGCAAAACTCGGAAAAGTGATATGATCTTTAAACTTATGAGTTTGAGATCATACTCATGCAAGAAACCACTAAGAGTTCCCCTCTTAGGCATTCCTTCTTCTTCCCTTTCTCTTATGGCAAAAGCCGTGCCATGTAATCGCCATCGTGCATCATAGGGTGTGGCTGCATGCTCACACTCCCCATAAGAAAATCTAGAGTTTGAATCGCTTTCAAACCCTCTTGGAGACTTCAGTACATATCTCTCTCCTTATCTTCTTGAAATCTTCATGAATGCTCTGTATGATTTTGGAAGAAGCTTTGTAAAGCCTATATTCCTTTCTCTCTCCACATAATGGAGTCTTCCTCTTCTCTTTTCGATAGCATCATGGTCGAGATCCACGTGCTGAGCCAAGATTATGCTCGATACCACCGTAATATCCCAAAATAGGGAATTCCTACAACAATAAGAATATCTTAAGATATTCTAAAGTTGGAGATCCAACAATATATAAACATAAATTGGAAATAGAAGTGAACAACATCACACCAAAATGTATGGAAACCATAGAGCCATTTTATTATGTAAATCAGCAACAAACATGTACAATACAAATCAAATGATCAAGGCAGATAATCCTCTCATGAATACATGTGAAAGATGGAGATGTTGCTCTATTGCGAATGCTCATGAACATGTACAACGTAGTCATGAGATGGTACACTACTACATGGGAATGTAAAATATCATACATCCGTGCATATAGATGGCTCTATACAACATTGGGAGTGAATATCTAAGCTCCCAAAGACTACCTCAAGTCAATCTTGGAAGGATTGAGTGAAAAATGCAAAAAATGCGAAATGTCTGAGTTGCAAGGTAGCACTGCAACTCAAGAACTCGGAAATGAATGGAGAAGGCTAAAGATGTTGCATTTCCGATGAAAAAGACCTCCAATGGATCTTCCAAGTGTAAAGCCGATTCTAACACCGAAGATCTCACCTCTCCAACAATCACCGCAATCCTTCACCGCAAATACTAACCGAGAATAACGCAGATCATCGAGGGATACTACGTTGTAGGTCCAAGGAAAAAGTGCTGGGCTGAGTGCCAAGATACGCATATGCTCCAAGGGACTTCCAAACTACTCGCGTTGAAAAAGGGTTTTAGCCATTTATGGAGCAAAACGGCACGAAATTAGCTTTCAGTCGGGCTGGATCTAGGCGACCCAGATCAACTACCCAGGATGAGCGCAGAGGCGGGAAGATGTGCGATGGAAAAAGTGGTGGGACCGGGGTGTGATGTCATAGCGACCGGGTGTACAGAGAGGAAAAATCTTGGGGTGTAGCCTCCGCAAGAATCTCAGCCATAGATCCTGAGATTTCCCACAATCAAAAGGGTCAACCGTGAGGAGCACTCGGGAGTACGAGCCACCTTGGTCGGGTGCTCGCAAAGTGAACCTGGGGCTCGTTGATCGGGGGATATGGATGGTCCAAATTAACTCTGGCGGCGCAGAAACGCAACAAGGGTGAGAATTTATAAAGGGAAGAGGTCGAGGTGAGGTTTGAATGGGATCCGTTGGATGGCAAGGATGAATGGCCTCGGATTTCATTGTGAGGGTGCACATAAATGACAAAAATGTTGTGGGCGAAGGGCATCCGCGAAACAATGTCCTGGTCATCGATCGGAGGATCCATGGTCAAGATCCGATCGCAATTTCGCAGCGAGGGGTGAATGGTGAGATGGGAGAGGAAGACCGCGATGGACGAGAGACCGCCTCTGATGAACATCGAGATAAATGGTGGAGATGCGATCAGGGGCTTCGCATATCAGGCAGAAAAGGGTTGGCGGAAATGGAAAACGTCGGTTCAATGTAAGCGCGGATCATCCGATCTTGAAGCGCATCGATGGTTAGGATTTCACTCGGCGAATGTCTATTGGGGGTGCGACATCGGCGTAGGGTGGTGCGTAAACGGGAGGCTACGATATGCGATGGTGCGATGCGATGGCCGATAGAGCGAGAGAGCTGAGGGCGATGGCCGGGCTTCGGATCTTGGGGAATGGACGGTCCCATCTCATCGGAAGATCGGTCATCGACAAAAAAATGGAAGTGGGAACTTTGGAATTGCCGAAGTACAACCGCCTATGGGTTTTAGCGCCTGGCCGCGGCGTGGTATTTATGGCGAAGAAATGTCTAGGGGGCTTAAACCAAAAGCGCTTAAGGGCCCAAAGTTTAAAAGGTCGAAAAATAGGCCGAAATGGGGGTTTTTTTAAGATTTTTCGAGGGCCCCGATAGAGTTAAAAGGTGATTTAAAACCAAATAAAGGGGATTTATAAGGTTTAAAAGGGATTTTTGAGGAAGTGAAGGATAATTAAAGGGAAAAAAGGGAGATTTAAGCAGTAGGAGAAAATTTATTTGAAATGAGTAATAGTGAGTGAAATGAAGGGTTTTTGGAGGCATGAAATGGTGGAGATTTAGGCCTTGTAAAATAGTTTCCCTTTTGAAGTAATCGGCTATTTTGAAGTATTTTCAAGTGAGACGGATCCTTGAGGATAAGGAACACGTAGAGGCTTCAAGAAGTCACATATTTGCTTGAAAATTTGTTTCTTGAAGACTAATAGACCTATTTTAGCCATCATCGATTATGAAATTTTATCGATGGCTAACAAGGTGTAGGTGTGAATTTTCTTGACGATCGAGGGGTATGTGGGACCGTAATGTTGTTGGTCTCAACATGATGTCCATCATGGTCATTCCTCCTAGCAAATATTCCCCTACACAATTCAAATTTGATTAATTCCATTAAATACTTGCTTTACTATCCGAGTGAGTGCTTACAAAGCATCCTATCGTGGCTTTTCCATTGTATGCACTAATTCATGTTTCCCTTTCACCAAGTTGTTACACCATTTTTTGGTCATCTAACCCATTATCGTTAGATGAACCCAAGTACACCATGTAAGACCACTCTTTACCCCCAAGTAAAATCACTTTCACCACATTTGTTTACACTTCGGTCATATTTAACCCAAAGCAAGGTAATTAATTAAATAAATCATTATTTATTTAATAATTTCCTAAGAATAAGTTATTTAAATATTATTCCTAGTTAAATCCCGACTAAATCATTTTTAAATAATTAAATAAACCATTATTTATTTAATTATATTCCCCTCATTTCCCTTAAATAAAAAATAAATCATTTATTTATTTGTTATTTATAAATTGACCCAAGTCAAAAAACCCTTTTCCCTCCAACAAATATAATAAAATATTCCTAAAGGGTGATTCTAGAAGATGTTTAATAATATTTTATTCATGCACCGAGTTCTAGAACACCCCAATATTTTGTCATAAATAGGAGGGTTTTCCCCATTCATTAGTCACCTCCATTGCATTGGATCACGCTAGATCTACTCTGGTCACCAATTTTATTTTGTTTGCATTTTGAACTCCCATTGAGTTCCATGCTTTTAGGTTTTTTTTCATATCAACCAAAGAGAGGAATTTTAGATCTAAAACATCGAGGACTTCCAAGAACCCATCCCACTGAGGAGAATTGGAAAACACCTTTCTTGTTTTCCTCTCAGGTGCCCCATTCTTTAATATAATATAAGATTCTTTTTATATATTGTTCTTGTCTTGTTCATTGGATGCATGGAGCCATTTCAAAATTTATCTTCTTAATGTCTTTTTATGCTTAGATCTAATATTATGCAGCAAATCTAAAGATATTTTGCAACTATACTTGATGTTAGGGCTACTTGATATGCATAACTAAAGCGAGTTTTTACGACAAAAAATTCATGCTAACAATTGGCGACTCCACACCGGTTTTCTTTTGCGACCACTGTCGTTTTATATTTTCCTGCATATCCAGCTGTTTCAGACCCTAGGGTTTCTCTTCAGTTTTCTGTTTTCCTATTTTTATGCTAGTTTTTTCCTCTAAAACCCTCAAACTTTCAAATTTCTCACTTTCGTGTGTTTCTGGCCTTATTGCACAGGTGACCGACATTAGCCGCAACTGAGACGACACAATTTTCTGAAATCTGTCGCAACCAGCCCTGAATCTGCAGGTCACACTTATCTACCCAAAAGTTGCGACCTGGCCTTGAGGTCGCACTTTTCTGCCCTAAATCTGCGACTTGGCCTGAAAACCGGCCCAAACCTGCGCCCTGCAATTTTTTCTGCAATCTGCCAGCACTTTTTTTGGGTTTCACTGAAGCTTCTGTCAGGGTGTTCCGGCATCTATCTCCGCCTGTTCAGACTTGTTTCTGATCTATTTCACTCACCTAAGTGGGACTCTTTCCCCTTAGGGCTTTAGTTCCCTCCACTTTTTGTGGGAGAGTTTGTTGTTGCTTTCAGACGTCTACATTTCCTGAAGTTTTAGCCTTATTTCAGAACTGATACCTCTTGTTCAAATCCTCACAAGTGAGCTTTCCTTCCCTTTCTATACACTGCCTTTCGCTTTGTTTGGGTTCTACTCTAGGGTCACCCCTTTGACCCCCTCTTTTTAGTTGATATCCTATTTTCTAGCAGCAACCTTGCCCCTACCTCTTTTCTGCTTTATGCACCACTTTCCAGCAGATTTCTCCATTAGATCCCAGTCCCTCTGGACCTTCGATCTATTGGTCTCTTGTTAGCATGCTCTACCCTTTCTAGACTAGTTTTCAGAGACCCACCTGCTTGGGTTCGATTGCTGCCTTTTTAGTTGTTAATTTTCTGTTCTTTCAGTTTTATTTACTGCAGATTTCTTTTCCATTACGCAACACACTTTTTCTTTTACTCTCAAAACGTCTGGGTTTAATCAATTAAAATTAACGCACGCCACACACTGAACCTAAGTGAAGAAGAGCCTAGTTAACACCACCTGGAAAAGGCTCTAAAATTAATCGACACTACACCTCCTCGCCCTTGTCGCGTCTTGCCTTTGCACCTTGCTGCCCTTGTCGGTCTTTCTTCTCCCCACCATCATTGCACCCCCAAGGCGTTTCTCCCGGCAACTTCCTGGCCTCCACCCTCGGTTTCTGGTTGATCGACTTACTCCTTCTCATCATCCTCAAGTAAGTCCTCCCTCGAGTCTGCACTCCGACTCTTCCCCTGCTTGTTCGGGTTCTCCTCCTGATACTTTGGACATGTATACCTCTGCTCAACCTCTTCGAGGCTACGGTTTCCCCCCAAGCGCGACCAACCCCTCTGGCACTTTTACCTCTCCAGGTAGCATGTATCCAAACTTTGGCATGCCTCTTCCTTTTACCTACCCTCCATGTTACCCCTACCCACATCCCACTGTCCCAACACCTTCAGCTTTTGGACCACACTTACTCCCCCCTTCCAGGCCAACATTTACACATCCAGGTGCCCTTCCTCCTCCTCCTTCTCAACGAAAGAGGAAAGGCCATCCCTACACCTCTGTTCATCATGGACCCAACTATTGCTGCATTGATTCCCCCATTATCACCCAATCCCAAGCCTCTCAGCCCAAGCCGGATAGACCGCTTCACACTAACAAACCTTGTTTGTGCTGTGATGTTTACGGTCATCCCACTCATGCTTGTCCCCGATTACCACCAATGAGGTAGCTATGGGAGTCTCAGACCACTATGCAGACACACCCATCTCCTCCTACTCTCCCTCCCCATCCAGACACCTCTCAACCTGCTATGTTTCCCGCTCCTTCCCCTCAACAAGGACTCGTGGCCACCCCATCACCTCATGGCCCGGAACCCACTCAACCCTCTCCTTCTGGTTCCTCCAATCACCAGATCCTCATGATGGAATCATACCAATCTCTCACCGCCAATCCTTCCCTTCAAAATCGGCCCCCCGTTCCTTCTACCCCTGAGTTCCCCTCCTTGGCCCCCACTCAGCTTCTATCGACACCTAATGGTCCCTTACACATCCCTCCACCCAAAGTTGAAGTTCACACCAAAATTCCTAAGGGTCCTTTACACCGAAATGCTGCCTCTGATCAGATTGTCCTAGATGCTGTCGGCCCTACCGATGAACAGTTCATTGTTTTCAATCCCTGTCAACTTGACCATCCCCCTCTTCCTGCGTCGGTTGCTTTCCAAATATAGGTTCAGATCCACAATGCCACTATTACTCAATGCATCATTTATGAGGGGGAATCTACCTGTGTCATGTCCGCTTCGGTTTGGCAACAACTTGGATCTCCTGCGTTGGCTCCTTCCACAATCACCATTCGTGCATGGGATGGCCATGCTTCTAAGCCCGTCGGCCTCTTTCGCTGCTGTCCTATTACTCTTGCTGGAAAAATTGTGTGTGTCGACATTGAAGTGATAAACGCCCCTCTCGACTACAACATCCTCTTGGGGCATAGTTACACCTATGCCATGTCTTCCGTCCCATCCGCAGTTTACCGCAAGATGTTCTTCCCGCATAACGGCAAAATCGTCACCATCGACCAGTTATCGTATTGTACACCCAACTCCCAGATTTCCCCTAAGTCCTCTATTTCCACCACGACTACACCCCGTGCCTCTCCCAGCCTCTTCAAAAACTCCTCCTTGCTTGGCATCTTTCTTGACTCACCTACCCTCTCTGACCCTAACCTGGCGAGCATTTGCATGATGCAATCATCTTGGGCTGACCTTACACAGTCCACTTTGGCTAGTCAGCAACCTCAAATTTCCCCGACTCCTTCAGCTCCTAGCCCTTCACCCCCGCTAGCCAGTCTTTTTCCTTCAGAATCTCCTCTCCCTACTGGCACAATTCCGCCCGATTATAATCCCCTTGGCCCTGTTCCCCCTGGCCATTTTCCTGCTGGACAGATTCTTTTTCTCACTCCTCCTCCCTGAGCTTCCTCTGTCCCTATCCTGGCTACCCTCTCCCTACCCAACTTGACCTTGGGTATACCCGTCTGGTACCTAAGCCCCCCTACCCCTACCCTGCCTGGTCAACCCAAGCCCTGTCTTGCTTTGACTCCGGTTCAACCAATACCCATGACCTCTTCCACTGCTCCCACACCTTCGTCTCCTCACCCAGCCCCTCCTCCTGTTACAACCATGTCCGGTAACAATATCAAATCTCGCAGGGGGGCACCGAAGGACACGGTGGCGTCGACAACATCCACTCCTCCTCGCCTTCCAAAACATCCTATCCAGTGCGCCTTGTGCGACGTTGTTGGCCACGCCACCCATACCTGTCCTGAATTACCACACCTCAAAACCGTGGTCAATGCAACGTTTCCAGAATCTGATATTCCCACGGTCCAGATCACTCTCCCTGGTTCCCTTCCCAAACTTAAACATTTGCGCACCAATCACCCTTGTTCTTTATGTGACTTCCATGGACATTTTGCCCACCTTTGCCCCTGTCTTGACGGGTATCGTGCTTCTTTAGCCGCTTACTGCCAATTTGAAGCCGTGCTTGCTTGTCCTCCTTTTTTAATCCCTGACCACACATCTACCCCTATTACCATTCCTCAGTCTGATACCCACATGACCGAACCTTCAGCCACTATTTCCTACCTTTCCTCCTCACCTCGTTTTCCACCAACCGACCCCTTAGTCTCTGACCCCGCTGTCACCCCCCATAATGACACCAATGTAACCACCTCCCCTCAAAACCAGGTGTTTCATACTTCTACTTCCCCTAGACAGTCTTTACCATCCACTCCTCCCCTCTTCCACTCCGACAAAGACATCATGGAAGCCATGACCAAACCCAACTTTCCATGGGACGATATGCACCATCATGCCTACTTCCTACCACATCAATCGCATGACCAATACACTATCGAAACCAAAGATTTCATCCCCAATAAATTTGGTTGGTTCAAAAACCCCATCCCTACCCCTGACACTTTCGAAGAAGGCAACATGGCTAATATCTCTCCTACCATCAGAATCGACATTTCTGCCAAACCGGGTATCGAAGAACACATCACTCTGGGCGCCCAATGCACTCCGGATGAAATTGAAGCCTACACCAAGCTCTTCAAATAATTCCATGATATTTTCGCCTGGTCCTACTCAGAAATGCCCGGACTCGATCCCGCCATTGTCGAACACCACATGGACACATGGTCGGATGCCACTCCGGTCCATCAAAAATTGAGACCCATTCATCCATCCAGACGCGACGCCATCAAAGATGAAATTGATAAGCTCTGGAAGGCTGGTTTCATTTATCCCATTGAATAAACCATTTGGGTGTCCAATCTCATCGCCGTCCTCAAAAAACAAGGCACCATTCGTGTTTGCACTGACTTTCGCGATTTGAACAAAGCTTGTCCCAAAGACAACTTCCCCACACCATTTATCAACCAAATCATTGATGAGTGCACGGGACATGAAGTTTTATCCTTCATGGATGGATTCTCAGGGTACAACCAAATCATTATCCGTCGTGATGATCAACTTAAAACCGAATTCATTAGTCCCTGGGGCACTTTTGCCTACCGAGTCATGCCATTTGGTCTTAAAAACGCTGGCGCCACTTTTCAAAGAGCCATGTCTTATTGTTTCCATGAATTAGCTCATATTATCCTTGCCTATCTAGAAGACCTCACTACGCGCTCTAAATATCGGACCCGACACCTACATGATCTGCGTACCATTTTCCTCCGTTTTCGCAAGTATAACATCTATCTTAACCCTTCAAAATGTGTCTTCTGTGTTCCTGCAGGCCGTCTCCTTGGCTTCATAGTCTATAAAGCGGGGATCACTCTTGACCCTTTGAAAGTTCAAGACATTCTTGAGCTTCCTATCCCCTGCACCTTACGATAGCTGCAAAGTCTCCAAGGCAAAGCTAATTTCCTTCGCCGCTTCGTTTCTGACTACGCTACTACTACACATGGTTTCCTTCGACTTCTTCACTCTCACACCTCTTTTGTCTGGGACACCTGCGCTCAACAATCCTTTGATTCCCTCAAGCATGCTCTCACCTCTACCCCTTTGATCCGTCATCCTGACTTTAACCGAGATTTCATCCTTTACATCTCCGCTTCCACCCGTTCGATTGCTAGTGTCCTTATTCAAGAAGATGATCATGGCACCGAAAATGTAATTTACTATGTCAGTAAAAACCTTGCTGGTCCTCCTGTCTCCTACTCACATGAAGAAAAATTAGCACTGGCTATTGTGTTCTCGGTCCAAAAGCTGCATCATTATATCATCCTGCGTTCCACCAAGGTGGTGACTGATTCCAACCCAATGGCTTTCCTATTGAGCCAACGCATCCTCAGCGGGAAATACACTCGTTGGGTCGTTATCCTTCAAGAATTCGACCTTGCATTTGTCACCCCAAAAATTAAGAAAGGTTTAGCCCTTGCTGAACTCATTTCTGACCTCCCTACTAGGACGCAAGACACTCCAATTAATGAGGCTCTCCCCGCCGGACATTTATTTGCCATCACCACCAACGACCCATGGTATGATGATATCCTTACTTACTTGCGAACCCAAACGTTCGCCCTTCACCTTGATCATGACGATCGCCGACGTATCCGACACCAAGCCTCTCACTACCTTCTAATCGGCGATGATCTTTAACATCGTGGCATAGATACTGTCCTTCGTCGGTGCCTCACACACGCTGAAGCCGAACAAGTCCTCAACGCTTTTCATAGCGGCGCTTGCGGTGGCCACCTCTCTGGCCTTGCCACTGCCCAGAAAATCATGCACGCTAGGTATTTTTGGCCTTCTCTCTTTAGTCATTTCATTGAAGCAGCCAAACACTATTCCAATTGCCAACATTTTGCCCCCAAGGCGCGAACTCCACCCGCTCCTCTTCATCCTGTCATCACAGCTGGCCCTTTTTGCAAATGGGCCATTGAATTTATGGAATGTCGACCCCCATCCGCCAGTAACCACAAATATATCATTGTGGCAATTGACTATTTCACTAAATGGGCTGAATCTATGCCCACATTCAACAACACGGCAGCCACAGCCGCCCTCTTTTTCTTCAACCATGTCATCGCTCGTTTTGTACTTCCCAAACAATTAGTCTCTGATCATGGCCGACATTTTGAAGATGAGATCTGGCATGAATTGTCTCCACTCTTGGGTTTTGAACACCAATATTCATCTTCCTATTACCCCCAAGGTAATGGCCAAGTTGAAGCCGTCAACAAAGTTCTTAAGACCATGCTTCAAAGAATGGTTAATAAACACAAAAACAATTGGCACCTTATGCTCTTCCCTGCGTTATGGGCCTATCGTACTTCAGTTAAAACCGCCACTGGTTTCACTCCTTTCCACCTTGTCTTTGGCGAAAAGGTAGTTTTACCAATCGAGTGTGAAATCCCTTCCCTTCACCTAGCTGTCGAACTTCTCCCCGATACCCAACCTCTAGAACAAATACTTATCATGCTAGAGCGTGCCTTCGAAGATTTCCGTGTCACATTACAAACCCTTGAAGCGACCAAAAAGCGCCCCAAAGCTCAGTATGACCGCAAAGTCCACCCTCACACCTTTCATGAAGGTGAACTTGTTCTAGTATATGACTAGGCCCACGATACCCTCGGTCGTGGGAAGTTCGACTCATTATGGCTCGGTCCTTACATAATTAGTAAAGATCTCGGGAAAGGGGCATACCTTTTAGAGGACTTTGAAGGCCACCCCCTTCCTAATCCTCGTAATGCACTCTATCTTAAGAAATATTACCCTTAGCATTTCCCACTCGAAATGCGTTTTCTTGTAAATAGCCAGCATATGTTTGTTTTCTGCATTTCACTACTTCAACATGACACCCATCGTCCATGGCGTCTTACTTCACCTATCCTTAAAATCAGACTTCCTCACTTACATCACCTTTCAGTGGGGGGCATCACTTTGCCCCCACACTCATTTCTGTTATTGAGGATTTCCGTCATGAGATACCTGTTTGTACTCATGTTTTTCATGGTCCCCATTGGACCTATCCCCCATTCCAGCATCATCATTCCTGTCTCCCTGTTGGTCGCTCTACCTTTTTCTCCCATGCCTTGGTTGGGGTTCCCTTATTGCCTCACCTCTGGTGGGCCTACTTCTGTCGACATCAGCTCATTTTCTCCAGAAGCTAGGAATGGGGGCATTGTACCCTGGTTCGAGCTCTTCTTATCATGATCGTGATCTATACACTTGATGGTCCACTGATGCAGCAACCGCTATTGGTGATACCCGGGTGTGTGTGAGATGTTTCAGCCCTCATGAGCGGGTGGCCCTGCAGGTAGCCCCCCACATACTCGAATGACTTATTCATTCTAGTCCTGGATGCATCTCCTCTCCTTCGATGATATCGGCCTCAGTCGCTTGCAGCACCTCTTCGATTTTCACGTGTCGGTCCGATTTTGCGAGCCCTTCCCCGTGTGTAGGGGGGATTTGGGTGCATTTATATCTCATGTACTACATAACTATTTTATAAGTCCTGATGATTCTTCCAGGCATAGCATGTATGTGGGATTCATCCTTCTTGTTTTCTGGCTCATGTCTAGGCCAACACTGGCTTTACTATTGCGTTCCGTGGTTTTCCGGGCGCCTTCTTCTTTGTACTATTGTCTCGGCGGGCATAGGTATGCCTCCCCCGCCGCCTTTCACATTGGTACCACATCATACACTTGAGACTTGTGGCACCTGTAAGTCTCGTCTCCTCAGGGTCTAGTCCTCCGCCACTTTAGATTATCTTACATTCCTCTCTTTCATTCCTTGCTGTCTAATGATTGAGTTCTTACAACGTACTTCGGTCATACGATTTGCTCCTAATACTCGTACATTGGGGGGCAATCTGTTACACCATTATTTTGGTCATCTAACCCATTATCGTTAGATAAACCCAAGTACACCATGTAAGACCAATTTTACCCCAAGTAAAATCACTTTCACCACATCTGTTTACATTTCTTGGTCATATTTAACCCAAAACAAGGTAATCAATTAAATAAATCATTATTTATTTAATTATTTCCTAAGAATAATTTATTTAAATCATTATTTAAATACTATTCATAGTTAAATTTGACTAAATCATTTTAAAATAATTAAATAAACCATTATTTATTTAATTATATTCCCCTCATTTCCCTTAAATAATAAATAAATCATTTATTTATTTGTTATTTATAAATAAAGGAATTGAACCAAGTCAAAAACCCTTTTCCCTCCAACAAATATAATAAAATATTCCTAAAAGGTGATTCTAGAATGTGATTAATAATATTTTACTCATGCACCGAGTTCAAAACACCCCAATATTTTGTTATAAATAGGAGGGTTTTCCCCATTCATTAGTCACCTCCATTGCACTAGATCACACTAGATCTATTCTTGGTCACCAATTTCATTTTATTTTCATTTTGAACTCCCATTGAGTTCCATGTTTGATAGGGTTTTTTCATATCAGCCAAAGAGAGGAATTTTAGATTTGAAACACTGAGGACTTCTAAGAACCCATCCCACTGAGGAGAACTGGAAAACACCTTTCTTGTTTTCCTCTCAGGTGCCCCATTCTTTAATATAATATAAGATTATTTTTATATATTGTTCTTGTCTTGTTCATTAGATGCATGGAGCCATTTCACATTTTATCTGCTTAATGTCTTTTTTTGCTTAGATCTAATATTATGCAACAAATCTAAATATATTTTTCAGCTATACTTGATGTTAGGGCTACTTGATATGCATAGCTAAAGTGAGTTTTTACGACAAAAAATTCATGCTAACACACAATCTAAGGCTGGTTAGGGCTATAGTTATAACATTCCACAACTTGTTAGGGCTAGATGCAGCCCTCCGCAGCTTCTTGATGGTAGTGGCATAATCGTGACTCTAGATCTAGCCTGTATAGGGTTGCAACCTGATTGAGACAACTTCCTTGAAGTTGCAACAATCCTTCTCTAGAGGATTCACACACTAGGCAACTCTAAACTATCCAGAGGTCCACGACTGACTTGATGATGGATCTTGGTCTGTGGGAGAGGATTAATAATGCCCAGATTAAGAATCATCTAACCCAGATCTACTCGACATCCTATCTAAGCAGCTCGCTCTATATGGAGGAGGGAAATCATGTAACGAAACCCCAATACATCTACTGAGATTTTTCTGAAACAAACATCAATCTACCCATTGCTTCCTCGGCACTGCAACAAGCAAATAGACTCACTCAAAACAAACCCAACCTCTGTGTTTAGCCATTATCACCACTTGGCTGCCTCAGAGATGCAAGATTTTCGATGCCTCACATGGGTTGGGAGGGAATTCTTATATACAATTTAGAAGAGAAGACGACTTTGATATTTTTGAGGAAAATTCAAGATTTTTATTTTCAATTTTCCCGCCTAAATAAAATCACGATTTATAGAATTTACTTTTGAATAAAAAAAATATTTTCCTTATCCAAATTTGACGATATTTAGATTGATTTTGGTCCTCTCGAAAAGAGGAATTCAATTGGATTATAATCTCCATCAACTAAGTAGACCAAATTGGAATTTGGCCCTAGTTTCCAATTTTAACATAATAGAATGAGCAACAACTTAAAATAATGAAGAAAAACTGTTAAATTGCTTCTACCTCTTCTTTCTTAAAAAAAACTGCAATGATCCTCCACTTGCAAAGTTTTTTTGGACAAGAGGTCTGCCTTTTGATTCCATTCTCTCAAGATGTGCTGGAAGAACAAATTTTGAAAGAAACCTTTGAGATTTTGAATGCATTCCATCCAGTTCTTCAGTGAGAGGACCCTCAGATGGCCCTTTCCAGACAACCAATACACCACACACTTTGAATCGAAAAAAACATGCATAATGGATATATTCAATGAGGCTACAAAAAATAATAGTGCCAAAGCATCCACCACTTCTACTTTAGTATTTTTCCATGCACTTGCATTCAACCAGATTTAAAAGGAAACATTGTCAGGAAGGAAAATGGTGACTCCCCCTCCATAAACATCATCTTGATACGCTCCATCAAATAAGCCAACATTTTCAAATAGAGAACGATGTGGAAGGCAGAAGGATTGAATTATGGGAGGCTTCCAAGGCTTGACATAATCCGAAAATAATCCCAAAGTTTGTCCCATGATTGTAGTGATATCTTTGGGTCTGATTTCAAAGATGAGATTATTTCGAGCTTTCCAAATACCCCATGTAATGAAAATGTATAGTGCTTTATAATATCCCCCATTTTGATCACACCAAAGAAGGTAATGGTCCAGTGGTGACATCTAGCCATTAACCTATAATTGTAATACCCCTGAGATATATGACCAGAGACCTGGAAAAGGCACAGTTAAAAAATAAATGATTGACATTTTCTGAATCTTTTATGCAGAGAACACATGCATTTGGCCCATGAAAACTTTTCCACAATGGGCATTCCCAAGTTTGAATACAATTCTCTAAGGCAAGTGAGATAAAACATTTTAGTTTAGGGGTAATAGGCTAATCCCATAATTTTGAATGCCACCAACTAACCCTTTGTAAAGGGTAGCTTTATGATATAACACAATAGGCATGGTGAACTGTGACATGCCTGGACAAGGAGTTTCAAGCCCATTCAAAAGAATCATCCTCCTAAGATAATGTAAGACCATTGACAATCAGGGATTTGGTGAAACTGCCCCACTCCACAATAAAAAAACCCCGTAGGCACAAATCATGGGCGCATTTCCATCTTCCAGCTATGAACAACTCTGAAGGGAACACATAAACCATCTTCTAGCTATGAACAACTCTGAAGGGAACACATAAACCCAACGAATTTTGGTAACACCTTGAGCACAAAGATGGTTGGAAAGCTAAGGGGAGCATCAATGAGACTACACAAACACCTATTCATGTATTTCATTTAAGTTCAAGATTTCATGGATATCTATCTTTCAAATATCAAAATTGTTCATTTCTCTCATTTATGCATTTCATTTAAGTTCAAGATTTCATGGATATATGTCTTTAAAATATCAAAGTTTTTCATTTCCCTCGTTTATTTCCCTCACGTTGCAAGGTGTATGTCCAAGGAAGGAAAAGTGCAACCATGTCGTCGGAGGTGTGATCTGATACATTTGGTTGAATCAGGAGATTAGATTCTCGGTTCCTCCAATTGTGGTGATTTCATTCTACAGAGGGAATTTGCACAAGGTTCACCGCATTCCTAGGTGATTGCCCATCCTCAAGCCTCCATCTCACTTTTCCACTTCAAAATACTTCTAGACAAACATAAATAGGTGTTCAATAGGCTATATGTTTTGGATTTCATGGAATAATGTTAAGCTGAAGGCATGGAAAAGCATGGTTTCACCAAAGGATATGACGACATGTGCCTTTCCAATTCAAAAATTAGTGAAGAAGTAGATAAGAGAGCAAGAAAACATTGAATACGACAAGGAAATCAAATCTCCTAAGATCATACGTGGTCACCAGCCAGATGCTCTAGCACATATGGATTGTGATGATCCAATCATCCCTAAAAATTCCAGAGACCCAAAACGGGCCTGGGATTTTCCTCAAAAAGGGCCTGGGATTTGCCTGGACCCATATTTCCAAGAGTCTCAAAGCAAAGAAATTGGATTCTGAAGAGATGACCGTGTGCTCAGACGAGCAGGATTAAGGCTATGTTCTAGAGGAGAAGCTTCTAGAGGCTACTAAATCTACTCAAGAGGTAGCTAACAACATTTTATTTTTATTGTTTAACTATAGGAACGTTGCAAGAAACATTCCTATGAGGGACTTCTATTGGCTTAAGTGACAGGTCTGAATGGTAAATATTCTTCCAAAATGGCCTAGGGCTTTTGTTTTATGCCATTTGGGTGGCATGGACCATAGTGACAATGAAATCTAGTGGTTGGGTTAAACTTTTCTGACCTCACTAGTGAACCAATCTTACCTTGGGTGTCCTAGGTTGATCAATTAGGCTTAATAGCATTCTCATTTTCTCACTATTTTAATTGTTTCTTTGTTTTCAATACATCTTTCTTTACCTTTTCTTATAATTGTAATTCCTTACTACCCTATTAAAATTTTATCTTTACTAGTGGTGTGTATTTTTTCTTTTGGTGTCATTAATCTAGTATGTTGTAAACACATCTTTCTTTTCATATGTGAATTTTATTTAGCATGAAACAAGTGGAAAATAGACATTAACATGGCTTGTGCCCTGTGTGGCTTGACCTTTCAGGCATGGGAAAAGTAGATAAAGGATTAAATTGACTATAGTTGATGTTTTTTTTGTGATTAATGATCTCAAGTTGAATGAAATATATAGATTGAAAGATGGCATCATAGATCAAATGAAAATGGAATTTCAAAAGCTAAAAGAAAAGTTGATAGACTCAACCTAGAAAGTGGAGCAATCAGGCAAGAGTGTAATGTTTTGTCCAAGCTTCAATTAAAGCTATGCAAAACTATGTTAATAGTGAATTCACCAAGGTTTTTACTCCCAACGTAGGATCATGCTTGAGATAGAATCACCATAGGAGAGTTCTTAGGAATCCATTCTTGAAATTCTCTTAACTTGCTTGTACTCACACCATAGAGAATTCTAGGATGATGTTCCTTCCATGGAGCACTCTTTGATGCTCCATAGACATAAAATGATGCCACACTTAGGTTCTTGCCTAGCCATCTCGGTAAAATCTTTGTCATATTCCCCCAAAACAACATACTTGCCATCAGGGCCTCGATCATTAATTTTTTTATTCAGACTTATGAGTTGCTTGTATAACACTTATGAGATTCTTCAAAACTTCAATATTATTAAACGAATATTGTCAAAACCATTTATCTCACTTGAATGCAAGAAGTAAAATTTCCATAGACCCAAAGGAATCTACATATTCTTTCATCAAATGCTCTTTCTCAACTATTTGATGTTTACTCTCTTTTGCCACTTCTAGAGTTGATACCACTACTCCTGAAACCATTTTTGTTTTGCATATGGGAAATTGACACTATTGTTTCTTGTTTCTAAAACAATAAACTGTGTATTCAAATCCTTGTAAACTTTTTGTTGCTTTTTTCTTGCAATCCTGAATGCATGTCCAAATTATGAGCCTTTCTATAGTTTCAAATTCTCATCCAAAGGAAATTCCAGATTATTTGCAGCTTGCTGATGCACCTTCCCTATTTGTTTCTAATCCATATCATTCATCCTTTGACATCAACAGGGTAGGTTCATAACCCCCTAAGATCATATAATGCTTCCTCACCATAAGCATGTTCAACATATCCAGTAATCATTGTATTTCAGGAAAATTCCCTCTATTCAAACATATTATAAAAGACTAAGAATGCCTCTTCTATGCTTCCACATTTGGCATACGGGTCAACAATAGAATTTGGCATACAGGTGAACAAGAGAATTATCCACAAAGATATTTGAGACCATCCTAACTTTAATTATGATTATATGGAATTTCATCCTAAACCAGTGCATGCTGCAAAAGCAGTGGAAAAGGTGAAAATATCCACTTTCATCCCATTCTGTTGCATCTAATTGAAAAATTTCAGCGACTCCTCGCAAAGACCATTTTGAGCAACAATTTCAGTGACTCCTCACAAATACCATTGTGAGCATATTCTTCATCATGGAGAAGACCTTAAATGTTTGATCCTTCAACATAACTAACATTTCTATATCCAACATCTAAGCAACATAGCTCTAAGCTGAAATTTCTATATCCAACCTCCCAACATCAAATTGGTTAACTCTTGATAATTCCCTGTTGTTAACCCTATGCCAAAATACGGGGCAACACAGGCTCCAACTCAAAGATGTTCTCTTCTTGGGAGTGTGTGAGAGTCTTAGAATTTTGTCATGTATATATGAGAATGGCCTCCCCTTCTAGTAAAAGCACCACACAATTTTTTCTTTTACAAAGAAAAAGACAAGTCCTCTATTTATGACAACACAAAATCAAATTTAGTGATCAAGGGAGCTTATTCATGCCACACTGTTGCTCAAAGGAGTTTATTCCTTTCCTACCCTACTATAGCATGTGCAAAATGAGGGTGCTACTTGAAATAATTGATCCAGTGCAATGACATTGAAACTTCACCAATAGAGTGTTTTCTTTCCCTATGCTTAGTTATCATGCAAAATAATGAAACATTAAAACTCCAACATTCATAGGCTACATTTTCTATCACTGATGGGTTGAAGAAGGATTTTTGTACTTGAAAATCAGTGGTACCTTCAAAGTTCAAACACATGTAAGTGTTGACATAAGCTGCTACGGGATCTGTCCATCCATTATTGCATAGGACTATAATAATTATTGTTCATTAACTTTGCATGATGTCATAGGACTTTCTACTCCCTTCTTCGCATGATCAATTGTTTGATGAATCATATGAATTCCTATAGTTTAAATTTGAAGGAAATCTGCATGTTAGCCAATTTTCTCAATATGAGAAACATCATTGTGCAAAGATGGATAGATAATTGTTTCTCGAGAGTTATCATTATGAAATTTAGGTACTCAATTCCCTATCTATTAATAAGATTTATACATCTACGATTAAATATTTTATTAAAATTTTGGATAGTTCTTCTGTCCAGACCTCTATATTCTTTGCAACGCAGAACATGTTCGAAATTCCTTGGTTTCCATGATAAAAACACATACATTTCATTAACTATTATGTTTTCTTGGCATGCATTTCATTTATTTCTGGTTGTTTTGTTTTTTTCAAGGTTTTCTTTTCATGTCTCTGGGTTTGATTTGGAATTCTACATAAAAACAAGAATTCTAAAAAACACAGTGACTAAATCTCTCCTGAATTGTTGCAGTATGGCTCTGCTTTTAAAGCTCACCCTTGCTGGATTCAACATAGGTGTTTGGTAGAAATTAATATAAACAAAGAAACATGTTTTTTGCTTAGGATAGTTACTTCATTCAATCATGAGACCATTAATACATTATCAATTACTTTAAAAATTATATGACAGTAACTAACAAAAGAACATAAATGAGAAATGTTGAAGACAAGCCAAGACAGAAGAACAAGAGAATATGGCACAAGCGAGGGAAAAACCCCAATATGGGGACAACCTTTGAAAAAATATTCTTATTATTCAAATCAAATGTACAACAGAGAGAGAGAGAGAGAGAGAGCTGATAGAAAAATTATTGACTTGAAAAAGTGGCGACTAGTATCACTGTCCAAATGCCAAAGACATGATCCAAAATTCCGCCTTTAAACATCGACAATCATATTTTGTCCAGATTAGTGGTAAAATGTAGTCAAAGCTTTTCCTTAGTGATGACCTGCTTTAGATATGAACTGATTTCTGGTTAGGGTGTGTTTTCCTATGACAACAAACCCTTTGCACTCCTCTAAAAATTATTACAAGGCTGTGACTTCCCATTTTAAGTCACTTTCCACATTCTAAGGCTGGTTAGAGCTATAGTTGTAGCCTTCCACAACTGGTTAGGGTTAGATGCAACCCTCCACAACTTCCTAATGGCAATGACATAACTATTACCCCATATCTAGCCTGTATAGGGTTGTGACCTGATTGAAACAACTTCCTTGGAGTTGCAACAATCCTTCTCTAGAGGATTCTCATAATAGGCAGCTCTAAGCTATCCACAGGTCTACAACTGACTTGATGATGGATCTTGGTCTATGGGAGAGGGTTAATAATACCCAGATTAAGCATCATATAACCCAGATCTTCTCGACATCTTGTCTAAGGAGCTCTGTCTATATGGAGGAGGGAAATCATGTAATGAAACCCTAATACGTCTATTGAGATTGTCCAGAAACCAGCAACAATCTACCCATAGCTTCCTCGGCACTACAACAAGAAAATAGACTCACTCAAAACAGACCCAACCTCTGTATTTAGCCACTATCCCCACTCAGTTGCCTTATTTATGCAAGAGATATTTTCGATACCTCAATGGGTTGGGATAGAATCCTTATATACAATTTAGAAGAGAGGTAGACATTGATATTTTGGAGGAAAATTCAAAATTCGAATTTTCAAATTTCTTGCCTAAATAAAATCATGATTTATAGAATATATTTTTGAATAAAGAAATATTTTCCTGATCCAAATTTGACAATATTTAGATCGAAAATAGGAATTCAATGGGATTATAATCTCCATCAACTGAACATACCAAAGTGGAATTTGGCTCTAGTTGCCAATTTTAACACTCCCTCTCAACTAGGGAGAATTCCACTTGCCAATCCATCTGCTGAATCAGTCATCATGCCATCGTGAACCATCTCTGCTATGATCTACTCTACTGTGTTGAGAAAATATGTGAATAATAAAGAATAATTGATCGAGAGTGAGCCACAAGACCTTTCCACTCTCCATTGAGAGAAGTCAGTCTGAAGGTAGAACCTGAATTGATCCCAAATCAAGTATATAAACACCATGCATCTTAGCGTAGGGAGTACCATAGTATGAAATGCGTCCATTGGTAGTGCTATGGTCCCTAACCACTTTTCCCAAATCATTGGCCATATGAGAGGTACCTCCCATGTGTCCCAAACTACATGGGTAGGATGTTGCAGGAACACCAGTAGGGAAAGAATATATCACATCCTACATGCAATCACACATAGGGAAAGGAGAATCCACATCCTACAAACACACATCACAATGATATGTAGGGAAATGATGAGCCACATCCTACAAACACATATCACAACCATATCTAGGGAAAGGATGAACCACCTCCTACATGGATGAAAAACACCAGTGTAGGGAATGGATGAACCGCCTCCTACATGCATGCAAAAACACTGACTGCATGCAAAATAACAATAGTAGGAAGAAATATACACATGGGGAAAGGACGAACCCCATCCCACCGACATGTCAACTCTCAATCATAGGGAATGAGCATCCTACATGTGGGGAAAGGATGAACCATGTCTCATCGACATGTCAACAGATGCCTATATGCCTCTCTCACTAGGGTATCCACAAGAGAAGGTGAACCACTCATCCTACTCATATGCCATAAGAGAAGGTGAACCACTCACTCTATGCATATGTCACTAGTAGTAGGGGAAGGTTAACCACTCACCCTACACACATGTCAACCATCATGGGGTATCACAGGGGAAGGTGAACCACTCACCCTGTACACAACGCACCACTAGGGGAAGGTGAACCACTCACCCTATGGTCACTCATAGATCAATAAGTACCCCAAGCCCCTAGGTACTCCTGGAGCTCAATCTTCAGCCAAGAATCCCTTTATATAGGGAATGGTGCCAAGATTCTCTCTAAAAATCAAAAATAAATCAATGGGAGCCTCATAGCTCCATACAATAGCCTGCAAACATATTGACTTACAATAGATATCTAGTCAACATTTAGCAATCTTCAGCTTCTTGTACATATAGATAGAGAATATTTTTGACTAATCTTACTCACTCTTACACAGGGAGATCATAGCCTATATTTGTCTTTCCAGGGTGCATAGTGTCCATCAGACAATATATGAGATCTGACCACTCAAACATGCAATAAAAAAGAAGTGTCCTCTGTTGAACCATATATAGTGGTATGTGAAATATTTCTTCTGAAATATATAATGATAGTGAGCACAAATGGCTTACTACAATAGAGTGGCTTCATAGAAATTCATGCTTGTTGTTTTATACATTCAGCTACAATGGTGCTTCAATAGGATAGACATCAGTCTTTGATTTGGGATACAAAGAAATGAATATGGTCACTAGGAGATATAGCACTTTTCCTTTTATTAGACCAATAGTGAACTTCAGATCATACTTGATCTTTAATGAGCAACTATCCAATATATATGTATGAGGCTTATCCTTAAATTCTCTTAAAGGATTTGTATCAAGGCATACATCAACTATCCAATATATATGTATGAGGCTTATCCTTAAATTGCCTTAAACCCTTTGTATCAAGGCATACATCAGAGTTGACTATGACTGGGTTCAACAGCCACTCTATTTTGTGCTTAAGGACAAATCTAGGTCTTCCATTAAATCCCTCATATTTGGAAAAATTTTATCGATAGCTGAGCCCAATCATCATACCTCCATATGAAGCCTTGCATTGGTAATCATCATGAGGTAATTGCATGAGACAATAGAGTGGCTTCATTGAAATTCATACTTGCTGTTTTATACATTCAGTTGCAATGGTGCTTCTAGAGAACAGACATCAGTCTTTGATTTGTGATACAAAGAAATGAATATGGTCACCAGCAGATATATTACTTTTCATTTTATTAGACCAGTAGTGAACTTCAGATCATACTTTATCCTTAATGAGCAACTATCCAATATATATCTATTAGGCTTATCCTTAAATTTTCTTAAAGCCTTTATATCAAGGCATACATAAGCTATCTAATATATATGTATGAGGCTTATCCTTAAATTGTCTTAAAGAATTTTTATCAAGGCATACATCAGAGTTGAATATGAAAAGGGTTCAACAGCTACTCTGTTTTGTGCTTAAGGACAAATCTAGGTCTTCCATTAAATCCCTCTTATTTGGACAAATGTTATTGATACCTAAGCTCAATCATCATAGCTCCCTCTGAAGCCTTGCATTGGTAATCATCATGAACTACCCAGATTAGAGATGAGACTTACATGAGGTAATTGCAACATCAAAATTTTAAGAAGCTAAGTCAACAAAGAGAATGCGGAAGACCTTCTTCAATCAAAGAGAATAGATATCTACCAATATATCAAATTACCGAATTCATGAAGAGGAGGGGTCATTTTATATTAATACCATTCATTATAAGATACTTGTTTAGAGAAACCAAGGATGTCAGGGATCTGTAGTGCGCATTTATTGAGGCACCTCTACTGACAGGGTTAGAAATGTTCCAAAGTGCTATGCACTTTTTCTCCAAGAAGTTATTCAAGATTGAGAGCTTCAAATGTGGCATAGTTTCTTTTGTTGTATAATCCCTGTCACTTCTTCTTAGAATAACATGATATCGTGCATATGCATTACAGAAAGGAGACCATAGAAGTGACATAGAGGAGATGATATAACCAAGCATCTCTACTATGCATACTTATATTTTAGATCATTCAAACTTCCAAGTTCGTTCCCTTCGAGAGACCCAGGACTTTTGTGACTGACATGACTCCAACTGAACCTTTGCTATGAATGAATATTAATTTTGTTAAACAAAATGAACCTCTCCTATGAACCTATTCTCTTAAGAATGTAACCAAAAAAATTCTATACTCAGTGCATCCACTGTAACTAAAAGAAACTTTAACAAGTTGGCTAAGAAGTGTATGAGCTGATGTGGATAGAGAAAATCAAGGGTCTCATACAGAGGCATATATTTTGTATAGATGCATTTTTATGCTATTATCCAAAATAATGATGAGCCTTGATGATTCATTGTTTTATGACTCCTTTGCTAGCCTCCTTTTATATAGATAATATTGTTAACATACAATCTATGGCCATGAATTTTCCACAAATTTGGTTGTGAGCAAGCCTTATCATCAGAACTTCCAAAACCTCTAATGGAATGCCATGAATGATTTGAACAACAATGCATATCTAAATTCTTATTTCAAGGCTAACTGAACGTATTTATATTAATAATGGTCTTCCTGAAAATATGATGCCATGCCAATTGAAAACTATATTGAAGAGGGATAGGAGGACACACTTACTACAGAATATATGATTACTCAGAGTCATAACTGGAGTAAATATAGATCATCTTACATGCCGAAGATGATGTTTATAATATCCTGAACCTATACCCTGATTTCCATAACCTGTATATATATATGGTGCAGCCATACTTTTCACGTGCTGAGAACTTGAGATTGCAAAGGGAGAACCATACAAGATCTTCACATAGATTGTGGGGTTGCTTCAATTGAGAGTAAACTGAATTATGTATAGTAGGAATCGTGATATAAGATATTGAGCAATGCCTTCTTCATAGTAACCGAGCTAACTGAGTGATACCATATAAGATACTACAATAGGATAGAGATTTCCCTGTCATAGTGATAATTCTTAGAGAATGAGATCCATTCAAGGATCACATAGAAACACGGCCTGCTGATTATTTTATTTTTATTAAAAATTACTTTAACCCTTCAAGAAGGGAACCATAGCGGAAATACCTTAGTGATCAAGGGATATTATTCATGCTACAGTGTTTCTCAAAGGAGTTTATTCCTTTCCTACCCCATTGTAGCATGTGAAAAATGAGGGTGCTACCTGAAATCATTGATCCAATGCAATGACCTTAAAAATTCACCAATAGAATGTTTTCTTTCCCTATGCTTAGTTATCATGCAAAATAATGAAACATTAAAATTCCAACATTCATAGGATGGGTTTTCTATCACTGATGGCTTGAACAAGAATTTGGGTACCTGCAAATCAGCAGTACCCTCAAATTTCAAACACATGTAAGTCTTGACATAAACTGCTACAGGATCTGTCCATCCAAGATTGCATAGGACTGTAATAATTATTGCTCAATAACTTTGAAAATTATCCTTTACTACTACTTGGGAGTACATAATTTTGTTATGTTCTATCCCTCATGAAATATTGGCTCCATTGGATAATATAGAATGTTGTTTTGGTAACTCTGTATTAGGGAATGTGAGTGATAGACACATATCAACCATTGCGGGATTATATCCTGCTGTCTTGGGCACATAATTTGTTTTGAAAATTTAAATCCATGCCTCTATCAGTCCATGGTTTTCCATTATCTATTTCATTAATTATATAACATCCATTGGAAGATTTCCAACCCAATGGTTGTTGAGACTGTGTATTCACTATTTTTACAGAGTTGGAAGCATTTCGAAAGAATTTGTCATGAATAGTAATTTTCCCATGTAACACCTACACATCAAGGCTATTGCTTCTAGTAGATAATTCTGTCCTTGTCTTTAAGAATTTAGAACCAATTTCCTTCATGTTGAAGACATTACTCCAATCTAAGTCTATTATAAGCACACATATTTCACTAGCCAAGATCATGAAAATGGCATCCAATATGTCAATGGTGGATTTTCGAAACTTCCAAAGTATTTTTTCACTAGGATACTGACATTTTTTTAGGTTGTATGAAACCGAAATTCCTTGAATGCAACAGAATTGGTAGCACCTGCCTCTTGCAATCATCAAGATAGAAATTCGAGATGGAATCGAATCTCATGATCTTTTCCATACACAGATTCTTAGGATTAAGGTTGAGAAAAGACTTAATGATTAGTGAACTTTCAAGAATTGAATGTTGATCCCTTAGATTCATAGAAATGCTCAGAAACGTATTATAGTATCACTTGTAGTGGTTTTATATCAAAAGCAACCTCTAGGTCTATAGTGTCACCATTTTGATCCTTTAGAGATGCAGAGAAAAACAACCATTCCAATGTTTTCTTCAAAGGATGTCATGCCTCCAATATATTTTTAGTGTCAATTTGGCAAGGTCTCCTATGCATATGTGGAAGCCGCGATGCTTGCAAAAGGAGGTGAACTAGAATACATTAGTTACAAGCTTGGCATGAACCCTATATTGCTTCCTAGAGGCCAAGAGTAATATAGATAAAGTATATATTAAAGGATGTATATAAATCATTCTAAAAGTTTTTTATAGACTACCTTGTTCTACTATGTTGAATATTATAAATTTTTCTTTATTTAACTATCCAGGCTAATTATTATTGTTTACATCTGTTTTCCCTTTACCAATAAAATTCTATTGAGAATTTGAACTCCAATTTATGTGGTTGCATAATCATTGAAAATGGGTACCATAATGCATGCATATTGTAGTATAGGAATGCCATTAATGTGAAATAGCAACAATAGATCACAAAATAGCAAGAAATGAATGACTTCAACACAATGTGTCCTTTAGCTATGAAGAGCAGTCATTGGCATATTTTTTTGGCATTGATTTCTTTGGTGTAATTGTACTACAAATGGGAATATCTTGTTAATATAATATAGTGGTTGGACAATGCCTAAAATATCTCTTGCTACGGGGGATTATATTCTTTAGAAACCAGTAAAATTGGTGTCTGAGATGAACTCTTCAGTTGCTGGCATTGTCATGCAACCCTTAGGTGAGCATGTTGCCACTGCATCCACTAGGCATTTTCATTCTTCAAGTGGCATGCCTTTATAAAGAAAAACCTACATCCATATTATTATTGGAGAATACTATGATGGTGCCTTCCTCGAGGAAAAACTTATAGATCTAGGTGATTTTAAAGACAACTTGGATCTATTCATCCTCCAATCTATTCCATGTGATGGTTTGGTGGTCCAATAAACCAATTTATAATCAATAAGAGGCATAGTTTTTGTAGCTCACTAATAAAATTGCATGAATACTTCAAAAACACCCCAAGCTATAGCACTTTGAAATCCTATACTTTACTTTCCCAAGCATACAACTAGGAAAAGGAATTCCTCTAAGCATACTAGTAACTTTTTGATGGCCAACATCAAATTCCACATGCAAGTTCCAACCACATGAAAAGAGTTTTAGTGAATAGCTTCATTTTAACATTAATTGTTGTAACACCTAATCCTACATGGGTAGGTGTGGAATGCGAAAAGTCACAATGGAGTCCAAGTGACCTTGGAATGTGAAACCAAGAGTCACACCATTGTACTATAAATGTATGTCTTTGTATAATGGAAAAAAAAAAGCTGCATGCTTATCCTTCATTGTGTTGAGTCTCTTGTGTGTGTGTGCTCATCTTCCTCATACACCATGTGTGTGCTTCAACATGGTGTTTAACATGGTATCAGAGTGGGCGATTGCTAGCCCTGCTCCAAATTGAGTGAGCCATTTGTGTTTATGGCTTGCATATCTGCAAAAATTCTTGGCATTTTTGCAGCACTCAGAAATTGGGAGCAGCACTGCACATCTGAAGCACTAAGAGATTTCTACAGCAGTGTTTTTGCCTCCATTCAGAAGTGTTTTGGAGAAGGAGCAGCATTCAAAAATTGGCAGCATTCCAGCACTGATTTTGAAAAAGAGCAGCCTTGTGCATCTGAAGGTTTTCATTCTAAATTTTCTCTACATTTTTTGCCTTTAATTCTGCCTTTGAAGAGCTGCTAGAATACTGTTCAAAGTGGGGTTTTGAATAAGTTTATGGTTTTTAATGAAAAAAGAACTCTGAGTTTTTCCATTGAAAATTTCTGCAATTTTGGGTTTTTCTGCTGCTGGAAAATATTCTCAGCTGCTGGGCTATTGGAAAAATTTCTGGGTTCTATTGGCAATCTGTTGTTGCATTTCAGTACTTGAAATTTTACTGTTGCCTTCATTTCTGGAATCTACTGCCTGTATTTTAATGCTTAAAAATACTCTGCTCTTTCGCTACTCTGCTATTTAACATTAAAAAAAATAAAAAATAAAAAATAAAAATATAAAAATATAAAAAAAATTCTGGGAAACTTGGCCCCTCCATGGCCTCCCTGTTCTCATTCCTCACCTTACAACACTCCCCATCACTCATCCGCTATAGCTCCCTCTCACCACATACTTATCCCACGCTAACTGTTCGATTTCATACAGCTCCCTTACGCTCCCTCAACACTGACCTCTCTCACACTCCTCTCCGCCCTCTTATCTATCCCCTACACCTTTACTCGACTGTCCTCCCAACGCACACAGTCACACCCTCTACCTCACTTAACAGTGCCCTCTACCTCAGGCCTTTCGGCCTTTCGGCCTTTCCACTTCACATTCCCATCGCTCCCTCTTCATATCTCTCGGTGACATTCCTTACTTACAGCCATCGCTGCATACACTTCCCCTCCACCCTCGACTTTTCATACAAATTCTGCGTCATATCCACCCTCATACAAACTCTGCGCTTTATCCTATGCTCCAGACTTCACCCCCTCTCCTTACACACTCCGCTACCCTGCTATTCCCTCTCCAACGCTCTACACCTCCCCAAACCTACGCCATCTCTCTTCTTACGCCTCCTTCTACCACCGAGCTCTATACCCTCACCTCTACTGCAACTCACGCTCGCAGCCTCCCTCCTACCACAGCAACATACGCTCTTCCTCACAGCACCCCTGCCCTCGGCCTTTTGGCCTCCACGTCCTCCCTCAACAGTTAACCCATCATAATTCAATTTTTTAATTTTAATTTTTATAAAACTTCCTCCCTCCATTAAAAGTTCCCCCCTCCTTTTTAAATTCTCCCACCTTTCCATTTTTAAATTCGACTTTTTATTCCCTCCATTTTTAACTATTCCCATTTTTAATTAATTAAAAATAATAATAATAAAAAAAATAAAATAAAATAAAATAAAAAATTCCCATTCCATTTTAATATTTCCCCTTTTAATTTTTTAATAACCCCCCTCCCATTCCAATAAATTTCCTTCCCTTTTAAAATTCCCTCCCTTTTAATTAATCCCCTTCCCCTCCATTTTTTAATTAATTTTTAATTAAAAAAAAAAAAAAAAAAACAGCAGAGAGAGAGAGGAAGGACATTGAAGAAGAGAAATGAACAACAGTAAAAGAAGAAATGGCACATGAGGAAATGACATATACATATTGCAGATTTGACTTTGTGCGATTTGTGGCATAAGGGTGTTTTTCTGAAGAAATTGACATTTGAAGACAAGTTTGCCATCATTGAAAACAACTCTTTGAAGAAAAAATTTCAGCTGCCTTAAAGGCTTCTTGCACAAGTGTTTTCAGCTGCACATTTTTGCTGCATATTGACATTGTATTGTGAGTGGAATTTGCCTCTTCATTCATAGTTGGAATCAGTGAATTTGAGTTGTTGTATTGTTGATTTCCCTCCATCATTTGAGGAGCACACTTTGTACTTTGAGGCATTTGTATTTCTTGTTGCATCACATTGTAAACGGGTGCATTTTCGGTTGAAGCCGACACCCTTTCATATTTTGAGCCTAAGTTGTTGAAATGGCCAAAATCAATGAGGCATTAGAGTTGTTGAATAGCCTCATTCATTCCAATGTTGATGACATGATAAAAATGAGCAAGGATGCTCTTTGTAACATTCAAAGTTGTTTACAATATGCACATGAAAAGATTGAGTTTTTGCAGTTGGAATCTCAGCTCCAACAAGATGAAATTCAACAAAAGAGTCACCATTCTGAACCTGTTTCTGTTCAGAACATTGTGAAAGACTCCCATCAACAGCAAGTCAGCAAAGTTTCAGTTGATTCCCATTCAGTTCCTTGTACTAGAGCAGATGTACATGTAGATGCAGCAGCTCAACCTGCACTTCTCAAGCCCATCATCAGACCTTGGGAAGAGCTTGTCCACAACAAGCACAAAACTGGTGTTGGATATGACAAGGATGTGTCCTTTCATATTCCAGACTAAACCAAGCCCATCATATTTCAGAGTGCCGGATTCATGTATGACAGTTCACTTGCATCTGTTCCAGATCCTGCTCCACAACAACAACATCATATTGTAAAATGCCAACACTGTGATCGATTTGGCCATATGAAAGATCACTGTTTTGATCTTCATCCATGAAAGCACTGTGGTCTGCACACTCATTCTTCAGACAAATGCTTCAAACACAAGCCTCCTCCAAGAACTAAGATTCATATTGGATGGATCGCTTCTTGGCAATGGGCATCAGCAGCCAAGAAGATGTTTAAGTCGCATGTCAGAACATGTTCATGGATATTGAACAAAATTGCAGTTGAGTTTTTGCCATCATCTCACCTTGTCCCTGACAGGGGGGAAAATGGTGGTCATATAAAAGCTTCGACGACAATCAAGCGAGTCTGAGCCACAATCTCTCATTCCATGTTCAGAGTTGTAGCCAGCAGTTCAAGTGAGCCTGAGCCACAATTCGTCATTCCAGATTCAGAGATGTAGCCAGACACACTAATGCCCATGAGAATGCCTTCGGTTGGTGGATAACCTAAAACCATCACAGGTAGTAGACCTCCCTTCTTTTAGGTCGAAGGTCTCCCTTTCATATATGAAGAACACTTCCTCTAGCAGAAGCCTTCAGCTTCTTGCCAGCATTGGTTGAGTTCCAGGAAATGCTACAAGCATTCCAGATTTGTTGGTAATCCTAAAACCATCACAGGTAGTAGACCTCCTTTCTTTTAGGTTGAAGGTCTCCCTTTTTTATGAGGGACAATTCCTCTAGCAGAAGCCTTCAGCTTCTTGCCAGTTTTGGAAGAGTTCCAGGAACTGCAACAAGTATTACATTCCAGTGTTGGTGGTCATCCTTAAACCACCTCCTTTTTCCAACATTTCAAAGAGTTGATTCAGCCCAAGTGCTGCCATGTATACTTTGCAGATTTTTATTACAAATCTTTTCTTGAACTCACACATACCCCTTCGGATTAAGGGGGGATGTTGGAACACCTAATCCTACATGGGTAGGTGTGGAATGCGAAAAGTCACAATGGAGTCCAAGTGACCTTGGAATGTGAAACCAAGAGTCACACCATTGTACTGTAAATGTACATATTTGTATAATTGAAAATAAGAAATCCTCACACTTATCCTTCATTGTGTTGAGTCTCTTGTGTGTGTGTGCTCATCTTCCTCATACACCATGTGTGTGCTTCAACATGGTGTTTAACATTAATAAACCCCCAACCTATAATTATTAGTATATTGAACATGTTGACAACATTTCAAGGTTCTGTTATATTTAACCATGCTTTATATACACCACCTTTCTCATCACATAATGTAGCCAATACAACCAATCCGTTCAATGACAGACAACTTGTCCTTGCAACCAACTAGTTTGAAACAATTAACTTGTATTAATATTATTAATTGCCCTACACTTGAGCTTCATAATGTTAGAACAATAAGAAACCTTCACCCTCCCTAAAGCTCTTGACCAAACTTTGCATCACTTCTTTGAAGTGAAAGGATATCTATATTAAGTTTACACCAATGCTAACTTAATGTTACAAAAATGCCCCTTGTTACATGAATCATTGTAGGGGTTTTTTCTGGCATTGACTTAGACTCAATTGATTATTACCAAAATTTTCCATACAGGTAGTTCCTAATAGAACTTCAGACAAATACAACCATATATGTTTTCCCATATAATTATGATATGGACCAAAAAAGCCTCTAGATTCGTCTTCAATAATAAATACAAAATTGTACCTGTTTGAATGGAAGGAGACAAAAATAAATAGTCCATGTGAAAAATTTTGTTTGCTTTTAATAGTGGATTCAGTTCACTATTGATGTCTGAATCAAACCTGTTATCAATGAAATCATTAGCTAATTGAATACACCCTGGAGACAGTCATTCCCAAAAATTAATAAGCAGTAGCACTTTGCATCTAAAAAAATGTACAACGCAAGTCGTCATTCTAGCCACACAACTTTCTATGAAAAATGAAATGATGGCATAGCTATATGAAAAAAAAAAATTGATGATATTAAACCATTACCAAGAGTCAGGGTTTTAGAACAGACTTAAAGAAATAAATGCAATTTTTTTGCCCCATATCCCTATACTTGTGCAATATGCTAGAGTCTTTAGAGTCTCTCAACATCCACATGTCACCATCTCATAGCATTGTTTTCAAAATCTCTCTGATTGGTATTTATCTTGTGCATCATTCCCTATATGCCACAAATTTATTTGATCTTGATTTCACTAGATTTCTATTGAAATTTCTCTTCCTCTTCGATATTGTCCTTAGCAAAAAAAATCCAAAGCTGCTTCACCATCCCCATTAAGCACGCAACATGAAACAATAGTTTTCAAGGTCAGAAAACCATGTATTTAAATTTCATCAAACACTTACATTTAATACCCAAGCTCCCACCAATTGATTTTTGTTGTGGGTTGATGGGGATGAAAACCCACAATGTTTATTCTTGCTTACAACACCCATATTTTTTTTTGCACCAGGACACCAATTTCATAGATGAATACTCACATTTTTTTCTATTAATCTCACGTATAAGAGAGATTTCCCCTTTCCTATGCATTGGCATACATATAAATATTATTATACAATCCACTTCGAAGAGCCATTAACTGATGCAACTATGAAGAAACTTTCAATATTTTAGCTGCTTGATTTCTCAAAGAACCTAAATTTATCAAGGATTACATTATCAACCTTCAGTTTTTAGGATGTTTTCAAAGGAATATAGTTGATTATAAATCTATGCTGGGAGTTTAAGTGAAATATTGTGAACACTAAAATTCCTAGATGACTACTTCTATAGAACTATGCACTAGAGAACACACACCATGCATTGTGATTTCCTTTAAATTGAGGTAGCAGGTTTTAATTTTCTAAATCTATGTCCCAAACTTGGTTTTTCAGTAGTGTAAAAGTAAAATGTTAATGTGGAAACCAATAATTCCTTTAAAAGGTTCTGTAAAATTGTCTAGTTTCCATAAATAGAAACCAATGAGGAGTCCTTCGTTAATATGATAGCGGGTAAGATACTTGATCATGGACCGTAGCTATCTGGAGATAATTACAATTCCAACCCACAAGGGGTATGTATGACATATGAGATCTTGGAGTCAAGTAAAATGAATACAACAAAACCCACACCATGGCTCAAAGAAACTTATCAGTATGTCTCAAATAAACTAATCAGTATGTGTGGATGGATCAAGAGAACATGAGCTCAATCATCTTGATGCCAACAATCAATTAAGACTTAGGTGCATAGTCTTGCAGTCACCCTAGTAACTGAGGTAAAACCACCAATTTTCACATCTCTACTAAGGTAAGGAGACAAGTTGTGACTAGTAGCTCAGTGAGTAATAATTACAATGGTCTTAGTCATCCTGGTCAGGTGGCAACTATCTTGGATGTACAACAATTTGTGATTAAGAAAAAATTGCAACAAACATATTAATTTAGTAGATCATACATTGTCCAAAATATTCTATAGTATTTAAAACTACCAACTATTAGTCAGCATACTAATGGAGTGAACCACCTCTTAACATCATTTTTTTTATCTAAGCTGCAATAGAAATAGGCACTAAGTAGCACCAGTTCAATTTTTTGGAAAATTTACAGAGACCTTCACAATAATGATACTTGAATTCACTTAAACAAAGGCCCACTTACCAACTCATATGAGCCTTAATGAACACATGAATATTTGGTTTCTTTTCCATATACCATAGTAACCAAGAAGCTGTAGTAACCATAGACTCCAAAATCCTAGAACTCCAAAATGTCAATTATTTATTACTAGTAGTTTGGTGATTTAGAAAAATGCATTAATGTTATAACATTTTCTTGTAATTTCCTTGCATAGTGGTCTCATTTGGATGGAGTTTTAGTTCCTGACGGAAGCTACTACAGCGAATGTGTACTTGAGATCCACAATCCCTAGTTTTTGATAATTCATTTTCATATCTACATGCATTGTTTCTACAAGCCATTGAATTATTGAGCCTAATCATCTGATATATTATCTAGATAGGTGTGTAACTCTACCAATCATTTCTACAAAGCCTTTAGAAGGTATTCTTATCTACTGCAATATATTGAACATGCCCAACTTGTGCTAGCAGTTAATTACTTTGTATGCCTTTAGCTGTGGTGCCTATTTCGGAAATAACAATTTAAGTTTCACAAAAGTTTCCTTCAATACATGAACTCAAAAAATCAAACATATTCCAGAGTTTGTTGCAGTACTCAAAACTAGGAATGTATCAAAAGATACCTCAAAGCTATGAACTTCTAGTGGCTGCCATAGTAATAGAATAGACCACCTATTTCTACCAGATTCTATTTAAGACACAGGAAATGGACAAGAATCAACAATGGTGGTGTAAAGTTTCCAACCATCATGAGGGTGATATTAAAAAATAATGAACAAAGATATTTTAAGAAGGGAAATGAGGTATTATGAGCCTTTACTACATGCATTTTGGTATTCGACACCATCTGCGTTAGACACAAAAATTCACAACATGATCATGTGATTTGTTACGATACGAAATTGAAGTAGTAGTTACAAAATGCTAGAACTCCAAAATGCATGTATTTTACCAAAAATTTTCTTTTATTAACCTTAATATAGCTCCTTAGTTTTCTTAGGCTAGAGTGGTCACTTGGGGTCCAAAGTCCACTAGCGTTTTTTACTGGAATTCATTTATGAACTGTTGGTTTAAAGCAGGTGAACTTAGTGACCCTGACCAAGTTCTCCCTCTTTATGGAGTATCTGACAATTTTTCTCATTCCATGAACCAATCCCCTAGCCTTTTGAAGGCACTCTTCTATAGTAATGCAATATATTTAATCTGCCAACATGTCCCAGAATTGGTTACCCTGATGAAGTTACCCTTCTTTCTCGAGTATCTGACAGGTTTTCTCACTTTGTTAATCGATCCCCAATAGTTTTGAAGACACTTGTCTCTAATGTAGTATATTGAATATGCCAACATGTCCCAGAATTAGTTCATTGTTTTGTATGCATCAACTGTGGCTCATGTTCGTAGGACATCGATTGCTTCAGTTTTGGACTATATGACATCTCAGCATGGTCAGGCTAATTATCAATGTAGTTATATAATTCTCTAATCCTCTTGGCATGCATATTTATTTAGTGGTTTTCATTCTTTTCTTCTCCAACACAGTTGAAGAATGTAAGAAAATCAACAAATTTTAGTGTAGGTCATCCATTATTTTTGTTGTTGTTGTTGCAAAAACATCTCTTATATTTACAAAAAAGTATTTACAAACAATAAATCAATAGGTGTAAGTGTATATACAATGGATCTTATATAAGTATCCTCTTCTGTAATACTAGCAAAGCAGAAATAAAGTCTATATAGGTTATCGAATATAAAGACTAAGCATCTCTTATCAATAATTCACCCTCAGTTAATAGCTAGTCATGTACCTCATTACACGGCATGGAACAAAAAGTAGATAGATTACTAATATTTTGCTAAAAAACAAACTTACACTTAACATTCTTAGGGAAAATAGAGCAGAGACTCTCAATCATTGCCAAATCCCAATGAAGGAAGAGTGGCCTAGATAGGTACAATTGCCAAACAAGGCAGCACACTAGTGAGCCCGGCATTGAAGGAGAACTAAATAGTGGTCCTGATTATCTTTCCAAAATTTTTAGAAATGGTGTAATTTGTGTGCTAACTTGTCTTCTAGATCAACTGACATCCCATCTTGAATTTATAGTTGGAGCTAAAGCAACAAAGGTTAAAGCCTTTGTGGTTGATACTACTGTAATGATTGACCAAATATCCACCCCGCATCCCTGCAAAATAGCCTCCATGTCACAATTTTATTTTTCAACATGTTGGGCTAGGGATGAGCACCCCCCATCCTTGTGGAATATTGTTCTTTCCACCATACTTTGACCACAGGTATGATTGCATGATCTGCTCTAGATGCTGAAATTGAGTCTTACTAGGAAACCAACAATTGCTAGTTTAAATTTTAATTCTTTAAAGGGTGCTAGCTCAATGGAAGAGCACCTTCTTTACAAACAGGAGGTTTGTGGTTCGATTCCATCGTGGCCTGATATTAATAGGGAATGGCAGTGATCAGTTTTTGGTGACGAATGCTCTTTTGACCATCACCAATGAGCTTATGGTGACATTTTTTTACCCTCACCAAAATATGAATTCCATAATCGAATCTATGAGTGGTTGGAAGCAAGTTACTTAGCAAGATTTGTCGCAAATAATAATTTTCAATCTTACATGATGTTTCCTAAGAATGATAATACAAATGAAAGGAAATTTATAAGAATATTTCGAGGTTTGTAAAATAGTTGTTCTAATAAAAAATTTAAGGTTGTATATTGGTTAAAGTTAGTAGTTATGACACATATTTTTTCCAATAGGAAACACATTATATTCATTACACAAGTTATTCATGAGCATATATTTATTTCTACACATTGTTTTATACTATTCCTAATTTCTCATATATTTTTACTTGTAGGTTGAGAGAAGCTTCGGTGGCTACATTGAAATTTTCACTTCACTTAGTCCCGAACTTCTATCCGGTTAGGTTAGGAGTAGGTATAGCTGCATTTTTTATTTTCTAGTTGCATCGCATGGCCTTGTATTCCTCCTTCCATGTCTAGTCTTTACATTTGTTTGTTTTCCCACATTCTATATTTTTTTCTTTCATTTCATTCAAATTTTATTTTGTCCTTTTTTTTTGTCATCTCTTTTATTTCATGTTTTATTTAGTAAACCATGCTTTGGAAATTTTGTCTAGCTTAAGGAAATAATGTCACAATGTTTTGAAAAGGAAATTGTGATGATGAGCAACTCTTGGCTAAATTTTCTTCATCTTCTTTGTTTGGGCATACACATATTTTAAATTCAATAATGTATGGATGGAAAATAATATCATGGGATTCACTGGGGGGCTAATACCATACCACATGGGTTCATATTGGGGGATATATATTGAGGAAAAAATGACATAATATATTGGGGAATATATAGGGGGTAAAGGGTTTTTATATTGGGAGGTATACAAAATGGATCTCAAAGTTAATGAAAAAGTATAAAGGGGTATAAAATATGTTAAGGAAGAAATGGATAGCTACAATATATAGTGGAAGCATGGGTTTTTTGAATTAGGAAGGTGTATTGGGTTCATATTGGTAGGGGGTTAAATAATGTGATTTTTAGGGGTATTTTCCAATATGTAGTCAAATTAAAGGTATTGTTTAATAAGCCACGAACGCACGCGATAGGTCAGAGGTTCATTGAGTGAAGTCCTTGCGAATCAAATTCATTGAAACATAAATCTATAAGAAGAACCATAATTCCTATATCTATTTTAGGATCTTCACTCCTTGACTCAGTGTGGTGATTAAATAGTGTTTTGCATGTGGATCCAATTGAGTAGAAAAAGGAAAGAAAAAAAATAAGAGAGAGCATATTAATTTTAGAGTTATATAACAACCACTGAAGGAATAACCTCTATTTCTATCAATAATTCAAGATCCCTCTTCCACCATAGTGATATAAATATTGATCAAATTCCAATGAGCATATTGAAATAAAATAAAGGGTGAAAGAAGAGAAAGGATTTCTCTTCAGAGAGGTGAAGCAAGAAACTTAGTTAGGGTAATAAGAAAGCTTATTCACAGTGGAGAAATGCTAGTGTTCCTGTAGTGACTCCTCTAGGGTACTAAAAAATCCTATTGGTAGTGGAGCAACAACAGAGACAAAACTAAAAATTCGATCATCTTAAAATCACTAATATATACTATCGCTATCCTAGATGGAAACATTTGAGATATTGTAATCCTTGTAAATTTCATTAGCAGAGAAAGGGGATAAGAGAGACTATACTTGTAACTTGGATAAATGGTGAGGATATGGTGGCACACACGGTGAACAATTACCTCCTAAAAGACTAGAATATATGCCTAAAGCTATATCTAAATAGAGAAGATGGAGTTGTTCTACTGTATTGCCAAATGTTTTTGATGAGACAAATACCCAAAAATTTTCCTACAACCTGAATTTTGAATCCTCATCATGATGCATGATCGATATCCCAAGGTGTTCATGGTTACTTTGTGAGTGATCGATACTTTCTTATTTCCTCAATTTTTCTTGTGAGATTCTAACTGTTGAAGTAACTTGATTACACATTATTGAATTTTGATGCATTCACAAGTGCACCTCATCCAAGCAAGGTTAATAGTCCATGTCTACCTTCCAAGATTGGAATTGCACAGTATTGGAGGATAGTTCCTGCACAGTCCTTGGTAACAATGATTGGCTAGTATCTAGTGGTAGACATTGTGAAACTCTCATATTGCACAAATCTCAGACATTTTGTAGTCACTGATGATAGTACCTACATAGTTGATAGTAAAATTTACTTTGTGATCCATGTGGAAAGTCAGTGCACAATTTTATTTGATAGTCTCCCTCATTCTTAGTTGTAATTTTATCACCATCCTAGTGAGTTTTGTTAACTTTCTCTTTTGTGCACTTTTTCTTTCATAAGTTTCACTTTCACTTTCACGACTATCGTTCTTACTATATTTCAATATCGCAAGTGTCACTTTTTATTTCTTTAGATTTCACATGTTTCACTTCCACTTTTATATTTTTCAATTGCTGTTTTTTTTATCACTCAGATTGAACCTCAAAGCTGAGAGAAGAAATCCCAAGGTAACCTGAAACCAAAATTTATACTTGGTATCTAGCCCTACCGATTCAGAGAGGGATATCTCCATAGAATCACAGCCAAGAGGGCTGGATGAAAGTATTTTAGGCTAGTTAGGAGTACAGGGGAATTTGATCTTTATTAGAGGGTTTGTTGGATCAGCACGAGTCAAACAGCTAGGACAAGGAAACTAGGTCAAAATCTGCAGGGGTTTAAAGGGGCAAGGTAAGTAGAAGTTTTAAACATTAAAAGATGATTTTTTGAGGTGAAGAGACTGGTGAGGAGCTAGGGAAATCATGTGAAATGTATTTTACCTAAACTGAAGAGAATGAACACATTATACTAAATTTCCCAAAACAGAGCATAAATACATATGGATTCTACCTTTCAAACTTTAAATCTAGTATATTATAGACCTGAAATGGTTTATAAATTAAAAATACATTAAAAAAAATTGATAACGGAGAGGAAAATATGTCTAAAACTCATACCACATGGATCCCAAGAAAATAGCTACCAATTTCTATTATAGTCCAAGCCAAACTGATAAACAAAGATGTCCCTTGATATGCCAAAGCTCCAAGTGAGTCTAACCTCTACAAATGACTGAGAAAATACATGATATAGAACTAAAAACCACTCTCCCTAGCCTCAAGGGGTCTAATCCATGAGATGAGAATCAGTTTCACCTAATCCCAAACAAGAAACTGAAAACTAGTAAGACCCAACAACTTGCCTCTAAAAGAGAGGAAACTGATTCATTTGACCTCAACTGGTGACTTACCTAATGTATCTACCTTAGATGAATGTCAAAACATGACATCTACATTCACCATAACCATTTACATTAGTAATTTCTCCATTTTACCAAGTAAAAATTCAAAAAGTCAAAATTTTCCCAAGATAATGAAAACTGCATTTTCTTGGTAAATGCACAACGCCGTGACAGAAAAAATATCCTCTTCTGCAAGCAAATTTTGGAGGCCTTCCCGGTGTCCAAATCGGCTCCATGATATCTCATTGGAAAGGTATCTAAGTCTAGTTTCCATGTATGCCTGTAGTTTCCAAAATGGTGTCCATCTGCCCTGTCAAAAACTTGTTCTCCCAATATTGGTAAACGCATAGTGCTAGGGTCAAAAATAGGGCAGAAACAAGATATTTTGATGCTTGTTTGCCTCTTTGAGGGACCATTTCAGCTCCAAATATACTGAAACTTGCTGAGGTTGATGTACTCATTACTATGAACATGAGAATGATTACCATTTGCAATTTTTATGCCCCAAAAAAGAGCACAACACCAGTGACGTTGCGCCTTTAGCCAATTTTTTGTGTGCTAAACTGTAAAAAAATAAAAATTTTCACAAGGTGTGGAAAAATTGTAATTTCATTGTTGATCAATGGTTGGAGCCTAGAGGGAAACCTCAGAAATAATTTTAAGCTTCTCATTTTATTTTGACTCAGTCAAACCCTGAATCTTTGCATGGGCTCATTTGAGCTTCGCCCTTGCAACCTTGTTTCTGATAGCATAGTGTTTTGCCATCTTCCTCTGAATTTCAATATCTTTATTTTCCCTCTCTAGCAGGCCCTCCATATGCAAATTGGTTCTGTCAAGCCAAGACTCTCTGTCTCTACTAATCTTTATGGAAAGCAGGTCACTTGGAGTGAGCTGCTCTGCCATCTCATCCTCTTTCTCCCTTTCCCGAGCTAAAGCCTTATTTAGCCCAATTGTCCTTGGTCTTCGTCTTGGAAGCTGATCTTCCTCATCATAATTATCATCAAATATGCCGGAAGTTTCCTCCAGTAATACCTTGTCCTTTCCTGCCTCCCTCTAAGCTCTGATAGTCTTGACCTCACTGATGGTTTGTTTAGTCTTCAGTTGTTGATTTTCTAGCTCAATAAAGTCAATAACGTATTGTGCTCTACCAATATTAGCTTGAAGCTTACTAATCTCAGCCTCCTTGCCTCTGATCAATGCATTGTTGATTCTAACCTCATCCTCATCATCAAGGTCAATAAATTGAAACTCCTACTCAGTTTCATGTTTGTCCTCTTGCTCAACAATGATAGGATCTGTAGCCTTTTCCTTGCCCTTGTCTACCTGTTTTGCTAATGAAGAAGGCATGGCCCCTTTCACACCATATGAAGCAAACACATGCATGTGGCCTCTCTGATATTTCATGGGAAATGGCTCAATATCAGTTAGTTTAGTGCGAGCTGCCTCAATTTCCCTTTCATTTCTTGATGCCCTGGTATCATGATATGATGATGAAGGGTTGTAGAAAGGTGATGGGGTAGGAACAACATGAGGTGAATGGATCTGAGTGGGTGGTGATGTATGAACAATGGGATGTAATAGAGAAGTGGATATGGGAGGATGAGATTCTGAAGGGATATCCTACTCATGATGTCTAGGTGGGGTAGTGAAAACCTCATTTGCAATGAATGAATCCCATGAAATGTTTTTCTATTGAAGCTGATGCATAAACACCATTTTGATGAGTGAATGATGAAATACACTCTTCATTTGATGAATGTAATCTCTCTTTTGCACAATATAGGCCATCTTGTTAATGCTGCGGAAAAGATAGTAAGGTAAGTGTAGCATTCTAACTCTAGTGAAATGCATGAGGAGTTGGTTATGGTATGATTAGATTCGGGTAAACCTCCCCTCACAAGTGAAATAATTCATTATTATCTTCATTATAGGGGCATACCGATCAAGGAGATGAGAGAAAGGGAAAATTGATTTCTTGTCATCCTTGTACGTAGGTTTAAGGTTAATAGCTCATATCCAAATTTGCTTGTTTAAACCACCACTCTCCCACACTAGGGATCCTTGTAGCAGCTGCAATGGCATATTTGTACATATCAAAGGTAACTCCAGCAAGAATGACTTGTTTGTCATGTAAATCACTGATGAATAGTCCTGTTAATTCCGAGTGATTTTGGACTTGTTGCACTCTCTCATAGAACTAAAAGCAACCCACATGCTTAAAGCAAGACACAGTGAGAGAAGAATACATAAGTTCTCTTGTAGTTATGGATTCAAACCTGTTTATTTTCCCTCCCTTATGGTCATTTGGCCTTTATGCCTCAACACCACTATCTTCTTCTTCTGACATCTCTAAACTCTGACTTATGAAACCCTAGGGTACAAGTGAAATAAAATAAGGGGGAGGGGATGAGATGGCTAGCTTGAAAGGTGAAAGTAATGAGTGTAGGGAATGAGTGAAGGAGAAAAGTAAATCAATGAAAACCCTAAATCAATGAAATTACCCTGTCTATGACTGATATTCTGTTTAGGAGGATGAAACAAGTGTATAGACAGTCATCACAAATTGAAATTAGGGCTTCATTTAGGGCTCGAATTTAATTCATTCAAGAGTGGCCAAATAGCTTATAAACAAGGCTTATGATATGTACTTACTTCTTAGAAGCGCTTGGATGATTATAGGAGAAATTTGAAGTAGTTTTGAACTTTTTTGAAAGGCTTGATCACTTAGTAAAGTTCACTATCTAGGCACACAATGCCACTGGCTAAGGGTGCAACACCTATCCAAATGCGCAGCGGCTTGGTATGAGTGTGCAGTGCCAACACAATTAACATGGAGATCTCCTGGAAAGGACGCAACACCACTGGGCAGGCACGCAGTGCCAGTTCAAACACGCAGCGCCAGTCTTCTGAACGCGCAACTCCAAGAAACTTAGCACAATTGCTCCCAAAAAATCAAAAACTCTTCTGTTACTGAATAATTCTGGCAATTACAAAGGCAACCATGGATCTTTTGAAATGTTTTATAGGCTTTATAAGCATGTGGGTTTAATTTAACTTGAAAAAATCACTTTCTAATGTTTGATGTCTTTTTCCTTTTATCACTAATACTCTTTGACACTTTTTACATTGCAGGTTGTTGAAGTCATGGAGTTGGATTTTTCATTTGCTCACTAAGTCTTGGTATAATGACTTCGACAGCTTGGGATTACATTTATTACATATTATAACATAAAAATACAATTAGAAAAATTTAAATAAATTACATAGGTGACTTTTTATCAAAATGACATTTTGATAAAAAGTCCTAAAAATGAAAATACAATCCTTAAAATATAATGAATACATCATGATGATCATAATAAATCTCTCTCATATATGTGCTGACCTCATCAGAATGAAGGAACGACCTTGAAAAATTAAAAACCCTAATGACCTAATGGGACTGTTTTTTGACATGTCTTTGAATGAAATTTTTACTTAAAAAATTTCAGGTGAAAAGAGCATTTCCATAAGTGTTATTATGCTCAAGGGGACATGAGAATGAGTCAGCAATATGAATCTTAGATAGAGTGGAGTTTATTGACAAGGACAACCACCAGCTGAACAATTTTTAAGTCATGACCTAATGGAATGATCAAAAATTTATTCAGTATGAGACACCTAAGATGCACATGCAAATGTGTTTTTATCCCTGGTGGAAGTATGCAAATACTGACAGTAACATTGGCTCCAGCTACAGATGTTAGGTTTTTGGAGGTTCCAAGAACATCATAGACCAAGTGCCTATTCATTGGGAAATGGAGTCAAAAGCTATAAACCAAACTGAATACTGAAAAGAAACTTGATACAATAAAATGACTCAAGAACGACTCAAGACTGACTGAAAAAATTTGAAAATGACAGAAAATCAACACCAACCTACTCTAACTCCTGCACAATTTATGATTAGGTGAAATGATCCTTCCAATGTAACCAAACTAGGAGATGGCTACTTACTGAAGTTATGCTCTCACTTTCCTTGAGCAGGAAGAATGATGTACATGTAGGCAACTCACAATAAAAACTGAAACCAAGACTTATGCTGACAAACGAGACAACATTCATCTTCTCCAGTGCTTGCAAAATACTATCGAAGGGACCTTGAATATCAAGAAAATTTACCTCTCGTTGATTTGGAATAAACAAGGTAGCTTTTTCTCTTGAATCTAATCTCTTTTCATAATGTACCTCAATAATATTGTGTTCTTGGTCTTCAAAAAATTCTGAACAAGTAGGTGAGCAGATTTCTTCTTGAAGAAAAAATTCAAAACATGAGACATGGGAAGAAAAATTTGAATGACAGTCCTCAATGCTCTGGCCCTCTACAATTTTAATATATTGTTGATCATCTTCATATGACATGATAACCTGATTGTCATGTTTGTTATCACACTCATCAGTCATAAGAGGGAAAACTTCATATTGTTCTTGAAACCCAAAACTGACATTTCTATCATCTACCATAGATTCATCCAAAGTACATACTTGAACAAAGATCTCATCTTGTTTTTCATAAAGGGAATGGATTACCTCCTCGTGAAGAATTTGTTTTGATGGGATGAGAACACTGAGGTCTATAATTATGTTTTCCTCATTCCCGGTGACCTCAACAATAGAGCTCTCCTTCATGGGATCCGGAACAACATACTCTTCATCGTCACAATTTGAATCTAGATCTAGATCATCCATCTTGAGTTTGCCACAATCTGAGATTGGAACCTCATTTTCCTACATACCATATTTTGCTACAATCAGATCTAAAATAAGACCTTGTCTTGCATCATTTTCAACTGTAAAAAGATCTTCAGCTTGATGCAAAATTTCTTGAGCATATTGATAAGTATCCTCTAATATTTCTTGATGCTCCTGAAATGGATTTTCATACAGGGATTCCATGATCTCATCGTCCATGAATTCATCATCTCCATAAAAATTCTCAATATTTTCAATAAAACTATCAACATGTTTATAGCAGTTCTGAACTAATATTAAGGATGGAAAATATTCTTTATACCTTTCAAAGAATATGGTATGAAAATCCTTTAAATAGTAAATACAAGCAGGAAGTAAACTTTCATACGAATATTGAGCTTCATCTTCCAGAGTGGCCATGAATATCTTCATCAAGAAGTCTTCAAGAAAATCAATCTTTAATCTACTCACATGCATGTGAAATCTCACCAGATGAAGAGCAACATCATTACCTTTCACATTTTTGAACATAGGAAAATTCCTTTGCCAATCTACCTTAGGCATTTTATTTGGGAAACCTGGAATGTGATCTCAGCTCATGGGAGCATACCTTCTTGCAACAGTTTCCATCTTCAAAATTCTTGAAGCTATTGATCTTTATGCAGTAGATTCACCAAGAAATTTTGATTTTCTGGATCTTTCAATGAATGGAGTCGCCAGGTGAATGGTTCAGCCTTCATATGTGTCCAACTATTGTTCACCATCAAAAATTAGATCTAAATATTTGTTGTTCTTTCCCAGGGAAGATCTGATCTTAATTTTTCTTCCCCAATGGAGTCACCAAAATTTTATCACTCAGATTGAACCTCAAGGCTGAGAGAGGCAATCCCGAGGTAACCTCAAACCAAACTTTAGACTTGGTATCTAGCCCTACCAAGTTAGATAGGGATCTCTCAATATAATCATAGCCAAGAGGGCTAGATGAAATGATTTTAGGCTAGCTAAGGAGTACAGAGGGTTTTGATCTTGATTTAAGGGTTTGATGGATCAGCAGGAGTCAAACAACTAGGACAAGGAAATTAGGTCACAATCTACAGGGGTTTCAAGGGGCAAGGTAGGTAGAAGGTTTGGACATTAAAATATGATTGTGTGAGGTGAAGAGACTGGTGAGGATCTAGGGAAAGCATGTGAAATTTATTTTCCCTAAACTGAAGAGAATGAACACATTATACTAAATATCCCAAAAAAAAGCATAAATACATATGGATTATGCCTTTCAAACTTGAAATCTAGTATATTATAGACATGAAATGGTTTATGAATTAAAAATACATTCAAAAAAATTGATAATAGAGATGAAACTATGTCTAAAACTCATACCACATGGATCCCAAGAAAATATCTGCCAATTTCTATTAATGTCCAAGCCAAATTGATATACAAAGATGTCTCTTGATATGCCAAAGCTCCAAGTGAGTCCAACCACTACAAATGACTTAGAAAATACATTATATAGACTTCAAAACCACTCTCCCTAGCTTGAGGGAGTCAAATACATGAGATGAGGATTAGTTTCACCTAATCCCAAAGAAGAAACTGATAACTGGGAAGACCCAACAACTCGCCTCTAAAAGAGAGGAAATTGATTCATTTTAGCTCAAATGGTGACTTACCTAATGTATCTACCTTAGATGAAAGTAAAAACATGACATTTACATTCACCATGACCATTTACATCAGAAATTGCTCCATTTTTCCAAGTAAAAAGTCAAAATGTCAAAATCTGCTCAAGATAATGAAAACTGCATTTTCTTGGTAAACGCGCAGCGCCATGACAGAAAAATAACCTCTTTTACAAGAAACTTTTGGAGGCCTTCCCGATGTCCAAATCAGCTCCATGATAGCTCATTGGAAAGGTCTCTGATTATACATTCCAAATATGCCTCTAGTTGCTAGAATGTTGGCCATCTACCCTATAAAAAACCTGTTCTCCCAAGACTGGTGAACGCGCAGCGCCAGGATCAAAAAGAGGGCAGAAACATGATTTTTGGATTGTTTTTTGCCTCTTTGAGGGACCAATTCTGGTCCAAATCTTCTAAAACTTGCTGAGCTTGATGTACTCATCATTATGAACTTGAGGATGCTGACCATTTGTGATGCATAGTTTCTGCAGAAATCAAAATATTGTGCATAATAGGGCGTGTGTTTCCTTTAGCATGAAATCCTCATCAAAATCTTCATAAAACCACTTAGATTCAATACAAAATATATATGAAGAGAGAGTTAAACTCAAACCAAAATACTTGCTTATAATAATAACAAGAAAGTACAGCTTCAAACCCTTCTTTGGTCGAAGATACATTTGTTGCCTTCTTGGCCCTCACCATTCTTCACACCACACACTATCCCTCTCTATATTTTCCTCTATCCTATTCCACCCTCTGTGCCCCTTCACATCCTCACACAAAGCTTCATATTTATACATAATTATGGATTAATTTGAATCCATGATTTCCTCCACAAATATCTCAACCAAATCCTAAAATATATTTATCCCTTTTTTGACTCAACTAAGTTCGATTTAATGAGTTCTTAATCCCTAAAATATCTATCCAACCCAATTCCAGCTCATATTCTCAATTTATTAAGAGAATATTTACAATAAACCTCACACTCATATTTTCCTCTGAATTTATTTTTTTAAATGTACATAAGTTATAAAATAATTAAAAAAAAAACATCACCCCCTAAATTACACAAATAAAAGATGAAAATTAAGCAGGATGCTCCTGCATTAGACTCCCCATGTAGAGAAGTTTCCATAGACTCCTATCTATGAGGTCTGTCACTTTTTTGTAATAATGCGATAGCCACAAGTCTCAATGACTTGCTCCCTCCAGGATTCCAAACTCTGTTTGTCACTAGTCTTTTAAAGTATCAACTCCATTTTGTAATTTTGCATAAACTTGTGTATAGTATTTTCAGAATACTATTTAATGTAACTCTTGCCTTTCCATACCACATCATATTTATTTCAAAAATTACAGACTTGCGTAGAAACGCTGATACCCATTCTCCTAGTCTCAAAACTCTGAAAGAATCTCGAACTGGCTGTACATCAGCATCACTCATTCTATCAACCAGATTCCATCAGCCTCTCCAACAATTTCTTTCGCTAATTCTTCGGAGTAATTCCTCTTTGTTTTATTCTTCTGTCTCCAACTCCGCTGAACACTCAACTTTCTGAAATGAAGAATAATCAATAACTTCTCCTTGATCACAAATATAGTCATCGATTGCCCCTATAGTAACAACTTTCTCATCCGGTGTTGTACCTGCATTCATCAACAAATTATTAGTTTTAAAAAGATAAGACCTTTCGGCCTCTTTTGATGCTTCAAGCACCAATCTTCCATCATGGAATTTCTGGATTTCAACAGATCTTGTTTTGAATTGATGGCTACTTTCATCTTTATCATGCTGGATTAATACTTTTGTCTCCTTTATGTCTCTAAGGACATAAATTTCTTGCTGCTCCTGATCTTTCATCTCTTCTTCAAATACTTTCTGCTTAATTTCTTTGATTTCAACATCATATTTATTAATGTCACCTCCTGTACCTACAACCATATTATTATTTGAAGAATCAAAGCATTCACTTAACTCTATAAAATTTAGAGACATTTCCTCCTTATCATGCACGACAACTGCAATCTCTTCCATATCAGGTTCGACAAGCTTAATTTCTCCTTCAGGTTTCTTGAGCCATATTTCCAAGAACTCTATTTCCATGTGAAATATTTCTAGCACTCCATCACAACCTTCATTCTCAGTTTCATTCTTCTTCTGGAAATCCTTCTGAGTTATCCTGTTTTCTGTATTATCACATTGCAAAATTCTTTCATCAATTTCATTAAACAAATTCACTTGTTTACCTCCTTGTAATATCACTACGACATTTTCATTATGCCTCTGCTCCATAACAGCTTCAACTGGTTGTCTTACACCAAACAAGAATTCATCTATCAATTCTTTCTGCTACAACAAATCAGTACCTTCCTCCTCTGAAAGGCATTGTCCATCATACTTCACCTCAAGGGCTTCATTCATCTTTGTGACAGATTCACCAGACTGTCCACCATCTTCTGTACATCCTACAAACATACACAAACTATGAGTTTTAAAAATACAAGGCTTCATAGCCTCATCTGCTTCCCTTGTGAGCATATCTTCAAATTTTCTAGACCTATTCCAATAGTCCATGAGATCTTTCTCATTAATCTCTTCACCTAGAATTTCACCCTATTCTAGGCCACAAATGGAAACTTCTATTTTCAACTCAGCTTCTCTGAGTTCTTCACATCTCAATTGCACACTCATCATCTGCTCAAGGTTCCTCAGCTCTTTTGTTAATTGTATGTTTACCTGTTGATCTCTCTTTGCGTGTAGCCTCTGCCATTTCACTTTATTCCTCATGGTCCAACCATGTCTCTGGTCTTTATTTCTCTGCAACAATTCCATCAATAAATCAAGTTGAACTATTATCTCAGCCTTCTCCCTCTCATATTCTTCATCAGTCAACTTCTTCCATATGCCATTTGCATTGGCATTTTCCTTCTTCTTTCTTTTGTTGCGGTGTTTCTAAAAACCTCTGAAATGAATATCAACAGTCATCTTCTCCTCCTTTGTGAACTTCATCTGTTCACTTGTGGATATCATTCAATCCCCTTTTCAGCAAGTCTTCATACCTTCCATCCAACAATAAAAGCTCTCTTCCTGTAGTTGACCTCTTGCAGCTCCCTATCTTGGAATCATTTCTGGGTAACTCTCTTGCTTCTCTATGTTGTAAACAAGAACTGTAGTAATTCTTGTGTTACAATGACCAACTCTTTGGGTGTCGGGCTCCATCGATCATGCACCCAATTACATTCAAACCTTTGACTTGATTTAAGACTTTTTGACTCCAGACTTGACATCAACTCTTCATATTGGATGAAAAATGCACCCTCTTGTACAATAACTCAATGGTTTAATTTGACTCAAGCTATCCAAATTTCTTCATTTGACCTTAACATCTTATTTGACTTCAAATCTTTACACAATAATTACGATAGTGGATATTTTGACTCTAATTCAAGTTATACAATATACCAATGAACATCCACCCTTAATACATTCTCATGATGTAAAATCTTCACTCTACCAATTCTCTCTCATACGCCATTCTTATGATAATATCATAAGTTACTAATTATATCATCTCTCATTATCACTTCACATGATACTTAAGCCTTTAAATCGAAATGCAATCCACTTTTCCCAAGATTTATTTTATGATGAAAATAAAATAAATCATTTAATTTTCAACATTTAAAATACCTTTTTGGAATGAATTATCATACCTTGCGCTCCCTTTAATAAACCTTTTCTTTGCAATTTCAACTCTCTGGATTTCACTCTTCTGTGTCATTCTTAACATTGTGAACATTTTCATGCCCTTCATACCATAACCTCTTCAACACGCTCATCATATTAGCATAGATAGTTTTCCTGCACTTCCATGGAGCTCCTTCTTTGCAGTGACAGTTCTCACGCAACACCATCTCTCTTCAATGCATAAAACAATTCCTTCATAGGAATTTTCCAAAAATTTCTTTTAACATTGTGACATCAACATATTTCTCTGGCTGCAATAAACACAAACCACACTCGAGGCATATTTGCACATCAATTTCTGAGATGGATTCCAATTCCATTCCTTAAACTTTGGATTGATTTCACTCTTTCATAACATTTACAAAAAAAATTAACTTCTTGAGTATGGCAAGGGAATTGAATCCTCCAAATTTTAAAAATACCTTTAATCAATGAATATTGATTCATTCAATGAGCACTTAGCGTGGAGATTCCTTGTGGGTGAGATAATATAACCCCTCTCTCTTGTATTCGTGGCAGAATTTGGCTCCTTTATAGGCTTTCTCCTCCATGTAGATCTCAGTTATCACAACTTAAAAATGATATGTCAAAACCACGCTGGCATACCACTCTTCTGCTGCGATTTGGTTTCACCAATTTCTCTCGAAATGCCACCAACATATCTCAATCAGAAAGGTCAAAACACTTCTTCAACAGTTCATTTTTCTTCATAATTTGCAGGTATCATGAACGTATCACCTTAAAAAAATCACAGAAATCATAACACAATTTGCAGGCAACAATACCACTTCCGCTTGTTGGATTTTAGCACTCAACCCCAATACTCGATTGCAATTACACATCAAGTGAAACTATGCACACCTTGATAAATGGATACAAATGTGTGAAACATATATACCGCATTTAATTCATTGCCAATATGATTTCTCATACCAGCAATGCTAAAAAAAATTATGCAAACAATGTATCTGCCTTACCCCTTTGATTATGTTGTTCAAAAAATGTTATTTCCACTTTAATTAATGGAGGCTTGGAGCTGATTCTCTAGGTTCTGCACATAATCCTCTTATTCTCCCTTCCGACCTTCTTTTCAAACATGCATTCGACCTATGCATTTGATATTCTCTCACATGCATTTGAATTTATCTTCTCGTTGAGGTTTTCATCCTTTGAACACCCCACCTTCAGACTCGCTATCTCTTAATGCATAGAAGAAACATTTGTGGCTTATTCAAGCGATAATATAAAACCAAAAATTCTCATTACTGCACCAAACTGACATTACATGCTTGATTATCATAATGGCTCCGGCAATTTGAAATCACTTACCATTTAACATTTCTAACGTTTTCGGTATTTACACAACTGTTTCATGCAAGTTTCTCCTCATACATTGAATAATCTCCTCCACCGTACAATTATCAATATGCATAACTTGTGATATATGTTGCTCAAATGCTCATAATATTTAGAAATTCTCAACTCCAGGCAGCGTAAGAAAACTCGTAGAAACTTTTCAATGCAGATCTCATAGCAACCTTACTCTCAAAAATTTTAACCTCCGCACTCCATGCACAGCTGCTTCTGTATGTTTTCAACCCACTTGAGTGAAAAGAAAACAAATCGGTCCTCCATGCTGGCAAGTTTTCCACGCTTATTAAAAAAAAAAAATTGTAGATCACGAGTTTGTTTTACACGGTAGCTCCTTCATACATCTAGATCATTCCTTTGGCGACTTTTCCTCTATGCAAGTTAGAACATATTTTGACATAGATTCCATTGATCAATAACTTCTTCAAATCAACAAGCATAAATTTTGCCTTAAATTAGACAGTGATAGTTTAATATCATTCTCTACTAAACTAGCTCATGTAATTACACTAACATGTATGACCGCATCATAAAATAAGGACCCCCTCTGCAACTAACAGGCCACCGTACAGTACAAATAAATAAATAAAAATACTCCACAAAGATGTCTGTAATAAAAACAATAGAGCAGAAGACGTAATTCTGGGACCAAATTCCAACATCAATTTGGTCTCTAAGGAGTTCTCCCATGCACCCACAAGCTGAAAATATCACTTAACTCCGACCAAGATGAAAATATCACTTGGATAAGGCCTCTCCATCTATGTGCTCTGGTGATCACAACGCCATCTGTTCCTCTCATGCTCGAAGGTTGGTTTTCAACTTTGTGAAAAAAAAAACATCATTCTCTTGAGCAGTTCATTCTATCAGCGCATATGTTCATCCTTATGGGCTTCAAGTGATGAGTTATGGATCTTATCACAAATTTGGTGGATGACCCTACTTTACGTAGCATCAGTTAAAACAACTACAAATAAAATGTGAATGAATTTGTTGCCAAATTCATAGCAAAGTCACTGAATTGCATTGCCAGCCCCAGATTTAATTCACTCCTTTCATGTTTTCCTGTGTTAAATCTAGATCTTAAGGCTCCGATACCAAAATGATCCAAAGTTTCTTCATAAATCAAAATATTGCACATAATATGGTGTGTGTTTCCTTTAGCATGAAATCCTCATCAAAATCTTCATAAAACCACTTAGATTCAATAAAAAATATATATGAAGAGAGAGTCAAACACAAACCAAAATACTTTCTTATAATAATAACAAGAAATTATAGCTTCAAACCCTTCTTTGGCCGAATATACATTTGTTGCCTTCTTGGCCCTCACCATCCTTCACACTGCACACTATCCCTCTCTACATTTTCCTCTATCCTATTCCATCCTCTGTGCCCCTTCAAATCCTCACACAAAGCTTCATATTTATACATAATTATGGATTAATTTGAATCCATGATTTCCTCCACAAATATCTCAACCAAATCCTAAAATATCTTTATCCTTTTTTTTACTCAACTAAGTTCCATTTAAGGAGTTCTTAATCCCTAAAATATCTATCCAACCCAATTCCAACTCATATTCCCAAGTTATTAAGAGAATATTTACAATAAACCTCACACTCAGATTTTCCTCTCAATTTATTTTTTTAAAATGTACATAATTTATAAAATAATTAAAAAAAAACATCACCCCCTAAATTACACAAATAAATGATGAGAATTAAGCAGGATGCTCCTGCATCAATTTTCCATTTGGATGCCCCAAAAAATAGCGTAGCACCAGTGGTGTTGCGTGTTTAGCCAATTTTATATGTGCTAAACTGTCAAAAAATCAAAATTTGCACAAGGTGTGCCAAAATTGGAATTTGGTTGTTGATCAAGGGTTGGAGGCCTGGAGGGACACCTCAACAAGAATTTTCAACTTCTCCTTCTCTTTTGACTCAATCAAATCCCGAATATTTGCATGGGCTCGTTTGAGTTTGACCCTTGAAATCCTCTTTGTCATAGCATAGTGTTTTTCCATCTTCCTCTGAATATAAATATCTTTCTTTTCCTTCTCTAGCAGGCCCTCCAGATGAAAATTGGCTCTCTCAAGCCAAGAATCTCTGTCTCTGCTAATCTCTATGGCAATCATCTCACTTGGAGTGAGCTGCACTTCCATCTCAGCCTCTTTCTCCCTTTCCCGAGCTAAGGCCTTCTTTAGCCCAATTTTCCTTGGTATTCATCTCGGAAGCTGATCTTCCTCATCATCACTATCATAAAATATTCCCAAGGTCTCCTCTAGTAAGGCCTTGTCATTTTCTATCTCTCTCTAAGCTCTGATTGTCTTGACCTCACTGATGGTTTGTTTAGTCTTCAGCTACTAATTTTGTAGCTCAAGAAAGTCAATCACGTACTGTTCTCTACCAGGATTAGCTTGAAGCTCACTAATCTTGGCCTCCTTACCTCTGATTAATGCATTGGTGATTCTAACCTCATCCTCATCATCGAGGTCAATCAATTGAAAATCCTGCTTAGTATCATGTTTGTCCTCCTTCTCAACAATGATAGGCTCTGTAGCCTTTTCCTTGCCATTTTCTACCTATTTTGCTGATGAAGAAGGCATGGCCCCTTTCACACCATGTGAAGAAAACACATGCATGTGGCCTCTCTCATATGTCATGGGAAATGGCTCAATATCATTCATTTTAGTGCAAGTTGACTCAATGTCCCTTTCATTGCTTGATGCCCTAGTATCATGATGTGATGGTGAAGGGTTATAGAAAGGTGATGAGGTAGGATCAACATGAGGTGAGTGGATCTGAGTGGGTGTGTTACACTGAAATTTGTCACCATGAAATTTTAGTACTCCCTTGGAAGTATAAAATATCAAAGTTCCTAAAGTCAAGCCTTGAAATTAAGAGAAAAGCTCATAAAAGTCTTAAAACTCTTGTACCGCACTTTCTCTTAGTATTGTCTGTGGTGCCATACTTTATAGCTCTAAATCATGCGGAGATAAATGCAATTATGTCTATTAAAGGTGCGGACCCCTGTAAAAGATAAGAAAAGGCACAAGTAAAATCTAGAAGCTCAGTTTGAGTCATTTTTTGAAGCTTCTAGAAACATTCCTACGGTGGAAAGTCCGCTCCTTTTAGGTTCATGCATCCCATCCATTAAGGAGCTAACCCCTTGATGTAAGGAACTAATCCCTTTGAAGGAGGATTCTATCCCTTCTTGTTTGGAGCTATAACCTCCTCTCTTTCACTATAAAAAGAGGCATAGGGCAGCCTCAAAAGGTTACAATGGATGAGTTGAAGTTTTAGTATTGTTGGAGGTGAAATGCTATTGAAACTCAGACCCTTTTAGCTAAGATTTTATGTGGGAAAGATTATATACTTGTATGTATCTTGGTTGGAAGAGTTCAAGGCTTGTCAGAGTAAAGGAAATTCCTGTTCCAGACCCCAGGAAGGCCTATATGACATCAAGGTGGACACGGTTGTAAGGCTCTTCTTATTTAAGCACACAACAACTGCTTGGCAGCTGCCAATTAGATTGGGTTTATTTTATAAGATCCTTGATCACCATAATAGATATGATTTATGAATATATGCTATGCGTGCTATTCGATGTTTTCTGTTTGTGATTGCGTATCTTGAAGGCAACTCTTCGAAGCATCAAGGATTACTAATAAACAAGTTATTTGGATCAAAGGTAGGATCGTTAAGCCTTTATAGCATTTAATCATGAATCGTGATATATCTAGAGAAAGATAGATTTAATTTTCTGTTTGTTGGAGAAGCATTGTGAGACACTTGGAGGAGGTCTCAGCTTTGTCCACAGAAGGAATTTAACTCGTAACAAAAATGGCTAATTTACCTAGGAAACTTTTTAATAACTTTGATTTCTTTTATTTTTGACTTGTGAATTAATTTTTTCTGATTTTGATTGATTTATACCGGCTTGGGTAGTTTATCCCTGTAGAATCCCTAAGAAATGATTTAGAGTTTTTTATTTTTCTTTAGTTTTCTTGTGTCCACTCTTTTCTTTTATAGACAGTGCGGGCAGTTCCGCACTTTTCCTATACCCACAGTGCGGGACTGCACTGGTTTGCACTGAATCCTGCGGACCCTGTCAAAATTTTTGAAAAATCTTAAAATCTTCTTTTCTGGATTAGTTTATTAGATTCTTAGTGGATACCCAGACCTGTATCTTCTATCAGAAAGCCTTGGTTAAGAGTTTATTTCAGCATTTTTAGTTTTGAATGATTTTCTGAAAGATCTGCATGGTATAATGATTTTTGCTTTGTCTTATATCTCGTTCAAAGATTAGAAACCCTAGTATACCTTTAGATCACTGGTATTTCCTTGCTTTCTTGCTGAGTCTAACATCATAGCAGAAATTATTTTATGAGATTTAGATCCCTTTTTTCTCATTTGCAAATCTTTAAAAAAAAATTGTTTATAAGTTTGGAATTTCACTTAAAAAACCAAAATTGGATGTTTTTTGAGTTATTTTTGATCCAAGCAAAGAATTTATTAGTTAGATAACAAGCTAAGTAAGACATCCTCAAAATATTTGAAGTTTTAATTCAGATTTAGTCTTAGAATTTTTAGATATCAAAAATAGTGTTTTAGCTTTGAGTGTTATTTCTAGAAATTGTGGTGCTCTTTTGAAGAAAAACTTGGTTTGTAGTTTCGATCTTGAATAAAAGGGATTTCCTATTGAGCAATAAATCATTTTGAGTTCTCATTGAAATTATATTTCTTTTCATTTATTCTTGTTTGAAGGAAATAATTGTTTTTAAAAGATTGCATTTCTCAACTCTTCCTTTAGATAGAATTCATTGAAAGAAAACAAATTGTTTCTCATAATAGATGCATTTTTTAGTGTGTTTTGAGTCGGGTCACTACATATCATCAGTTTCACTTTCGCACCTATTTTCCTAAGAAACAATTTTTTAAAATCAACGCTTAAATTAAAATCAATCTAGTAATTTCTATATTTCTAGGGCTCTTTTCACCAATATAGCTTAGGCTAGTGTCTTGGAGTAGGGAGTAATTAACTCTCCAAGACAATTAAAACAAACAAGTAGTTGATCTTGAGGTAGGAAAAAATCCAGTAGTCGCTTGTATGCTCTGGGAAGCTCCTCTTAAAGGAGTCAAGCACAAGGTCATATATGAACCAGTGGGATAATCAATTCTATATCATTGGGAATGATAGAATATATGCGCATATTAACAACGGTAAACCTCGGATAGACCATTGTCGAGGAGCCTGGGGTCACTTGTCGGTATACCTTGGATTATGTCAAGGAGCCTTCAAGGGGATTGAGCTTTCTTACTCTGCCCTTTCGCGTATGTCGGACCGTAGACTATTCCCCCAGGTATATTAGTTCCTGTTGGTAACCATAGTGACCATAATCTTTACGGTTTTTTCCTAAGGTGACGGTGGAGGAAAGATCCCACTGTACCTGGAGAAGACATCGACTAGACTCACTTGGACTCTCTGGAGGGTTATCTTCACTCAAGATGGTTTAAGTGGAGAAACTTGCACCAGTCTGTTTCATTAAGCAGGTTGTCGGGGTAACTGTTCCAACCGCCCTTTCTACATTAAATACTATGATGTTGGATTTCATCACCAACTAGTGTTTTTAGTGTGGGAAGCTGCTATTTGTGTGTGGTTTGATCTCCTAGATTTTTAGGCATGCGAATCATTTTTTTGTTTCCTTAGCGACTCTAGGAGTTTTCATTGAAATTTTATTTGATTGCATGTGATTAATAATTTTTAATCATGGCTGAATTACCAAGTTTCAGCCAAGACAATCATGTAGACTCCAGGGGCAGCCCCCTGAGTATACACCAGGCCAACTTGAAGGACTACAAGCTCTAGTATCGCCTAGTGATAGGAGAATTAGATGAACATAAGCAGGAGAGCCATCTATAGTTGTTCATCCTGATTATCAATTACAAACAACAGAGCATATTCAAGAGGCGATTTCTGTTTCCAAAGTTACTGGTAGTATTTCTCCTTCTAGTGAATTATCTAAAGAACCTGAAATCTCTGAACCTGATATTGAACCTACTGTATTGGAACCATCTTCAGGATTTGTTACTCCAACTTCTAGTGATCCTGGTTCACCTAGGGTAAGACATATCATTACTGAAAATATTCCTTTTGACCTCATATCTATTGAAGAACTTGTTGGTCCAGACGAAGACGTAACTCTTCCCAAAACCCAACAGAATTTGAATCTTAGGGAGCATGAATCAATATTCTATAGTCCTTTAGAAGTGATGCTTGGTATTTATCATTATTAGATTTTTTAGAAAACCTGGGTCTTAGTTTTTCACCATCTCGAATTCCTTTTCATCCTACACCAAGAGGTTATTATCCTTCATCAATTATGTCAGGTGAGTGATCTATGTTTTCCCAATGATCGGAAACATTTTTATACAGTGGTCCTTCTGTTCCTTCAGGGTACCAGTCACTCTCTGGTACTTTCTCAGGAGAAACTCCTCGACCAAATGAACAAGTGTTATCAACTGGTACAAATGGAGCTAAAAATGAAACATTAAATGCAGAGAAAATTTTTATGATGTCTGGTAATACTCCAAATCCTCAACCTCAAGGTAGTCAGTTATCGCCTGGAGGGCAAACTCAAGGTAGTCAGTTACTGCTTGGGGGGCAACCTCAAGGTAGTTAGTTACCGCTCGGGGGCAACCTCAAGGTAATTTTTTACCAGGACAAACTGTAGGACAATATTATTTACCTAAGGAACAACCTCAAGGACAGTACATACATCAAGGTTATCAACCTCAAGGATAGTACATACCCCAAGGTCAACCCCAGGCTCAGTATATTCCTCAGGGTCCTTATCAACCCCAGATTCAGTAAATACCTCAAGGTTAGCAAACTCAAGGTCAATACCCAACTCAAGGTTTCCAACCACCTTCCAGTCAATCATTTTTACAAGGAGCTGGAAATTTTCCACTTAATTATAAACCCTACGTTCAACCAGGCTATGGTCCTTTATATGCAGAACCTTCTACGGGTCAATACCCCAGAATGAAAATGGTGTGGAATCCATCTCAAATTGAACAGAATATGAAACCTAACGTGCAGTTACCGAATCAACCTAGACAGCCTTTAGTTTCTGGTCCAACCCAGCAACCTGTCCAGCTTACTGCTCAAGTCCCTACACCTGGTTCTGTTCAGCAGCCTGAGCCTAGTACACCTCAAACTGCTGCAGCTACTGCAACTTCTTTTCAACCTACAACACCTGTTTCTGGAGTATCTATAGCTCAGGTTTCTTCTATCCCTCAAATTCCTCAAGCCTCTGTGCCACAGTCAGGATCTACAATTCAGAATACGATCCAGATGCCTACAGGATAAGCTGGTATCGGTACTATTGTCTCTATTCAACCACAGTTTACTTATCAACCGTACCAGTGACAGTATCAATTTGGTCAGACTACACAAAATCCAGCATATTAGTATCAGCCGTACCCTGGGTATACTTATCAAATACCTCAAAAACCCCAATATGGTCCGGTTAATCCTGGTTACCCAGGAGGTTTCACGATTCAAAATGTACATGCAATTCGAGGGTATCCTGGATATCCTCCTCCTGCCACTGGTTTGATCACACAAGGTTATCAAGCCCGTGCCATCGGTTACCATTCATAGCAACTTTACATTTACCAGATCTATCGTGCGTTACAAACGATCCCATTTTTTATCTTCCATATTGGATGCAGATGCCTAACAATTTTCCCAGTGATATTCCGAAATTTGAAGGTAAGTCAGAAGAGGACCCATCTAATCAAGTTATGACTTATCACCTCTGGTGTGCATCCAATTCACTAGTCGATGATTCAATTCAATTACGTATTTTTCAGACAACTCTCATTAGTCTAGCTGCCAAATGGTACATTGAGTTACCACGCGACTCTTTTAATAATTTTAACATGCGAGCTACTACTTTCTTAATCCATTTTCAGTTGCCTGTCAGATACGACAATGGCACAGAATTTCTGACTTCATTAAAACAGTCTACGTCTACATACATATCTGATCATATTCATGAGTGGAGACGTAGAAGGTGTTTAGTGAAAGTCTTTATTCCTGATCAAATTTTGGCTGAATGGTTTAGTAAATAATTATTGCCAAAACCTACTGAAGATGTGGCCAAAGGAGGGGTTGTTACGGAAGAGCAAGTCATTGCTCAAGCTCAGTACCTTGACCTTGTATATACTCAGTCAGGTACTCTGTATGATAAAATCCCCGATTTACCAAGACCTAGTCAATTAACTGCAACTCCTTCTGGCTCTCATGCCGCTGATGGTGTAATTGGTTCTATTAGCACTGGTAAAAGTAAGAAGAAGTTTTCCAAGACCACTTCTCCTATTATCACTTTACCCGATTCACCCAAAGGAGATTCTTCCCAAGAACCTTCCGCCGATATTCACATTGTAGAGGCATCTACAACCAAATCTAAAACGGTGGTAAGAAGAAAGGTAAGAATAAAAATAAAAAACCTTCAGAAGAGAAAAACGATGGAACTAAACCAACTGACAAAAAACGAAAACCTTGATATCCTTGTCTCATCTGTGACCAGGATCATTTTACAAAAGAGTGCCCGCATAGAGCCGAGGTATCAAAATTCATTAAGGGTTTGCCTATACCTACTGTCTTGAAGGATCCCTTTCCCACTCAAGATAGTAACATGGTTGGATCTTCCTCCAATACGGTTGAGGATATCTTGATGGTTCTGACGCGATCGCAAGATTATGGTAGTAAAAATACTGGTAGAGAAGTAGAAACATCCAATTCTGCATCGACTACATGTCCCTTAGTTTATGATCCATTACAGATTGAGAAAAAAAATCCTAACTTAGTGATTAAACTGCCTACAAAAGGTGTACTTCGTAAATCAGCTTTCAATCCACATGCGAGAGTTGCTCAGAATTACAATATTGTTGAAGATTTGGTGATTTCCCCTTCAGCAATGTCAGCTTTGGATGTATTAAAATCATGCCCAGCCCAAAGAAAATTTCTTTTGTCAGCCTTAGGAGCCATAGATCTCCAGGATTCGAACCTCATGATCTTGGATTTAGAGAATTTTACACCCCGCCTACCCCATGAAATGGCTTTTCAGATTCCGGTAATAGTAAAAAACAAATGTATCTTTCATACTGTTATTGATGAAGGGGCTTCTACGTGTATTATGTCGTTAAAATGTTGGAAGTCACTTGGTTCTCTGACAATTAACCAATCACCAACTATTCTCAAAGCTTTTGACGGAAGAGGTTTTCAGCCATATGGTATCTTACAAGATCTACCAATAGAGGTCGAAGGAAAAATGGTTAATCTAGATGTGGAGGTGGTTGATGCCCCTCTGGATTACAACCTTCTCCTGGGTCGCAGGTGGTCTTACACCATGACTGTTGTTGTATCATCGATCTTTCGTCTCATCATGTTTCCTCATAAAGGAAAGATCGTTAAAATAGATTAGCTCTCATATTATTCATCCGACCCAGCCTCTACTGATAGCATCCAACATATCGGAAAATTGACTATCCCTTATAAGGATGTCGGAGTAGGTTTACTTAAAGATTCAACTTTACTGGGAACTTTTTCCTTGCCTACTCCCAACTTACCACTTCCTATTGCTAATATCAATATGATTTCGTCAAGTACTATGTCCTTTGATGATCCTTGGATAGTACCTTCAGAATCAGAATTGGATTCATTCAATGGCCCAATGCCTTTGAGTCCTTTTGATTTAGCATATCAAAATGTACAGTCATTTTATAATACTCTTTCAACTGAGTTTGATCCAGTGAATCTGATCAATCAGGAGTCATTTTCAATATCGAGCCTAGCTTCGACACCAATTCCAGATCCTGCTCGAGTATTCAATAATGATGAACATATTCATGAATTCTTGTCGGTATATGAGTTACCATGGGAAGATCTTCATCATAGGTCTTCGTTTTTACCTAATCTCGATCATTTTGAGAATGATTTTTCCTCCATTTTTACCACTGATTAAGTCAAAGAACCTCAGAATCCTTTCTCACATATTGATTCTGAATTGAATTTAGAAAATATTTCTGCAACGGTTCCTCTTGACATTTCAGTAAAACCTGGAATTGTTGAAAAAATTCATATAGGTGCTTTTTGTACGCCAGAAGAAATCCAAGCATATAAAGCCCTATTTCAGGAATTCTGCAACATTTTTTCCTGGTCATATGAATAAATGTTAGGAATCAATCAATCAATTATTGTTCATGAAATTAAGACATACTCGGATGCTAAACTCATTAGACAAATATTACGTCAGATACATCCGAGAAAAGCTGCCACTATCAAAGCAGAAGTTGAAATATTACTTCATGCAGGTTTTATTTATCCAATCCCGTTAACGAACTGGGTATCCAATATTGTTTCGGTCAATAAAAAATAAGGAAAAATATGAGTATGTATCGACTATAGGGATATAAATTGAGCTTGTCCAAAAGACAATTATCCAACCCCTTACATCGATCAAATTATCGACGATTGTGCTGGAAGTGAAATGTTCTCATTCATGGATGGATTTTCCGGCAACAATCAAATAAACATACTCCCTACAGATCAACCTAAAACAACTTTCATTTGTCCATGGGGGACTTTTGCTTATCGCAAAATACCTTTTCACCTTAAGAATGCTAGCGCCACTTTTCAAAGGGCCATGTCTTATGCATTTCACGACATTAAGCACACTGTGCAGCCTACCTCGATGATTTTCCTACTCATTATTAATGCAGAGAAGATCATATTACTCATTTACGAGCCACCTTTATATGATGTAGACATTACAAGATTCGCCTGAATCCTCACAAATGTGTTTTCTGCATACAATCCAGACGATTTCTGGGATTTATTGTCTCAAAGGCAGGCATTCGTGTTGATCCATTGAAGGTTGAGGCAATCATCAATTTACCTCCTCCTTCTACTCTTCTCCAACTCCAAATTTTGCAAGCGAAAGAAAATTTTTTACGTCGATTCATTCCTAACTACGCCGAGTTAACAAAAGGTTTCACTAGGTTGTTGAAACAAAACATTCCTTTGTTTTGGGATGAGGTCTCTGATAGATCTTTTGATGCTCTGAAAAATGCGTTGACCCATACACCATTACTGCATCCTCCCAACTACAACCAAGATTAATTTGTGTACCTCGCCGCTTCCAATTCCACGATAGGAATGGTTTTAGTTCGGGAAGATGAATTCCATAGTGAACATGTAATTTACTATCTTAGTATAAATTTGCATCCGACTGAGATCAAATATTCAAATGTGGAGAAATTGGCCTTGGCAGCTATTCAAGATGTCCAACGTTTTCGTCACTACATACTTTTACGCAAAACGACAGTGATCTATGATTGTAACCCTATGATGTACATTTTGACCAAAAAATTGCTAGGGAAAAAATACTCCAAATGGATTGTTATCCTGTAGGAGTTTGATTTGGAGTTTGAAAATTCCAAATCCAAGAAATCATTGATATTTGCTGAACTTATGTATGATTTCCCATGTACTAATATAGAAACTGTGGTAGAACAACCAATCGCAGATGAATCCTTGTTTCTTATTAGTACCATTGATCCTTGGTATGGAGATATTATTGTTTATCTTCAGACCCAATATTTTCGGCCTCAGCTTTCACAGTTGCAACGACGAAAAATACGTTTCCAGTCTCAACAATATCATATTGTTGGCGACACACTATACCTTCACGATCCAGACTCTATTTTTGTTGTCTAACCCATGAAGAAGCCAAAAAAGTTTTAAATGACTGTCACTCTGGAGCATGTGGCAGTCATATGTCTAAGTACGCCACAGCCCAAAAGATATTGCGTGTAGGTTATTTCTGGCCATCCTTGTTTAAAGATTGTATTTATGCGGTCCGAAAATTTCATAATTGTCAAATATTCGATCGAAAAATGTGTGCACCACCTGCTCCTCTTCACCCTATAATTGTTGTCGGTCCTTTTGCAAAATGGGGCATTGACTTCATTACATGTAACCCTCACTTGGCTGTGGGGCATGGGAATATTATTCTAGCAGTAGATTATTTTACCAAATGGGCTGAGGCAATGCCTACATTTGCGGTAGATGGAAAAACTGCAGCTACTTTCGTATTCAATCATGTGATTGATCGTTTTGGTGTACCGCAAGTGATAATTACTGATCACGGGAGCCATTTTCAAAATATCATGATGACCGAGTTAACAGACCAACTTGGCCTGCGCCATGACAGTTCTACACCATATTATCCACAGGCCAATGGTTTAGTCGAAGCGATTAATAAATTTTTAGTCACCATGATCAAACAAATCATTGGAATTCATAAGTCGAATTGGAATACTATGCTCTTTTCAGCACTTTGGGCATATCAAACCTCAGCAAAAACATCGACAGGTTTTACCTCTTTTCGACTAGTGTATGGTTTCAAAGCGGTATTACCCATTGAGTGCGAGATACCGCCACTCCAACTAGCCATAGAATTACTACCAGACACTTCTGAAGAGGAGAAACATTTTTTATACTTGGCTCAATTTGATGAGAATCAGCGCACCATTGCATTAGCAACCGAGTCTCATGCGAAAAGAATAAAAGCTCAGTATGATAGAAGTGTTACCCCTCGTAATTTTTCAGAAGGATACCTAGTTTTGATTTATGATCAAGCCAATGATAAACTAGGGGTTGGGAAATTTTAACCCATGTGGCATGGTCCTTATATTGTCAAGCGACAGCTTGCAAAAGGGGCCTATGAATTGATTGATTTTGACGGGGTCTCTTTAGGTAAACCCAGAAATAGACTTTATCTGAAGAGATATTACGCTTGATTTTTGTGTGGAGATCTTCTCTGTATATTATTTACTTTCTAGCTGGTGTGCTATAGATTAGAAACGTATTCCTAGCTTAAGTGTGCTCTTACTACTATTCCTGCTTATCTGGATACTTTTGATATCGTAGATGTCGACGTCCTTTCAAACATATATTGGTTTTGCTGATGGAGCTTGTCGTAGTACACGAAACATATCTTCCGTCATTTGGGTTATTTACTCGCCCAGTGATGAGTTAGTATCGATGCATGGGGTAAGCCTCGGTCAAACAACAAAAAATATTGCTGAATATAGTGTAGTTATTGAATTATTATTGAAATCCATTTTATTTGGAATTCAGATTTTGATCTTTAGGTTAGATCCTGAACTTGTTGTATTACATTTAAACCGAGTATATGCCATTAGAAATCCAGTATTATTGAGATTATTTTTAAGGGTTCATCTTTTGGAATGAGAATTCAATTATATTGAGTATCGACACATTCCAAGAAATTTAAATACATTAGCAGATTCAATTGCTTCTAGTGTTATAAACAGACATTTGCAATAACAAAGTAATAAATCAACATTCGATAACATGATTGAACAGGTAACTGGAAATAATAGTATATCATAGTATAGATGTAGTGTTCAAAAAATAATACATCGTCTTTGATCATAGGCTCAATACGCCTTATGATCGAAAAAAAGTGATACAAAAAATGAGTCTACAAGTCAATCATCCACTATCCGTGGTGATGATCACGATAATACACTACTGCTCATGCCACCCTAGTGAAAAAACTCCTGAATGGTCCAGGAACACTAATGACATATCTCTGTAGACGGAGTGGGATATCATCTATGGTGGTATCAGGAGTATCCATAGTGAGCCGCTCCAAATGGTGTTCTAAATTAGTTAGGATCTCTGCAGTCTGATCTTGTGGGGGTGGTGGTGCTGCTACTGCATCCCTTTGCCTCCGGTCAAAGGGGCGAAGAATGGCTGGTCGACTCGAACCCACATCTGAATTTAAAATTTTAGTTATCAGTTTTGGACGATTTAAAAACAAAATAAAAAATAGAAATTAGAACATGTCAAAAGAGATTTTTTACCTGACTCATCCCACTGAGCTCCTGGAGGAAGGGGCATATCCTGGTCGCCGTGAAAATCCATACCTGGATAAGGAAAATCCTCTATCACAAAAAGTTGGCATTATAGCCAATGAAAATAAGTCGAGGGAAGTCGAACAATCTCCCCACCCTCACTGTGGCGGGCCATCAAAGCAACCCAATGAACCATCCTAGGCTCTCGAGGTCGACCAGCATCAACGGGAATATGCTGCAGGGCTAACATAGGGATCCTCTCTAGAGCAAAGGTGACGATGATGGACCCATATCCGAAGTTTTTTAACTTCCCATTCTTTGCTCTGGTAAGTTGGCCTTTCACATTTTCCAACACTACCTCGCACCAGTTGAATATGGTGCCTCGGAAACAATCTATTGTGATGCGCATCTGAGATCCAGTAGCTACATGCAAAGCTGCACTTTCGCACAACTTGACAATGGTAAAAGTAATCACCTTTTACTCGGGACGGATGATAGTTTTAATGTCCATCCGTTTGTCTCAGGGATTGGATTCATCATTACAAAACTCTAATTGCAGGCTAGCAACAGACTGGCCACCTGGCCTAGCCCCAAATAGAGATAGTGGTTCACCTCTCCTAGACAACCAGTAAAAAAATATATGTCTTCCAGCTCAATCTCGAGCTGGTGACCTCCAATCACGAAACACTTGTCCTGAACATCCCATTTACTTACCAACCAAGTAAGAAAATCTACTTGAGCTCTCATGCCACTGATAGCCCAAAATTTGAAAAGCCCGCGTGCTCTTAAAACTTGCAAAGTAGGTTGATGAATCATTGTTGCTTCATCTACCTCCTCATGTTCCCATTCTCGCCAATGAGCATTATAGATATCCTACAATAAGTAAAATGAAGGATTAGAATCATTTTGAAACAAAAAATTTGGGTAATTTAGGGGGAAAATGTGTTTTTAAATTCGTTACGGCGCCCCCACACTTTATGCTCAAGGACAGTGCCTAGCTCCACCTGACATTTTCCTTTGTAAGAAAATGTCAGGGTCCGCAAGTATCTAATGTCTTACTTGCGGACCCCCGAGGGCAGATTTTTCAACCTATTTTCCTCCCAAAAATAAAATTTTGACCCTAATTTAAAAAATTGAATGGATGAAAAGCAAGAGCAAGAGGTTGTGGATTACCTAAAGCAGACGGTTTTTGATTCCGATGGTCCGCTTGCCCAGAATCTTCTCCGAAGCGTTTTTTGCCAAAAGCTCTAAAATCTTCACTCCAAACTCAAACGGTGAAAATGAACTTGCAAAAGTCCTTTTTATAAGTTCTTTTCGAATGAATGAATTTTTAATTTGTTTATTTTTCACTTTAAAAAAGATGTTTTTTTCAAAATATTTTTATTATTGAAATAGGTATATTTCATTTTTCGAGTTTTTGTGCTGAATAACGTATTTTTCAAGCAAAATGGTCATTTTGGACGAAGAGTAAACTTTTATCACTTTTTTGAGCTCTTTGAAATATATGAAAAAAGCGAAACCATGGAGTCCTCTTTTAAGCCCTTTTCAGACTCTCTAAAAATGAAAAGATTGTCGAGTACTTGACTAATCGAACTCGTTAAAGTAAATGATCGGTCGTCCCTTCAGTATAAGTTTATCCCTTTTTCGGACTAAAATGGACTATTTACGAAAAAGGTATACGCTGACTAATCATGGTCAATAGAGTTCTCTCTTCCATTATTTTATCCTTTTTCAGGCCTTAGAGACTAAATTTACGAAAAAGTACACCCATGGAGTTTTCTTAAGTTTTTCTTTTGACTCCCTAAAAATGAAAAACACTGAGTTTCTCCTATACTGGACTTGTTAAAATTTAACAATAAAAGACCTATCGATTACAAACAGGAACGGACCACTCCTTCTTAGGGTTCGATTTTAAACTAAGTTCGACTCATCCTAAGGATGAGCTTATAAACAAGAAAGTTTTATCCTCCTCAAGCTTATCAAAAATAAAGAGGTACTTCCCAGAAATGGCGGGGGAAAAGAGAAAAACCAAATTCATTTGTTACACTTTGATTTATGAAAGCATTATACCACTCTTGAACACGAAACATTTTGTCACACTTCCACCTGGGTTGGGAAATCCTTTGCCTATTAGTTAATCAAACCACATTGAAGGTCTTCAGCTGGTCTCTTGGTATTAGATTAGGGAAACTGTCACCAAACCATCTGCAATGTCGTTATGTGTTCAAGAGGATAGTCAAACAAACCATTCATCTGCAAACATTTGTTTCCATTCGCGTTGACCATCCCTGAGTCAGTCCTTGCAAAAAATTTCTTCAAAACTTGATCTATGGTTTCGTGTCATGAGCTTGCTTACGATGGATCACTTTCTATTGATGACAGCTCATCATCTAGGAAGTTGATCTAGAATCCGTCAGTACCTTGGAATCTACATGCCTTAATGGAAGGTTTCTCGCCTTCGACGACAGGTTGCATCATTGACCTTCGATCGAACGATTCCATGAAATGTTCGACTTTATATCACTTATTCACATTTCATGGATTTTACTGAGTAATTTGAGAGCCATTGTCATTATTGATGGTTTCTCTCACACTTGTTAAACAATTCACATCATTGACTGGTAATCAAGTGGTTTCTACCATGTTCAACTTCAACACATTTAATCGCATGGATAGAATCGTACTAGTTTAGGAAGCAAGAAACAAGACCCTGGCTCTAGTTTCCACCATCTAGGTTGAGAGGATTTTTATTATTCATTATGCAATATACTATTCATTACAGATGGCTGCGGCCATGCTGTGTCTACACTATTGATGTAATATTAAAATAATTTCTGTATCAGAAAAAGTTTAGTTAGTTTTTATCTGAGTATGGGAATGCCTACCACAGCAATGATATATATACATATATTTGTTGCGTTGAATGTTTTTACAGGGTTCTGACTAGGGTGTCCAGAGGCTAATCCTTGAAATGATAAAGCACATCACTCTTCGAATACTCTCAGAGTTCGCATTTTAGGGGGAAATTTGTTACACTGAAATTTGTCACCATGACATTTTAGTACTCCCTTGGAAGTGTACAATATCAAAGTTCCTAAATTCAAGCCTTGAAATTAAGAGAAAAGCTCATAAAAGTCTTAAAACTCTTGTACTACACTTTCTCTTAGTATTGCCTATGGTGCCGCACTTTATAGCTCTAAATCATGCGGAGCTAAATGCACTTTATGTCTATTAAAGGTGCGGACCCCTGTAAAATATAAGAAAAGGCACAAATAAAATCTAGAAGCTCAGTTTGAGTCATTTTTGGAAGCTTCTAGAAACGTTCCTGCGGTGGAAAGTCCGCTCCTTTCAGCTTCATGCATCCCATCCATTAAGGAGCCAACCCCTTGATATAAGGAACTAATCCCTTTGAAGGACGATTCTATCCCTTCTTGTTTGGAGCTATAACCTCCTCTCTTTCACTATAAAAAGAGGCATAGGGCAGCCTCAAAAGGTTACAATGGATGAGTTGAAGTTTTAGTATTGTTGGAGGTGAAATGCTATTGAAACTCAGACCCTTTTAGCTGAGATTTTATGTAGGAAATATTACATACCTGTATGTATCTCGGTTGGAAGAGTTCAAGGCTTTTCAGAGCAAAGGAAACACCTATTCTGGACCCCAGGAAGGCCTGTATGACATCAAGGTGGACAGGGTTGTAAGGCTCTTCTTATTTAAGTTAATACAAATAAGTCTGATTTTCCCAATAAGCTGTCAATTGATTGGTTTATTTTATGGATTCCTTGATCACCATAATAGATATGATTTATGAATATATGCTATGCAGGTGATATTTGATGTTTGCTTGTTTGTGATTGCAGATATTCGAAGGCAACTCTTTCGGGCGACTGAAGGATTACTACTACAAACAAGCGTTGGATGAAAGGTAGGATCATTAAGCTTTTATAGCATTTAATTGTGAATCGCGATATATCTAGAGAAAGATAGATTTAATTGTTTGTTTGTTGCTAGTTGTTCGTAGGACACTTGAGAGGTTTGTCTTGTCTACAATAACGACTTATCCATCCAACATGGTGGTGATGTATAAATAGTGGGATGTAATGGAGAATTGGATACAAGAGGATGAGATGATGAAGGGATATCCTACTCATGATGGCTAGGTGGGATAGTGAAAACATCGTTTGCAATGAATTCATCCCATGAAATGTTTTTCTACTGATGCTGATGCATAACTACCATTTTGATGAGTGAATGATGAAATAGACTCTGCATTTGATGACTGTAATCTCTCTTTTGCACAATATAGGCCATCTTGTCAATGCTGTGGAAAATATAGTAAGGTAAGTGTAGCATTCTAACTCTAGTGAAATGCATGAGGAGTCGAATATGGTATGAGTAGATTCGGGTAAACCTCCCCTCATAAGTGAAATATTTCATTATTATCTTCATCATAGGGGCATACCAGGCAAGGATATGAGAGAAAGGGAAAATTGATTTCTTTTCATCCTTGTACCTGGGTTTAAGGTATGGTACCACCTCTATCCCACACTAGGGATCCCTGTAGTAGCTGCAATGACATTGGTGGACATATCAAAGGTAACTCCAGCAAGAATGACCTATTTGTCATGTAAATTAGTGATGAATACTCTTGTTAATTCCAGGTGATTTTGGATTTGCTGCACTCTCTCACAGAACTCAAAGAAGCACACATGCTTAAAGCAAGACACAATGAGAGTAGAGGACATAAGTTCTCTTGTATTGATGGGTTAAAACCTGTTTATTTTCCCTCGCTTATGGTCATTTGGCCTTTTTGCCTCAACACCACTATCTTCTTCTTCTGCCATCTCTAAACTCTGACTTATGAAACCCTAGGGTACAAGTGAAATAAAATGAGGGGAAGGGGATGAGATGGCTAGGTTGAAAGGTGAAAGGAATGAGTCTAGGGAATGAGTGAAGGAGCAAACTAAATCAATGAAATTACCCTGCCTATGACTAATATTCTATTTAGGAGGATGAAACAAGTGTATAGACAATGATCACAAACTGAAATTAGGGTTTCATTTAGGGTTCCACTTTAATTCATTCAAGAGTGACCAAATAGCTTAGAAACAAGGCTTATGATATGTAATTACTGTTTTGAAGTGCTTGGAGGATTATAGGAGAAATTTTAAGTGGTTTTGAACTTGTTTTAATGGCTCGATCACTCAGTGAAGTTCACTATCTAGGCACGCAACACCACGAGCTGAGGGCGCAGTGCCTATCCAAACGCGCAACACCTTGGTCTGAGTGCGCAGAGCCAACGCAATTAACACGAAGATCTCCTGGCAAGGGCACAGCACCACGGGGAAGGTACGCAGCGCCAGTCTTCTGAATGCGCAGCGCCGAGAAACTTAGCACAATTGCTCCCAAAAACTCAAAAACTCTTCTCTTGCTAAATACTTTTGACAACTACAAAGGCAACAATGGCTCTTTTGAAATATTTGATAGGCTTTATAGGCATGTGGATTTCATTTAACTTGAAAAACCCACTTTCTAATGTTTGATGTCTTTTTCCTTTTATCATTGATAGTCTTTGACACTTTTTACATTGCAGGTTGCTGAAGTCATGGAGTTGGATTTTTAATTTTCTCACTAAGGCTTTACATAATGGCTTTGACAGCTTGGGATTACATTTATTACATATTATAACATAAAATTACAATTGGAGAAATTTAAATAAATTACATAGGTGACTTTTTATCAAAATGACATTTTGATAAAAAGTCCTGAAACTGAAAAATACAATCCTTAAAATATAATGAATACATCATGATGATCATAATCAATCCCTCTCATATATGTGATGAACTCATCAAAATGAAGGAATGGCCTTGAAAAATGAAAAACCCTAATGACCTAATGGGACTTTTTTTTTACCTCACTTTCAATGAAATTTTGACTTAAAAAATTTCAAGTGAAAAGAGCATTTCCATAAGTGCTATTATGGTCAAGGGGACATGGGAATGAGTCAACAATATGAATCTTGGAGAGATTCAAGTTTATTGACAAGGAAAACCACCAGTGGAACAATTTTTAAGTCATGACCTAATGGAATGATGAAAAAATTATTCAATATGAGACACCTAAGATGCACATGCAAATGTGTTTTGATCCCTGGTGGAAGTATCCAAATACTGACACTAACAATTTTCACTTTTTTTTTTACTATAGAAAGTGTCATTTTTTTATTTTTTTCACTCCTTCATGTGTTGCACTATAGCGCACTAATAGAGGAAGGTATAGCACACTCTTTTGCATTAAATTATTATATATTTCCTAATAATATGTGTTGGAAACTCTGCCATGGCTTAGTGCACTTTCTGGTTGCATTTGACACTTGTTTCGTAACTTGTATTCTAAGTGTCGAAAAGCTAAGTTTCAACTATTGCACTTACAAATAAGTCTCTTTATTTTCATTCCAACATATGTATGTGGATTCTAATGATGGTACATTCTATTAGCTTGTGTTTGATGGTATACATATGTGTGATTCAATTTTTGAATTTGTTTGCATCATATTTTCTTCCTTGTTCCATTTATTAAACACTTAACCAAATTTGGAGTTCATCCCCATCCTCACATATTGCGCACTTCACATATTAATCTTCGAGGAAATTGATGAGTAAAATACACACTCCTAAGTCTCAGTGATGGAATCCTTACCTCTTAGACCTGTGGACTCTGCTCATCTTAAGGACAACCTCCTCCAACTACACATTTATCATCTTTGGAGTCGACACCATCTATTAGGATGCTTATCCTTGTTAATTGTGGATTTCTTGATGCCTTCTACCTTGGATTTTTCATTTTTAAGTTCGAGTGGATATTAGGGCCATACATTTATCACTATCATTTCCAATTTCATAATTCCCTAAGCTTCCTCTTCAACTATTGTGCATTGCATAGTTTCAGTGCCAAAATATGCCTTTGTATCTCCCTAACATGATAAAATTTGCAATCCCTTCATCTAGTGGGCCTCCCACTATGCATTTCATAGTTTTAGTGGATAGTAGGGAATTTTAACCCTCAACTATGTAATCTTCCCCTTAATCACTCCACATTATGCAGTTACAGTGGTTATTCATGTCCATATTACTGACTAAAACTCCTCACTTCATAGTACCTTGTCCTATCTTGCATCCTACTGAAAATTGTGAAGTACCAATGGATATTGGTGTCATCCTTTAATCCTTGTGAAGCTCAAGTGCATAATATACCCTCTTCCTTTAGCACTATGCATCATCAGTCAGAAAAGTCATCAACTTATCTCCTAGACTTTCTGATAGTGAAACTCGTTGATAAGCCTTCTGTAATTTCAAATTGTGTAGTTCCAGAGGATAGTTTCATAATTCATGGGTCCCTATATTTATAAAATATGTAATTATTAGCTTCTTTCTCTCAAAATCCTCTCTTATTTCCCTATCATAGCTAGTATATTTCATGAGTAATAATAGGTAGAATAGGTGCCTTCAAGACTAATTTTTACATGTATTGAGTGGAATTCATTTATTGGATTTATCATCTCAACATGGAAGGGTGTTGCTCAAGGGGTATCATCATGAACAAGTTACAAGATGCAACTTGTGAAGAAAAATAAAAATGATGAACCATCATGAAGGACATGAAGGAATCCTAGACCATGACAAACAAATTGAAACTCATGCTGGATTGTAGGGTTCCAATATTGATCCAAAATCTTTGGAGGGTGAATATGAAGTACAAGCAAAGATCCATAATAAATAAGTCAAATTCATAGTAGTAAGGATAATATCTTGAAATTATTGATATGAAGTCTTATATCACCATCACCAAGTCATGTCTAATCAAAATCTCATTACAGAGACATATGTATCAATGTATTTTTCCACATCACTACTATAATTTAGTTTTGTATATTCCAAAAATGAGAAAATGTAAAATGTGTGAAATCTCAAGGATCAAGAAAGTAACAAGAGAATCCTCTAGCCATGTGTAAGCTTAAAAGTCACATACGAATTAAAAAAAAGTCCCATACAAGCTCAAGAGTCATGAGGAAGGCCAAGAGTTACATGGGAGGTGGAGAGTCACCTCATTTTTTATATATACACCCTCATAGCTCAAAATAAGGGACTTTAGGACTTTGGACTTTTAACTTGGATTCTATAGTTTGGCATAGGAGAGAATATATTTCTTTGGAGGATAAGGTGGTGACTTAATGTTCCACTATTGGGGTTAATGTTGCATCATTCTAATTTTATGTATTGAGACTTTAAATTAATGTATGAAGCTCTCAAAGCTGACACACTTTCATGCATATGTCATAAATTATTGTGATAATATTCTATCATTGTTTTTTGTGTATGTTTATGTAACACATACTAATGAAAATGAACTATTTCATTGGATTTAGTATGCATATTTATAGTGTGCGTTGTTACCCACTTTTATGGTTATTGTTATCTTCTGAAGTACTTTTCATGTTAACTAACGATTATTTCCAGGATATTCTATGTCTCTTTTAGGATAGTACTATTAATTATCTTCTAGAGGCTCACTCCCTCTTTCCTTGCCATGGAAGTACCATATATGAATTGTAGTTGTATTCGTCATAGTGTCAACTTACTTGCTAGTTTCAAATATTGTTTATATAGTATCTTATATTGATAGTTGTATGCAAGGAAAATTCCTAAGAATAATGGAAACGGACCTTATTTCTCGATTGACGCCCCTACTCCAAATGGTGTGAGGTCTAGTTGGGACTTCATATCAGGTAGACCCCTTGTGTTTGAAGAATTCCAAAACCATCAAAAATTGGGGCTAGACGAAGGTTTATATTACAATATGACCCTGTTGATTCTATTTTGAATCTCTTAGCTTGAATGGCTTGTTCCCAAATCATAATCCTGATATTTTTTTTCTAATATAATTAATCTCACACTCCCCTTAGAACTTATTTATAACTCGCCTCAATTAAAGTTTGATGGTGAGAGGAGAAGCTCCATAATCGAGCATACATCTCAATTCCTTAAGTTTTTTTATTTTAATGAAGTGGATTGTGACTATAATGCTTGTAAATTATTCACCCTCAATACTGAAGGTTTAGTTAAGCTATGGTGTCATACCCTATAGCTTTCTTCTATTCATTCATTCAAACAAATTTTCAAGGAGCTTCATCAAGCCTTTGGCAGGTATAATTACCAAGATTTTTATAAAAGTATTAATAAACTTAGAATGAAATATATTGAATCAATAGAGGATTTTTCTAATAGATTTGTTCACCTATATTATTAGTTTCCTGAAGAAGATGTGGATTGGGTTTTCTTCAATAAAAAGTTTCATCGTTTGGATCGAAATACCTTGAAACAATCTAAATTAGAATCCATTGTTGACTGGTCTCTCCCAACTTATTTTGATCATGAAACACCTTGAATTATAGAGGATGAACCTACTTTCCCTTTTTTCCATTTTCCTACTCACTTTTCATTTCCAAACAAGCTAGTCTCTAGAGTTATCGTTGAAGTTGGGAAATCCAAAAATAAAATTGATGATGCATGTGTCCCACCTACATTTTATCTTCATGGTCAACATTGTATATGGGAAAATTTTGAATGTACTAATCAGTACAAGTATCCTAAGGTGAATACTTGTAGCTTGACCCCCCCTGATTGCATTAATGTACATAACCAAAATATTAAATCCAATATCATTAAAAGTGTTGTTTATTCATGTAATAACCCTATTTTACTACTTTTATTTAGACAGTTGAAGATCCTAAAGGTTAAGTGGACCTAAAGGAAAACTATATGTGTGGACATATTATTTTTTTTAATTAACGAATGTTAACTTTTAAATATTGTGCAAATACTAGAGTAAATTGAGACCAAGATTTCAGGTCCATGAGGATGGAATTAAATCCAAAGAATTTCCCAAAATATCCAAAAATCCTTCGTGAAAATAAAACAAATTAAATATATTATATTGGAGATAAAAATATAAAAGATACGTCATTAAAGTGGAAAGTTACTCAGAAGAGGTGAAATAAAACTAGAAAGAGGAAAAAACTAGTGTTAAAGAGCTTTTGTGGAAAAAACAAAAGTAAAGCCTAGGCTAAAGGACAACAACATCCTGATTTAACTGGACACAGTTATGGAAACATGATGAAGGGAAATCAGGATTAAATAAGCCATTCATGGGTAGACAAAAGGTTGTATACACGTTGGACTAACTGGCCTCTGCTCGGGGGGAGATATGGATGAAAGCTCAAGGTTGGGTAGCAAATAGTCTTTAGCAGAATTGGTATGCATAGTTATTAAATTATGGCTTCTTATTCTGTTATGATAATTATATATTTTGAGTTATCAACCTGTATAATAAATTAGTTTATTATTAACAGTGAAGTGTCTGATGTATTTAACAAAACCATAACTATAGCAAGTATAGTTGTAGCTTTGTATAGTTACATAGACTAGTTAAATTATTTAACCATTAAGAAGAATGTTTAAACCCAATTATGAGGGTTTAAATCTATTGTTAGGTTTGTAAGAATTAATACATTACTGACATCAAATACATTATTAGAAGTGGAGAATATTCTAAAAATGTTAACAGAAAGATGACACAAAATTAGTTAAATCTGTAAACAATGAAGAAATAGAGATATGTACAGTGGGATTTAATTGTAAATCCAGAAGCAAATACTTTGTACAAATTATGTATAAAAACTCATATCGTACATAAAATATAAAAATCAATATACCTCCATTTACTTCTTATCTTGAAAGAAGATATACAATATCATTTTACATATTGAAGTATTATGTGGATAGTACAATTGTAAACATAACATCAAATAGGAATTATGCCTAACTTATACATGTAGTTGAAATATTATAAACAACTCGAAAAACATGTATATGCTTATTACAAGGATGAACTTTCATCAATGCAATCATAATAGAAATATGTATTAATATTTATAGAAAATGTCATCAAATACTGTCACAGTTATAATGACCGGAAGTCAAATGTTCTTGGTATTAATTACATATTGTATGCATGAATAAATATCCTTGAATTCAACATACTGAATTCTGTGACTAATAGCAACCAACCTATAAATAGATGTAACCAAATTAATTGTCAAGGCTTTTGAGAAAGAAAGCAAAAGTAGTTGTGTTGTAAATTGCAAGATGTGCAATACCTATACAAAAAATCCACACAATTAGGGATTATATTTTATCTAATAGAAAATTAAAATAAATATACATAATATTGGAATGTGTCAATATTAGTTAAAACAAGAATTTACCTGGTTAGTCAAGTTGAGGCAGTGAAATCAACTCTGTGTATAAACAGTAAAATCAACCATTTGTGTCAATGTGGAAAAGTAAGAATGATATTATAATTCTGTAATAGTACTATAAGTATAGAAAATAAATTACCTCAGTTGTGGCATATTGGGTATTTGATGTAAATCCTTGAATAGTATAGGAGCAGGAAAAACATGAGTTCATGTGTACCAGAACAACTTGTTAATAGGGAAAATTAACAAAATACTCACTACTTCATAACAAAAGTATTCACATATATTCTAGGATTTATTAGTATTCTAAATGTATAAAATTTTATAAATATAGATAGAATATATATATATATATATATATATATATATATATATATATATATATATATATATATATCAACAAGAAATGTAAATGATGATTTAATAGAGTTCACTCCATAAATTTAAGTACACATATAAGTCAATTTAGGTAAACTATGTAAGACAGAGTCATGCCATGAAATTCAATTCAAGGATATACAAAGATTATAAATATATTACAAACATTAAAGAATTAGAAAACTAATTGAATGAACATAATTACAATTTGTCTTCCATATATTGTGGGTCGTATAGAACAACGAGAACTAATTAACCAGAATCATTGAGGATAAACGATAGTGGATTTAATTGTGGAACATAGATTATCATGTTAAGAGATTAACATGTTATGAGAGTTGAACAAGCAAATAACTCTATGTAAATTGAAAAAAATTCAGAGTACCATGAACGTATCTCAGAGATGAGTAGCTATGTAACCGTGAACAATAATTGACTACAGAGTTCAACGTATTCAATACATTGTCATACATTGGCCCTAAAAATAGTGAATTCTAGAAATTTAATTCCGAATTAAACCCATTAACCCTATGCATACCTGAAACATTGAAGAATTTTATATTGAATAATACGAAAAATCTTGAATTGTATGGTAAATTCAAGATAGAGGGTCAAAAACAAAATACAGAAAACCATTACGAATTCTATATTAAATCAAAATAAAATTTTGATTTAAAATTACAGACAAAGAGGTAGAAATGTAATACAAATCTCTAGAAAAGTAAATGAATTCTTAACTCAGTAGAAAGGTATTAAAATTGGGGGAAAATGTTTAAACGAATTTCACAGTATAATCGTTATACCCTTACAAAGACAAATCTCCATTAAACAAGTAAAGATAAAAATTAGCATAGCATGAATAAAAAAAAATATAAGAAGGAAAATGGAAATTATAATGCAAAGAGGGAGACGTAACCACTATTAGAGGTATATTCGAATTACCTGAGTAAGATGAACCAGTATTACCTCATGGGTTCGCTGTAATCTTTTTGTGCTAAAACCCTTTCACAACATTCCATGTAAAGGCAAAAAGGAAATCCACTGTTCCTTAGAAACAAAAGCAAAATGTAGAGTAAGTCTCTGAATGAATTTCCAGACTAACTCAGACATTACCAAGTGAAGGACGAACTCTGTAAATAGCTTTGATAATAAATAAAAATGATTTAGCATCGTATAAATGGGAATAGCGTTACTTGTATTTGAAGGTGTCACCATGAGGAACAAAAAATGGTAGACGGAAGCCATAATATTTATCAAACTCATAGTACAGAACCAGATCCAAAAACCCTCAGAGGGAACTTGACAAATGATAAAACGAAATGAAGAAAAACGAGTGCATTAAACCCTAGTAATGGAGGAAAGAAGTGCGAGTTAATCTCAATAGTCCATTGATGAGAGATCTAAGCTCCACCTGTACACAGTATTAGTACATCCATGTGACCAAACTCATATGTTGTGCATTCAATTAATTCATGATAGCATCGAATTAAGGGAACATTAAAGAGTTGCAGGGAGATCTGTCATAATGCCATTATTGTAGATACGATCAAATCTGGAGAGGTATGGTCGATTAAACATAGGGAAATGTACGACATTAAAAAATTTGTTTTTTAACATTAAAATATTTATCATACATAATTTCCGATAAACTAAGTTTTGTATGATCACTTGGGTAAGGTAGGTGGTAACGTGTCGTGTAAATAATTTGAATTCAATAATAGTGATAATTATAGGGTGCATGAAACTCAATTAGTTTACCATGAAATAGTAGCGAAACCCTCAAAGGGTACTCATATATATAGATATAAGAAATTTGTGCGAGTATGACTATACATATTGTAATTTTTTCTAAGACTTAAAGGAGATAATATAAGTCTTATATAAGATGCAAACTAGATTATTATATTTGACTTGATACCTAAGGTAAGACATATGAAATTAGGATGTAGGGGATTATGTCCTAATATGTCAGTTTTACTTTAATATTTATTAAAGTTATAGAGTTAATCAAAATTCTATAAAAGGTAGAGTTGTGAAACGAGCATAGAATTAATAAGTTAATAGAAAACGAAACTATGGTAAAGGACTTAGTGTACATTGACGGGAATGTATGAATGCCATGAAGATGAGTATGAAATTGTTATACATTAAAGGGAGAAATATTGGAATATAATCCTGTTAGTGTGAGTGTCATTATATGCATAATTATGAAAATAATTATGAAGATTCTAATGACATAAAATAAAACCTTTAATAAGGTGCTAATGATATTTTGCAAGAGATGTATGGTGTCAGAATTAGGTTAATTCAATGACGAAAACAACAATACAAGATTATAAATAGAAAAAAAAACTGCGTAAGTAGAGATGTTACAATTCAATGTATACATGTCCTCCTCTATCCTATATATTTCATGGCCCTTTATACCTTGATCCACTTGATTAATCTGCTCCACCAACTAGTTATTTAGATGCTTTTGATATTCAATTTGTTTGTCCAAATGGTGATCAGGTACAAGGTGCTCACATCTCATAGGTAGAGGAGTAGGAATGCGACAATGATTTTAATCTCTCTTTCTCTTTCAAAATCCTCTATGTCAGGATGTTGTTCCTTCATTATTGGTTGACCTAGAACCTTGTGACCTCAACAACTAGTCAAATGAAATAAAATCTCGTAACAAGGTGAAATCCATGGGAAACTATCATTATGATGACCATGACGCCATTGATGTACAAGGTGATTATTTCCTTTCCAGATTGGCCAATATTTTGATTTATCAACAAGATCATCTTATATGAACTTCTTCTTCGACTTGCCAATCCTTGTGTCATGTTACCTCCAATGAATTAACTAATGATGAATAGACTCCATACTCTTCAAGTTCATAATCTAATGATAAGGATCTTGAATTCACACAAGATGTTAAGTCTGCATATGATGAATAAGAAAACAAAAAAGTCATTCAACATCCATTCCAGTCTTTACAACCTCGAGCCTTTTGTAAGTATAATTCTCTAGTTTAGGTTACTCAAGAAACTTCTGCAATTTACACATCCTTAGATATGGAATTAAAATAATCTTATGACCTTAGTAATTCGATTGTTAAATTTGTAAAATATAATCAAACCAATGACATATATAGTTTCCATCTTGATAATAGTGATCTTGTTGACTTGACTAATAATAGTTGTCCACACACAATTTTTGATTTGACTAATGTGTCAAAATGAAATTATTCAACATTTGAAATCTCTAGGATTTTTCTGGGAGTTGAGGCACTTCAATTTTAATTGATGGTTGTGTAAATTTCTTGTGATCCTGATGAGATCCTCGAACCATGTTAGGTGTACATTTTATCACAAAATTATTTTCTCTACATTGTTTCATTGGGTGTAAGCTCCTTATTGAAATATTTTCATCATTTCCAAGTCAAGTTTCCTAAATTTGAATATTTGGTTTCTGATTAGATGGAGAGTTATACTTTAGATGGTTCATTATCATGCAAATCTCTTGTATCAAATCCAGGATTGTAATGTCTACCTTTCATGGATGCACAAAGAAATGAACCCGACCATTTTAATTATCACGACAGAGATTACCATCGATCAAAAGATTCATATTTATCAAATACTTATGTGAATGATAATCTTCTGGTATTTCTTGTGAATATTTTGATGCTAATTATTTTCGTTCTAGCACAAGCTATCCTCTTGAGTGTTAGTGAATGCTTGAGTTATTGTAATGCCCCACTGGATCCCATGAGGCAAATTTTGATTAGATTTTAATTAATCTGTAAATAATGAATAACAATTTTTTACTAATATCTACACTTGTGAAATTGTAAATTTTTTTTTTTACTAGTATGACCTTTATTATTTATTTCATTTCTAATATGTCTTCTCAAATCAAATCTTAGATGAGATATGGTCTTCCCTCATTTAATTCTAAAATCAAATATCTAGATTTTGTACACCCAATATGTCTTCTCAATCTACATTTTGGTCTTCTCCCATTTATTTTTGAATAAAAGATCTATATATGGTAGGAAAGTCAATGTTAATAAATTAGAAGGATGAGGGGGTGGTCATGAAATTAATGGCAAGTAGTTGAAGTAGATGAGAGGAAAAGATATAAAAGGGAAGGAGAATGAGAGGAAAGGGGGGAGGATTCTTGGTCTTGTTTGGCATTGGAGGAGATCCTTCGTCTTGTTTGGAGTTGAAGGGTGTTGATTCCCACTGGGACACACTACAACTGGTGGGACTTGGGCTCGGAGGGCTAGGGAGCCTGTGGAGGTTCCGTGGGCTAGAAAATCAATCCTAGTTGGCTGGGAGGCAAATCTAGTCAGGTAGCCCAGCAGGAGCGTCTCAACAAAATCAGAAGCATCTCAACCCAGCTAGTGATACACGTATTCTTCGATTGCTAATTACTTATATAAATTGTTGAAATAAAAAAGAAACAAATTTGTTTAATATGTTGTAAGTAAATTTTACTTGTATATTATCATCAAATACATGTTGAGATAGAAATATCTTATTCTCGTTCATGTTGTGTTTAATTTTAATATTATGTTTAGTTTAGTTAGAAGTCCTAGATTAGGTCTTCACATATGGTATCAGAGCTAAGTTCAAAAACTGAGACCTAAATCCCACCAAAGCATAAAAAGAACTCCAACGAAAAGAAAAAACATATAATAAATAAATAAAAATTGTCTCTAAAGAAAGAAGCTTGTAATTTAAGGAAGATGTAATATGTCACTCCCCAAATATCGTTTTGTTTTTCTCCTTCCCGCCTTTGGCTCTACTACTTGCTTTCTTTGAATAAAAGAAATTTTTTGAAAGTTGATCCATTTTTTTAAAGAATTTAGGTGCCAAATAACCCATTTTCAGTCTTGCTTCCATTAAATAAAGAAATTTAGAAAATATACAAAGGGCCGAATTCTGTGAAAGTTGCTGCAATTTTTTTTAAATATTTTATGTGCCAAATAACCCATTTTTAGTCCTGCTTTCGTTGAATAAAAAATTTTAGAAAAATATACAAAGCACAATATTTTTTGCGTACCAAATAACCCATTTTCTCCTAGAGTCAGTACATGTATCCATTCAATTTTTCACTATGGGGACAACCCAATCACTTGACTGTAGGACTTTGAATCCTTGCTTATTTGTTGTAAAGCAAGTTGAAAGTAATTAATATTATTTTATATTAATGGAGAAATGGTTACACAAGTTGTAACATATCTCCTTAGTTTAGGATTAGTTCCTACAATTTAGGAGTTTGTTTGCAACTTCCTAATTCCTAGTGTTGTACTTAATGATGTAATTCCTCATTCATGAACGTAGAGTAAACTCAGAGTGTTCTCTCTGTTTGAGTGCAGTCTCCAGGTGTAGTACTCACCTGTGAGCTGCAACTCCTTCTTTTCAATTCAGTGTCATTTTTATCTTGGTATCAGAGCACAGAATAGGGACAGCCTTAATTTTTTTTTTTTAGGATGCATCATTGATTACAGAACTGTAGTGGTGGAGGAGCTTACAGAAGTATTCGTAGAATCAGGTGGACTGCAATAACACCTGAAACACAGGTCTCAGATGACTGATCATCTCTGAGCAGGAGAAAGGATTGGCGCGGTTTTTTCATGAACAGTCGCGCCATTGGTGCGGGTTTCAGGGAGATAAGTGCACCAGCACGCCAAAATACACGATTTGTGCGGAAGTACACGCAAAATTCGCGCCAGGGCTGGTGACTCGCACGCATTTTGATTTTGGCGCGGTTTTTTCGCATTGGAGAAGCGCCAGGGCTGGTACTCGCACACATTTTGATTTGGGCGCGGATTTTTCGAATCAAATAACTGCCAGCCTCTTTCTCTTTGGGAAGGTCTGCAATTTTTTTTTGCAGATCGGCCCTGCCCGGTGGTGGCACATTGAAGTTCCGAATTCGCATGGTGGTGGCAAATCGGACTTGCCCAGTGGTGGCGTATTGAAGTTCCTGATTTGCTTGGTGGCAGCAGATCGGACTTGCCCGGTGGTGGCGCATTGAAGTTCCTGATTTGCTCGGTGGTAGCAGATCGGACTTGCCTGGTGGTGGCGCATTGAAGTTCCTAATTTGCTCGGTGGTAGCAGATCGGACTTGCCCGGTGGTGGCGCATTGAAGCTCATGATTTTCTCGGTGGCAGCAGATTGGATTTGCCTAGTGGTGGCACATTGAAGCTCTTGATTTGCTCGGTGGCAGCAGATCGGATTTGCCCGGTGGTGGCATATTGAAGGTACTGTTTTTTTTTTTTTTGGAAAACAGTGGTCAGGATCTGGTATGTGGTGATTTTTTTTTTTTAGTGTGTCCTGCAATTATTCAGTTGGGTAGAATTATTCATCAGAGGATCAGGAATTTTATCAGTCCAATATGAATAAAAGTATAGAATCGTATCTCCACGAGTCTGGAAAACTCGATGGATCGAATTTCTCCAACTGGAAATTCAAGATATAGACTTTACTTGAAAGCGCAAATGCATGGTCGATCGTTACAAGAAGTGAGCTGAGACCAGGATCAGCTGCACAAGAACAAGACTGGGATAAAAGGGAGACAAAAGAAAAGGTCATATTGAAGATGTCCGTCAAGGACAATATTATCCCGCATATTAGAGACTGTAAATCGGCCACTGACATTTGGACGATGATTAAAAACCTATACCAGACGCAAAATAAAAATCGTGTCTTGTCACTCAAAAGCAAGTTGTTTGCGATGAAGATGGAGGAGAATGAGTCCGCTGCTGGATTCATTGCGAGAGTCAAAGACCTGAAGGATAGATTGGGAGACATCGGAGAGAAAGTTTCCGATTCAGATCTGGTCACGATCACGTTGAACGGAATGACAGATGAATACCAGATGTTTATCACAGGGCTTGCAGCAAGGGAGAAAGCCCCTATGTTTGAAGAGCTAACAGGGATTCTGCTACAGGAAGAAGAGCGACGACAAAATTTGAAATCGCAGAGCAATGACCTTGCTCTGATGGCGAAAAGGAGACAGTATAGAGGGAAGCAGCCACAACAGCAACAGCAACAACAACAGCAGCAGAGAGGAGCCAACACATTTCAGAAGAGACCGTTTAAAGGTATGTCTGCTATTAATTTTCCCAGCAAGAAATCTTTTTACTGTGGTAAACCTGGTCATCAGATTAAAGAGTGCAATAAGAGGCAGGCAGACGAAGAAAGAAATAAACAGAGAAAGCACAGAGGATACTTTGTTGAGGAAGATTAGGATCATAGCCACGAACTTCGACTATTTACAGCTGATTGTGCTCTTTCAGCTTCAAAGGGAGATGAGGACGACATATGGTATGTCGATTCTGGTGCTTCCTCACATATGACAGGTAAGAAGGAATGGTTTGAATGTCTTGAAGAAACTTCATGTGGGTCGAAAATTTATTTAGGGGATGATAGTGGATATGAGATCAAAGGATATGGTGACATTCCGGTAAAATTACCTAGCGGTAACATTAGACATCTTAAAAATGTATTGTATGTGCCTGGAATTAAGAAAAATTTGATCTCTGTCTCAATGATTACTGATCAGGACATGCAAGTTCAATTATTTAAGACTAACTGTGTCATAAAGGATAGCCAGATGGAAATAGTTGCAACAGGAGTGCGCGTGGGGAGCTTGTACAGATTAGACGTGAAAAGTATGACAAAGCAAGCAATGGTTGCAACTGGATCGACAGCTGAAGATCTCTGGCATCAGAGATTTGGCCATCTTAATCTGCAAGACCTCATCTTACTTCAGAGAAAATGTATGGTTGATAGACTCCCTATTTTCCATAATGTTAAGTTGAACTGTGATGGATGTGCATTAGGGAAAATGCATAGAGAAGAGTTCCCTTTGCATGTTAATGGAAAAGAAAGAGATATCTTAGAACTGGTGCATACAGATATATGCAGACCTATGCAGACTAGGTCATTAGGAGGTGCATATTATTTTCTCTTATTTACAGATGATTGCACTAGGTTCTCATGGATATACTTTCTGAGTAAAAAGAGTCAAGCCTTTCAATATTTTAAAGAGTTTAAATCTATGGTAGAAAACCAGACAGGAAAAAGGATAAAAATTCTCCGCTCAGATCAAGGGGGAGAATACAGGTTGGGAGAATTCATGAATTTCTGCAAGCAGCATGGGATTGTTCAACAGTTCACAGTGCCCCACACTCCTCAGCAGAATGGAGTGGCAGAACGAAAGAACAGAACTCTTGTGGAGTGCGCAAGGAGCATGCTTCAAGGTAAGGGTCTTTCAAATGGTTTTTGGGCAGAAGCTATTAACACTGATGTATATTTAAAGAATAGGAGTCCTACTAGATGTCTAGGCTTCAAAACCCCTTTTGAAGCATTGTTTGGATTCAAACCAGAAGTGAGTCATTTAAGAATATTTGGGTCAAAAGCTTATGCTCATATACCTAAGGCAGATAGGAAGAAGTTAGATCCAAAAGCCTTGAAATGTATCTTTGTTGGATATGGCACTGAGTTCAAGGCATATAAGTTATTTAATCCTGTGACTCATAAGGTTTTTGCAAGCAGAGATGTCATATTTCATGAAAAGGTTGAAGAGGGAAAGGATGACTCTAACAGTGATTGGCACATTCCATTGCTAATGGAAGAAAATAGTGAGGATGATGAAGTGCAGGAGCAGAAACAAGAAGAAGAAGTAACAGGTAATGTAAGCAATGATGCAAGCCCGGAGAAGGCTGAAATAGACAGATTTGAGGTAAGTCCCCTACCAAGGAGATCAAGTAGGAAGACTCAATTACCATCTAAATTGAAAGACTATGCATTAATGTCAAAGATTTTAAACATTGTAGAACCTGCAAATTATGAAGAAGCAAGTAAATCTGATGCATGGAGGGCTGCAATGCATGAGGAAATAGAATCAATAAACATAAACCATACTTGGGATTTGGTTGAATTTCCTGAAGGTAAAACCCCCATAGGATGAAAATGGCTGTACAAACCTAAAATAAATGCAGATGGGAGTATAGAAAAACTTAAAGCTAGACTGGTAGCAAAGGGTTACTCACAGCAAGAGGGAATAGATTTCGATGACACCTTTTCTCCTGTAGCCAAGTTAAACACCATTAGAATTCTAATTTCCTTAGCAACAAAACATAAATGGAAGCTACACTAGCTAGATGTTAAGTCTGCATTTCTGAATGGTGACTTGAAAGAATAAATTTATTTAGTTCAGCCTGAAGGTTTTGTGAAAAAGGGGCAGGAACATCTTGTTTGTAAATTGAAAAAGGCACTTTATGGTTTAAAACAAGCACCGAGGTCGTGGTATGAGAAGATTGATTCATTTTTTGTACAGCATGGCTTTCATAGGAGCTTGAATGATCCAAATCTGTATACCAAGTTCAATAAACAGAGGAAAATTATTTTGATTTCTTTGTATGTAGATGATATGATCATAACAGGGGATGCTAACAATCTGATCAAAGAAATCAAACAACAGATCTCACAAGTGTTTGAGATGAAAGATCTCGGAAATCTACATTATTGCTTGGGATTGGAGGTATGGAAAGATTCTGGACAGACTTTTCTTACACAAGGGAAGTATGCCAGAAGCTTGCTGGAAAGGTTCAGAATGGAGCAGTGCAGATCAGCAGCAACAACATTGCAACAGAACTTAAAGTTGAGCAGTGACGATGGCACTAAAGAGGTGGATGCCACTATGTATAGACAGCTAGTTGGCAGTTTGATATATCTCACTACAACTAGACCAGATTTGGCATACTCTGTTAGTATGTTGAGCCAGTTCATGTCGAAACCACTCGAAAGTCACTCGGTCGCAGCAAAAAGTGTGTTGAGGTATCTTAGTGGTACTAGTAATTATGGTATTTTGTACACTGACACTTCTGATGTTACTCTAGCAGGTTTTTCAGATTCAGATTGGGCAGGTAACTTGGATGATCGAAGGTCTATCACAGGTTATGCTTTCAGCATTGGATCCGGGGTCATAGCATGGAGCAGCAAAAAGCAAAGCACTGTAGCCTTATCTTCATGTGAAGCTGAGTACCAAGCATTGTGTGCAGCCACATGTGAAGCTATCTCGTTGAGAAGACTTCTCAACGATGCAGGAGAAGAACAGAAAGAATCAACTATCATCAAAACTGACAACCAGAGTACCATCAAGCTTGCATACAATCCAATTTTTCATAAAAATACCAAGCACATCGATACTCAGTTCCATTTTGTTCGAGAGAAACTACAATCAAAAGAGATATTTGTTGAATATTGTAAAACTTGTGACAATATGGCTGATATATTTACTAAGCCTCTTGGGCGTGTAAAGTTTGAATTGTTTAAAAGGATGCTAGGAGTTCAGGATAATCCTTTCTCCATTAAGGGGGGGAGTTGAAAATAATTAATATTATTTTATATCAATGGAGAAATAGTTACACAAGTTGTAACGTATCTCCTTAGTTTAGGATTAGTTCCTACAATTTAGGAGTTTGTTTGCAACTTCCTAATTCCTAGTGTTGTACTTAATGATGCAATTCATCATTCATGAACGTAGAGTAAACTCAGAGTGTTCTCTCTGTTTGAGTGCAGTCTCCAGGTGCAGTACTCACCTGTGAGCTGCAACTCCTTCTTTTCAATTCAGTGTCATTTTTATCTAAGCAGTGAAAGTTTGACGAACTAAGAGAGGACGTGGAATTGTGAGCAAGGATTGTATTTGTTGACATGCTTGAGCCACATCACCATGGTCACCCTTATTGTTGTACATTTCTCTTCGTTGTTGTACATTTCTCTCAGCTTAGAACGGTTCTTAATATTGTACTACCCGTTCACCTACACAACAACATCCATTCATTCCCTGCCCAAAGACGAGCAAAAAGAAAAAGAAAAAAAAATTGTCTACAAATTTGTTCACAATTTCTATGCACTTCAATGCATTTTGATAACTCCAATAGAAACTCCTTTATCGAGTGTCATCTATGTCATTTGAATTGAATCAACAAAAGGTTTATTAGGTAATTGGTCCAGCGATAAATAGCCATTTCACTGTCATAAACTGGTCCAAAATAATTTTCAATTGCTACTAACAATTTGCTACCACCTAGATTTAAATCCACGTTCTCATAATCTAGGGAAATCCGATTATTACAGTGGTATGTAGTAGGCAACACATCCTTTGGTGACAAAGCAAGCAAGCTTCGAAACATATTGCACAGCATGACAGTGGTCTTCATTTTACCACTTTCATGCTCAACCAAATCAAGTGTTCGCGCTAAGTATAAGTAGTGATTTTCAACAGCCCAGCCACAGGGTGTTTTTGTGGATCCTCCTAGCCAAGTAACATTTTCAAGCTCAGTTCCCTTTATGAAATAGAAATTCCATTTGAACTCCAGTACCCAACTAGGTTGTAGCCCTTGCCTTTGCCCAAGACATTTGGTATTTCATATCTGCTTCACTTATTTCCAATCGCCAGCTTAAACCACTGAAATTGGTGTTCTCGAGTTAGCTGTAGCAATTATTCTCCTTGTTTGAAAACCTGGAAGATTCGACAACTGTGTGTTGAAAAACCTATTTGGGATTGTGAGAAAGTAAATTCGGCATTACCAAAATGTTGGAGAGCCTGAGCGATCATCGAAACCTCATCGTAGGAATAGTAACTGTATATGTTGAGCTTTGCCGGCTTTCCATCCGGGGGTATTCTAGGCTAAGAACCGTGGCTTCCACTTGCTATCAATTCAAGAAACTGAGTGGAGTTGGAATATAGCTTCTGGTTCCAAGAACGCCTTCCATAGACGTGATGCATTATTCGTTCAACCCCTCTGTAATAATCCACTCATATTATTTTTTCATCATCCCCATGTTCTGAGCTTATGAGAAGAAAAGAGTGCCCACCTCTGAAGTCATATGAACAACGAAAACTCCAGTGATCTACATTTCCTTCAACTCTGAAAGCTTCACTCTTGTAGCATCTATATCTTCATTCACTGGAATGGCTGATCTGCAAGCGACTTTGCATCCCACGTTGCTGAGAGAATCGTTTAAGAAAGGAAACATGCCGGTGCCATAATGAGAATTCTCCTACACACCAACATGCATGCTTGATAGGATTATACTTTTCAAATAACAGTGCAATAAAAAAAAAGGCATTAGCATCCACTGTGGAAGCCTCTGAAAGCTTTTTTTTAACTGACAGAACAATCACTTCTACAGTGTAGCTTGCATTTTCCCGATTAACACAATTAAAAAGGTTTTTGCTTGTTTGAACAAAAGAAACACATTCATCCGAGCCTGCTTCCCACATTCCAGTTTCCTTGATTGATAGTTCATTATATGCACTGTAAAATAATTCCAAAGACATGTTCACATCCCCTAAAGCATTTTTTTTGATATATTGCCATCTAATATCAGAAGAAACTAGGGTATTCTTTCACTATATAGATGCTTAGTCCCTTTGACCTTGCATACAATTTCTAAACCACCAGATTGTGCTCTTGAAGAAACTTTGCCTACACATTCAGAACTAGAAATACCCAAATATATATATTTCTTACTCCATGGAATCGCATTATCAATTATGAAACTTGAAATTGGGAAATTGTCCAGATAATAATTAATTGGTGGGTAGAAAAGAAAATTTTCCATTCTTCAGATCTCCTCTTCATCACCTAGCTCCAACATCATTCCCACCATTTCCATTGATTTTTTTTGTTGAAACCCTTATGGCTCTCTACATCCATCGCTGGTAATGACAACTCCATGGGTTACCCAGTGGCAGAGAACACATGCCCCATTACAGATTTCTTACTCGATGAATGCGAGTTGCACCAATCTGAGATTTCAACAATATTTAAAAAAAAAATGTGTCGGGCCTTTCAACAATCGTTTAAAAAAATAATGTTGGCCCTTGTTAGAAGGAGACCCACTTCTACAGCCCAACAAGACTTTCGGTTATTGAGAGATTCGAGATTCACTGATGATCAGGTAAAGATTCTCATTACCAGATCACCATCTATTCTCACTCTCAATGCTGATCGGTAGTTGAAATCCACGATTTAGGGGATGAAAACATGGACTTTCACTGCCCAAAATATAGAACTTGTCTTCCTCCCTGTCACCCAGATTTTCACAGCCTTAAAACTAGCAGAAACAGATCAAACACAAAACTGCAAGGAACTCGACAGTCCGGTGACCGATCTGGACGATATTTAACTCCATATGTGTAGCGAAAACTTCAGTTTCAAAATTTACAATAAATATTTATGGATTAATAGTAGAATCGATGAAAATGCACAGAAATTTTCCGAGATGCTATAGAGCTCTGCAATGAGAGCAAGTTCTGTGTTGTTGGCATTAAATGCACTGCACACCATAGTGACAGTGATATTACTTTCAACTTTCCTCTGTACAGCAAGCCGCTTTCCATTTTCTTTCTCCAGGTTTTTGTACTCAAAGCCGCTTGCTGTAATTGTTTGAAAAGCTCTGGCATAGAGCTCCCTCCTAATTTTTGTTTGAAGAGTCCTTGTACTGAAGCTGCTTTCCATTAGCATTGAAAAGTCACTTTGAAGTAGTCAGAGCTCCTGCAAAGTTTGAAAAACAGAGTTTTTTTGGTTATTCAGGGACAGTCTCTGTATTTGGTAAAATAGAGTACCTTTTATATAAAACAGGTATTTGTGTTTGATTTGTTTTTATGTATGCGCGGGAGCATTTTAAGTGAAAACTTGTGGTCCCCACAAGTTTCTTTGAATCGCAATCACAAAGTTTGTTTTGATGTGATTGAGTGTCTTGTTAATGTTAGAGGTTGCGATGCGATCACAATCGCAATCGCAAAATACATATGTTCCACTGCATATATGTTTTGCACCATTGGAATGATGCGATGCGATTAGCGCAACCGCAATCGCATATATATATTAATCACCCTCTGCTTTAAAGCCAAGGTCCGCGGGAGGTGTGCTCCCATAGACCACACGGCAGTGTTATGTTGAATCGCAAGTGTTACCTCCGCCCTTTTGTTTTGTTCCGATGAAATGCGTCGATGCGATCGCACAATCGCAATTGGAAGATTTGTGTTAGCCCATCTGTAATGAAAAGAACCGGACCTGATGTGTGTTTATGCGACGGAGCTTATAACTCATCACGCGTATGTCTAAATCGCAATCGGGAGTTTTAAGTTGGGCCATTTGTATTGTTAAGTCGCGGACCCGATGAGCATTATAGACTGGATTTAATCGCGCGTTCAAAGCGCTTTTGTATGTGAGCCCAAGAGGTCTTTTAGTTTATAGATTTTTATATAGTTGTTATGTTATGTTTTATTATTGTGCTATGACACATATAAACTGAAAAAGCCCGTGAGGCTATTGCAAGTGTATTGTATTGTATCGCACAACAGTGCAGAGAAGTTTTACACAGCAGTGTTGTTTTTTTTGTAATAGACAGTGTATTAGAATTTCTACACAGCAGTGTATGAACCGAGAGACAGAGAGTGAAGTTTTTGTGCACTGCATCTTGCAGCAGTGCAGCATTTTGTAATCCCTTTGTTTGAGGAAATCTTTGTAACAGTTTTTTTTTGTTAATCAATAGAAGTTTTAATAGTGTGAAACTCTATCTCCTGAAGCAAAAAATTTATAAATTCTCTGTGTTGAAAAGAGAGCATTATTCTCTCCATATTGTTCTGGAATTCTTGAAAATTCCAACACTCTACAATGAACGCAAGTTCTGCACTCCACACCAGAGGTGATAAGGTGCACCAAGATGGCATGCATGGATCTGATGGCATGTGTCATGCTCCTCCATAGCATGGCCTCCATAAGACATCTCGCTTTTCAAACCCTATCTCGCTTTTCACACCCTTTCCTGGTTATCGTATTCAACTTCTTTTAATTTCTTTTTTTTTTAATATTTCTGCCTCATTTCGTGTAGGGTCACGAGGCCTATCCAAACCATTTATTAAGAAAGACAAAATTATTTTTATCTATCCCCGCATATATATATCCATATATATATCCATCATACGACAAAATCATTACATATTGGTTGGATGAGCTGGGTTAAGAGTGAATCCGTCCAAAATAAACAAAAAAAAATTACTATTATTAAAAGTTAAACAAAATTATTATAGGTTAGGTACGGTTAAAAAAATTTCCCATAAATAACTTAAGTTAAATTTGTCTGTTGAACTTTCTTCGAAGCATATAACTCAAACAATACCTTTACCTTGTATGCTAACTAAATAAAAATAGAAAAGAGTAAGCATTAAATAACTTTTTCTATGCGTTCATGGCTATATTGGGCATGTAGCATCTAAGCTGGGTGCATATGTGGCACATTAAATTGACATATGATTCTGTTTGGATGTACATGCCTGAGTTCACTTATGGATTGTTTTCTCATTTTGATATAGTCAACATTTTAAAGTTTTATAGATTCTTTGGAAGTTGAATGCACTTATATTTTTGAATTCTGTTTTTGATGTTTTCTTGTTCTTTTTGCTCACATATAATGAGCTTTCCGTAGGGAAAAGCATTATAAATATAAAGGCTATTGTATATTAATGTTTTTATATATATATTTTTAAGTTATAATCATAAATTAATTATATGTTTATATCTGAAACTCATTTTTTTCATACTTATATGGGCAAGAAATTGATTAGTCTATGAGAGACATTCATGATTATTCCTTCATAGTTTGTAAGGAAGTTACAAATTTTCAAACTATTCAATTGTGTTGAGAATAAGGTTTGATTTGTTTGAGGGGTTATTTAGTTCATTAATAATTCTAAAGAAAATCATATAAAGTAGAGAATGTTAACCATAATAGAAGTGAAAATGATAATTTTGTGTTGGATATCAAGAGACAATTTTATGAAAGAAAGATGGATATCAACTTTATTTATTTATTAATTATCGTTGATAACCAATATCATATAGTTGTTTAAATTGTTTGGTTATATCTAATAAATTGTTTTGTTATATCTTGATAGTTGTGTTCTCATGTAACCGCTGGAAAATAATATAGTTGACACTAATGCCATGTGGTGGAAAACAATGTTTACAATTGAGTTAAAAAAAAACAAGATCCCTTGAATTATGGAGTAGTTAAGGATCTTGAATTAATCTAGTTTATTACTAGGCATGAGGTAGGGATAACGTTTTAAACAATAAACAACCAAAATCTAGATTTGTACTTTCTACTTTTGTTAATGGATATATGTGGAGGATAAATTAATGCACAATTATTAATTGTTGACTTATGATACTTAACCTTAGCATTAGTATGGAAATTGAGTTTATATTTTACCCTAAAATTTAAAGTGAAAACACAAATAAAATGGGGAAGCCCAAATTTGATATTCAACTCTCGTAATAAATGATTATGTCTGAGTGTATAGAAATTCAATAACTTATTAATAATAAATTTGTTTTAATATAATTAAAATAAGTATTACTCGATGAAAAAAAAATTGTCATAATATATTTAAAATGTGTATTACTAGTGAGAAAATAAAAGAAAATATCTTATAGGGCTAGTTCAATTGGTTTCCTTCCACTCCTTAAAGGCACTCTGTTAATGAGAGGTCATGGGTTCAATTCTCCACAATACTCTAGGAGTTAGGCTATCTCTAGTGTTAGCAATTTTCCAAATTTTGATTTTATCTCTATTTTATTTCTAATTTAAACAAGTTATATTGGAAGAAATATCATGTTATCAAGGAATGAGAATTCTCATTTAGTAATTAAAATAGAGAATGCTCCTTAATAACTATACATTTATCCTTATATATAGATATAAAGGTTGCCATAGTTGTAGTGCTATTATAAGTGTTACATTTTCCTTATATACCAATGAGATTAGCTTGGAAAAATTTAGATTCGTTCAACATTAGTGTTGTAAGAATTTGAAGAAATGAATGCCCTTCATCTTTATTTTGCCCTAGTAAGGAGTAGGGAATTGATAATTGTATAGCGAGTTATGAAAAATGAATACAATATATTAATTCATACTTTGGATGATGACAACTTATATTATATTTGCAATGATGAAAATAATTTTCCAAGGACAATTTGTGTGAGAACAAGAGAGTTAGGGAAGGAACATCATATTGTTTATTAATGAATGAAATTTTCATTGGTTGTTAGATGAAAACTCTCCCTTGGTTTAAAACATAGTTATCTTAGAAACTTTGAAAGGTAATGAAATTCATGAGTGATTCACACATGCTTATAGATACTGGAAAAACAATGTATCATCAATGAATGTGAAGTTGTCGAAGCGAAATAAAATATTTAGGTTGGATTGTTATTTTATGTAATTCTTCATACACGATGCATAAAATTTCTTTGAACACAAGGTTCAATTTGTGTCAGATGATACCAACAAAGTATACAAACTTCTCAAGATATTTATTAACATCTTATATCAATAAGCATCAATATGGAAATTATGTGGCACATTCTAGGATAATAATAATCACTTTAGATAAGAAGGAAGATGTAATAAAGTGTACTAAGGAAAGAAAAGAAAATAGATGAAAATTTATATGAATAAGTATGAGGATCATGAATAAAGAGTTGGTACTTAGTTAAATAGAAATATAAGTTTAGTTCTATACCAATGATTAAATGAGATTGAAAAACCAATGTGTGAACCTAATAAGGAATATGTTATTTAAGAAAGTGAGTAGCATTTCTACAGGATGGGAAAAAAAGTAGTAATAAAAAGGACTAGAGAGGGGCTATGCTGATCGGTAAGGGCTAAATTATTTCCCCACATTCTCATGCCTCTGAATTTACCTGCCTCAATTTTGTCTCTGATATAACGGCCCAAACCTTTTGCTACCATGATAAACAAGAAAGGGGATATAGGGTGTCCTTGCCATAGTCCTTGCAAAGCATTGAAAGTGGAAGTAGGTGACTTGTTGAGAAGGATGGAAAAAATCAGATTTGAGATCAGGGATGAAATCCATTGGATCCAACGATCATCAAAATCATATGCCTTCAGGACCTGACTTAGATAAGTCCAGCTTAGATGATCATAGTATTTTGAGAGGTCCAGCTTAATCATCATTCCTTTGGCTTTGAGGGTCTTCAGGGAGTGGGTTTCTTCTAGAGTTGTCACAATCCCATCCATGATTTTGCACCCTTTTAGGAAACATGTTTGTTAAGGGAAAATCAAAACTAGGAGAAGGGGTTTAAGACGATTCACCATAATGGTTGATAGAATTTTATATATAATGTTAGGGTCCTATAAATTTTTATAGGGTCACTTGATTATAACTGATGATTATTATATTTAAGATGTTGTAGATAATATTCCATGTTGTAAATTATTTCCAAAAGGGTTCAAAACCTTATGAAAAATAAACAAAAATATTCTTGCAAATTGAAATGAATCATTAGAGGATAATTAAGTATGTTTATATTAAATTAATCACATAATTTAAATGTGATTAAATAAAGTCTAATAAGGCTTTGGCACTATAGTTTGATTTTTACTATAAAGTTGAAAGCAACAAAAGGCTTCTCTCGTATCTGGTTAGGTGGTGCGCTCCTATCTGATTTTCGATCATCATCAGCACTGCATCAATGGTCCGTGTTCATTTCCGGCCCCCCTTTCTATTCTGCCTTTACCGTTGAGGGAGGTGGGGTGGGGAGAATCTGAAAATACATTTTTCCCCTGCTGGGTTCCACGCGATGTGTCAGACTTGCATTATTTCACACCTCCCCACCCCCCCCCCCCCTCTCAATACCATATAACACTACTACCTCCCTCAAAAAATGGTTTTCACTCCTCTCGCCATAATTTGCACTCCTAGTTATGTCACCCTTCACTTCCGCTCCACCTCCACTCCCCTACTGCCACATATCTCTTCTCGCCTGATCCCGCTCCCGCACCTTATTTTCACACTCACACGTCAATTATTTCTATTAAACATGTGCCTCCATATCATTTCTCACCTCCATGTCACCTCCTGCCTCCATGCCATATGTTTGTTTCATGGTCAGTTAAAACTATGTTTTTTCCCTATACAACATATTAATTTGAAACATGGTTTACAAAAAATTGAGAACTAATTTTCAAAAAATGAAAGAGTTTTTTGTTGATAACATCCTCATATACAAAAAACTCCCTCAGTTTTCTAACAATTGCTATGGTTTGGGAGATTCAGAGAAATCATTGCAGGCATATTTTCCCAATCTTTTCTATTTTTAGTCAGTATTTTCAAATACGGTTTCCACACAGGTGGAAATGAATTTTCAAAAACTCAAAGAGGCTTTTGTTTCTAACATTCGTATGTATGAAAATCTCTCTCCGTTGTTACGAAAACATTATGGTTTGGGAAATTTGAAATAATCTTTTAAGACACATTTTTTGGAAATGTCCTATTTAGTTAGATTTTTTCTAAATATATCGTGGCCAATCAGAGATGAATCTTGAGAAAATGGAGGATTTTTGTATTCCTAATATGCGAAAATACGAAAACCTATCTCACTTTTTACATAGGTATTACATAATTATAGATACATTCACATCTTCGCAACCTATTTTCTCACTGCGCAAACTCTTGTTTTAGGCATCATTTTGAAGAGAATATTGTGAACAACGCAGAATTTTGGGAAAATGAGAGAATTTTATCTCAAAACCATGTTCATATACAATAATATCTTTCACTTTTTACACAACTATCTCGGATTGAGATATTCAAAGGGATAAATGGACCATGTTTTTTCCGAAATTTGGGAGGAAAAACCTCAAAGACAGTTAGTGACTTGGAGGCCACCTTGTCAAATAAGAGTTTCTATCAAATTCAAATTGTTACTCTTTTTCACGAGAAATCCAAAAAGATAATGCGAAGTAGATTCATTAGTTTTGAATGTTCTATATTTCAGTTCTATTTTTGTAACATAGTTAGAGATATTTGTAATAAATCTTGATATTTTTTACTATATTTTAGTTTAGAAATTGTATAAATACTTCATCATTTGAAGTAATAGATCTTGGGATTGTAATGAGAAATACTATCATTAATTATAAATTTGTTCACTAAGTTCAAGTGACCTTCATCAATAATACAAGGACATTCTTCAGAACATTCATGTGGTGTACAAATTGGTGAAGTTTTTCTCTCTTTCATATGTTAATTCATTGTTTTATTTCGTTGCTATTTCTTAAAAAGCTTAATTACATTACAGAAACATTGATGAATAAGATTTGTTGAAATATGCAACATATTATGGTTGCATGTAATTTCTATGTTTTGTTCTGAAGTCAAATCGAGGAATTCTTAATTCCTCCTTAGTTTCTATCAAGCCTTGATTTTATTTTGTTTCATATCATTTAAATTCCAAAAAGATCCAACTAGTTCAACCTACCTTTCCCTGTAAAACTCCTTTAAAGTTCCATCCATATAAAGTTAAATCTTGTGACTCCATTTCACAATGGCCTTCCCTTGCTGTTCCAACCAAAACAATTCAAAAACGAAACTCTCAACCCATTAACTAGCCTAAAATTCAGATAAAATATAGATAAATTTTACAGAGAGATCGCTCTCTGGAGCTGGCACGGCTAGATCCCAGCTTCCAAAGCAGTTTTGATGTTACCTCCGAGGTTTTTTCTTCGGCCTTGAAATTACCGGGTGCTAACAGATAACATTACATAGAGAAATTGGATGAAAGTCTTGAGGTTCTTCTGAACGATTCAATTTTGGAATCAAATATAAAAAAGTAGAGTTGAGGGCAGGATGTACCTTTCTCACTCTTGAATATTCTTAAAGCACCTTCAGGATGTCCGGACCTATGATTGGCCACGCTGCTTGGTGAAATTCTGCAGTGAATCCATTCGGTCCCGACACCTTATGTTTTGCTAGCCCTTTAACTACTTCTTCTATTTCCTCCATAGTTACTCCATACATTAGAGCAAGGGTTGGTCCCAGCTTTACTAGCCGGGGCATATGCTCGAAGATTCGGTCAATTGCCTCTGTCCTATCAGGGATTGGCTCTGCGAGGAGATTTTGGAAGTAATTTACCATGAGATTTTCCATCTCAGCATGTTCAACCACTCGTTTTCCCTCTCAGTCTTTCAAAGAGAATATCCTATTTTGTTGTCTATGTTGGATTGTGGCCTTATGGAAGAACTTGGTATTCCTTTCTCCTTCCTTGAGCCATTGGATGTGTGATTTCTGTCTCCATAAAATCTCCTCTTACTTCCTTCTTTCCTCTATATGAGTAACCATATTTTCTTCCTCTTCTGCTAAGGCTTCCATCCTTCCTTGCATGATCATATTATGTTGTATGAGTTCCATATTCCCTTGAAGGAGTTCCTTTTCTAAGTGGATATTCCCGAATTATTCCTTGTTCGATTTCCTGATTTTTTTGTTTTAGTTCCTTCAATTTTAGTTAGAAGGTGTGAATATCGTTTCTTCCCTTTTCTGAGATTTTCTTCCACCATTCTTTAAATTTTTCAAGGAAATTTGGGGCTCTCCTCAACCAGAATTCTTTGAATCGAAAGGGTCGATTCTTGTGTCCCTCTTTTAAATCCACCTCTAACCTAAAAGGCTAGTGATCAAACTCCAAACATGGAAGAATCGATGCTCCGAAGTAGAGATCTCTGCTGATAAAGTCATTTGATGCCATGAAGCGATCTAGCCTCAAGGCTATCTGGTATCACCCACCTCATTTGTTGTTCCAGGTGTAGATGCCAGTAGTTATAGTTACGTCCATCGTATCCATTTCAACTTGCATATTTATGAACAGTTCCATTTTTTACTCTTCTCGTCGTATTCCACCTTTTTTTTTCCGCTAGTGATGTAATCAGGTTAAAGTCTCCTTCGATCAACCATAAATTTTCATCATGTAGTTCTCCTAGTTTCCCCAAGGTCTAGAGGAAGGCCTCCTTCTCTCGTGGAATGTGAGGACCATAAACTGCCGAGATAAGTACCCTTCCTTTGGCTCCAATAGGTCAGAATATTCCTCATAGTATGCGTGCCAGGCTCATCCACATATCTACAGTTATTTCTACTAGGTTCTAGAGTACCGTTATTCCTCACGCCCTACCTTTTACATCTATTGCTACTACTTCGTATCTCGGTTTTATTTAGCTAATGATTGCGGTCATTACTTCCCTAGTTAGGTTTGTTTCCTGGAGGACCATGATCTAGGGTTTCTCCTTTTACAGCCATTCCTCGAGGTGCCTCTGCCTTCCCCGGTTGTTTAAGCCTCTCACATTCCACGAGATTATTATTATTGGGAAACCTTTTGGAGTTGTTAGAATACCACTGAAAGGGGTATTACCTTTCCGGAGTTTACCAGTCCCTCTCCCACAATCTGTATTGATTACTTAATATTCTTCCTTCCTTTCTTTTTCCCCCCTTTAGTCCCATTCTATGGTCCTTTTTGTTCTCCCTGATCCGCATATTTTTGTTTCTGTTTAGCCATATACTACTGGAACATGTCTTTGTATAATTTTTTTTGATCCTCTGGAATGAATCTCTCATCCAGGTGTCTCCATTCATTTAGTAGCCTTCTCATCATCATCTCCTTCGAGCTCATATCCTCCTTGAGCATTTCAATTTCCATGACCGAAGTATCTAGGGTTTGTTCTTATTCATGCTTATCCATTGGCTCTGCTTGCATTATTCTCTTAGGCGTCATTACTGATTTATGGTGTTCTATATCCATTTCCTTCTGTGGTTCCACCTCCATCTTCTTTGGCTTCTCCTGGTCTGTCTCTTCGTCACCCTCATCTATCATCTGCTCTTGTTTTGATGTTTCCTCCTCCTCTACAAGCACTGCATACTTGTTATAATTTTTTTCTGCTTGGATTGGTTAGGTTTTAAAGTCAGCTTACCTCTCGTAGATTTATTTTTCCTCTTTAACTTCGTAAAGCCATTCGCATTTTCCCCTCCTTAAATTCCCCTATGTCCTCATTGTTCAGGGGAAAAGCTTTAAAAAAGTGGCCATAAGCATGGCATCGTCTGCATCTAAATGAGATATTCTCATAGTCCAAGGTTTTTTTCCATACCCCATGTCAGTACTCCAATTCCATCGTATCCGAGAGGAGTCTGCTATATTCATATTCACATAGATGCAGGCATATGACGTGTACATTCCTCTACATGTGGATTCGGTTATCTTAACAAACCTACCAATGGAGTTTCGAATTCCTTCGAGTATTTCTGGATCCCAAAAATCTACTAGTAGGGAAAATAGTCGTACCCATACTAGGGCCGCTAGGAAGTATTCTTGGTCATGATTATAGCAGTCCTCCCAATATCTCATTAATAGCCCTGCGTTATGATAGAAGTAAGGCCCATTTTCAAATATTCTCTCTTTGTCTTGTAGGTTCGAGAATATTATTGTGAAGAAGCCTCTGGCACTGAGCTTCATTTCAATGTGGCCTTTTGGTTGCCATTTTATTTGGATCCATTTGACCAAATCTTTTTTCGTTGGCCAAGTGCCAATGAATTTACATATTATTGCATGATCATTCATATAACTGCGATATTGTTCGAGTTTGTTTGAGGGTATCACAAATCTAGGCTTGTTGGTCGCCCTCGGCAAGCACTCGCCTCTCATTCTGGCCTACTAGCTTGCTCCAAGGACTAGCCCTGTATCCTCATCATTTGTCTAGGGCCAATTTTTTTCCCTTTGCTCCCGCTTGCTTCCCTCGTTGTCACTTTACTATAGGAGGGGAACACACCCCCCATCTGGTGTCGCCATGCTCTCTGTCAGTGTTCTGGCATTTGAAACTTCTCGCCTCTGACTTCTGATTAGCCTAGAACCTTTGAAACCCTACCCCATCCTAGAAACCCTAGCCGCGCGCACTCCTTCCTTCATCAATAATAAAAGTATATTAATAATATAATATTAATATTAATATTTATTATTTATTATTAATAATTTATATACATTTATAACTACAATAATTACACTATAACTATATTATATTTTTTCATTTGTTATATATATATATATATAATAATAGTATACTATTAATATAATAATATTATTATTATATTGAGATAATATAATTACTATTATTGCTATAATAAAGTTAATATTATTAATATACTATAATTTTTTTACATATTATTATTGTTATTATTATAATAGTGTATGTATGTATATATATTTTGATACTTAAATTAATATATTTATTAATTATTAGGATATTCTTGAGAGCCAAATATTTGATCTGAGAAACTACAACCGAGGTCTAGATTTATTTATCAGCACAAGTGTTTTAACAACACACTCTTCACCGTTGAACCCCACTCCGTTGGCGAAAACTAAATAAATATTATATTATATATTAATTATGTTATAGTTTCAAATATAATTATAAATACATTAATATAATATTATATAATAACATAATATTATATTAACACATAATATAACATTATATATTATTTTTAGAATAAAATATAATATTAATATAATAACCATATATATTGTTTATTAATTATAAAATTATTAATAATTATAAATGGTCATATTTACATTATGTAAATTAATAATTATTGATATTTAACCAATATTAAATGTAGTTGTACATATATTTCATAAAAGTTTATGGGCCTATAACAACTATATTAATAAATATGGTTGTGTTAATTAAATAAATTTATTTTAATATTTCAATATTTCGATTAGCAATTTAAATTATTATTTTAGTTGAAAATTTCATATCAGAATCTATTTACATTATAAATTTATAAAAAAAGAAGAAAGAAAAAATAATATAAATAAATCAAGTTCCACATACAAATATTTTCATAAATAATCAAAGAGATTTAATTCATGTTTAAATTTGATAAGTTAAAACCCTGATTACTTCGAAGAAACTTGGCAATAATTGCGGGTAGTTATGCCATCAATTCCCAGGCAGAGCGCCAGAGTAAGCTCTCAGTTGATCTGGGGGCGAAGAAGATGTTGACCGAGGGAGAGATCTTCAAGTTTTCAGGCCTTCGCCACCTCAATAGTATTGACTATTATCAACATTGACACGAACTGTTGCAAGTTGCAATCTCTCTGCATTTCTGTTTAATTCATTCGCTGCAAGCATCACAATTTTTTTTATCTTCAGTTCAACTGATTCATTTGTATTATTCAAATGCAGGTCGGATTTGAATCACAGGTGACACATGGCGGCCAGTATGGACCAGGGCGCGTGAGTGGAGCAAAAGGGTTGCGGGCAGAATGAAACGCAGAATCAGAAGGATGAAGAATGAAACAAAGCGACCGGAAAATGAAAAAATGAGACGTGTATATTATATTTTGTGAATTGTCAATTTTCCAAGAAGGAGAAACACGGTTTGAAAGAAATTTTAAGCAGAGGTAAAAGAATATTTGCCCGAAATGAAATCCCAACCGTTTAGATCGATTTTTTTTTAAATATTAAAATTACAATATAGGAAGCATTGCTAATTAGTTGTATGTGGACTAAAAACACGGAATCATATGCCATATTAGGCATTTATGGTTTATCAAAATCTTATCATAAACTATTTCATTAATATATATAATTATTAAAATATATATGTTTTTGTTTATAAATATATAATTAGTAAAATTATATTATCAATTATGGTTCATATATTTAGATGTAATTTAGTATATAAAATATAGAAAATAACAATACATATCCACTTAAATGTCGTTAACAACTTAAAACAATAATATATCGTTATTATTGATATTATTATTAATTAACTATATTAATATTATTAAATATTTTTGATGGTTAAAATTGACCTTGGTTGATATTGGTCAACTATAATTAAATAGGGTCTAATTACATTGACTATGAATGATTATGAATAAATTAGGTCAACTTTTGTTAAATATAGTAATAATTTAAAAAGATCTTTGTAAATAATAATAATAATAATAATAATGTAGTCAACCTTAATAATAATAATAATAATAATAATAATAATAATAATAATAATAAACCTTATTTAAAAACCATATTATTATTATCTAATATTAATATTATATACAAACTCTACGTTAATATTATTATTACTAGGGTTTGTGAGTAAGGTTGGCTCATCATTATTAAGTTTGACCAAGGTTATCATGGTCAACTGATAATAATAATAATATAGCTAAGTTCATACAATAATAATATAGTCAACTTTCTCACTATTATTAAAATTTTATTAAAATTTTTTTATCAATATTAAATATTTTAAATTTTCACTATTCTAGGTTGATTTTAGTTGACTATGATGAATAATATTTGACTTTAAACAACCATGATTTATATTAATATATAGTAAACATTATTATTATTAGTCAATTTTATTAATATTAATATTATATTCAATCATATAATAATAAATAATTTATTACTTATGTTGTAATTCATAATTATTAAAATATTTATATTATATTTCTAACTTTGAAAAAAGCTAAATTGAAACCCTATTACCCTTACTTATTTAAGACTCCAATTTTTTATTATAATTTTAAAAAATTATTTGTAAACACATGATTGCACAAAAAGTAGATGTCTTATTTCAGCTTTACCCAATATGTTCCAATGTCACCATGTGGATAATTGTCTCCTTATTTTTTTACAATAATTTCTAAAAATAATTAGAGTACATATGTATTAATACATATCAATATATATTATTTTTTATCATATATCTGGTACATATATTAATATATATCAATATATATTATTTTTTATCAATATATATCTGGTTATTTTTTTCAGAGATATTCGAAAACCATTAGCTTATATTTTCAAAATTCAACTTTAAAAAGATATATTTTAACACTGATTTTTTCCAAATTAGTTAAACATTGCTTTTGTCTCCCAATTTAACCCCAAATTCTCAACTTTGAAGCCTCGTGAGTGACTGACTTGGGATTTTTCCTTTAAAATGGGTCACGTAAATAGTCATAGCTAACCGGTTATGGGCCTCAAGCCTGCACCTCATCTCCCATCACAATCTAGCGGACTATCCTTCGTATATCAAAATGCTTGTCTGAAAGGTGGAGGCGTCTCCTTCTCGTTTGATCAACGACAATGGTAGGTATCATGTAATTCGAACCCACTGCTCCTCCTCTCGACTTTCCATTCTTTCTTCGTCCTCTCCCCATTATTTGTGCCCAATTCTGCTAGTGTAAATGAAACGTAGAAAAGAAAATTAAGGCTTTGCTATTTTGCAGCGACTAAATACAATAAACATCGAAATCTTTTGTGTTTTCTTCGGTCACCATGTACTCTAATTCATTTTATCCATTTTCCGTTTCTCTTTCTCCATTCAACTGTGTCATATTTATTTATAGTTTCTTCAAATCCATACTTAATTAGACAGTGGTTTCTTGCTCTCTGCCATGCAGTTTTAAGTGGAGAATTGGAAGGAACAGTGAATTTTTTTTGCTAGATGGAATATTTTCTCGAAAAGATTATGTTTTTTTATAACCAAGGATTCTGGCTTGAACCTCCCTTTCATAAATGGTATTATTGAATCCTTTTAAAATAACAAAGAACAAATTATTTGTTTTACAAAATTTTCATTTCATTATTAATATGTAATAGAAAATTCTTATAGTTTCTCAGATACAAATGTCAATTTAGCAATTATAATTTTTTATATTTTTCCCATGAGAATAACAATTATAAGACTTTGATTGAACCACTTTTGCATTCTCACTAAACAAAATTGTTTGGAGTGTATGCAGTTCCACTAGATTCTAACATATTGGTTTATTTTAGGTGATCCAATGTATATATCATTGACATTTTGTTCATCCTCATAGATAGTCTATTGGATAACACTTTTATTTAGTAAGTAATGTTAAGTTGATCTAGAGTTAGTTCATGATGTTACTCTGGTTGTTATTTAATATTTTTTTTTTTTAGGAAATAAAATTGTAAGATTGGTTATCTAGCAAAAATAAAATTTGTAAAAAAAAAAAATCCTTTTTATAAGAGGGTCATTGGATTTAGATAGATATAAATAACCACTACAAGTTTCCTCATTTTTTTTTAAAGGAAGATGAGTGATGAAGCGAACATTTCTTTAAAAAACCCAACCTAGAAATATATTTGCAAGTTATTTCTAAAAACATGACACCCAAGAAATATTTACCAACACTTCTTGAGTTTTTTAATAATTTCAACCTAAAAATTTAAACTCCATATTTAATTTAAATATGGAAAGATTTTGACCATAAAATTATTTTATGTTATATTTAAACATATTTTAAAATTTGTTGAATATTTATTCAAACCTTTTTCTATATTGGCTAAAATTTAAACATATTATAAGACCCACCCACAATTCAGCAACATTATTTTCATCAAACTTTATATATATATAATTAGTAAAGCTGAAAAAAAAAAACTTACAAATCAAAGCAAAAACATGATCATATTAAATTTAACTATTTATTATTTATGTTCTCATTTTCTAGGCAGGAACTAAGCTGGGATGCATTGTGTATACCAAAAAAATTTTGCGATTATTAAATCTATATCATTGTGTTTTTTTTTCCAAGGAAATTACGAGTTATATATTTCAATATGGATCACGCTATGGGAGTAAAAATATTGTGGTATTTTTGAAAACTATTTTGGCTAATCTATATAAATAAAGTTGTTTTGGCGTTTTTGGTGTTAGAATTTGGCAAAACAATTTGAGATGAAATTTTGAATTGTGTTATTTAAACTAGTTTTTTAACTGTATATGGATTTAGCACTCTAAAAAAATCTCTAGAACATTTAGATTGTACAAAATTATTCATCAAATTTTTGTTTTCAATAAATTTTTACCCGATTTTAAAAAAATCATACCAGAAAAATCCAAAAAAAAATTCAAAATGCAACACTAAAAACAAACATACAAATAAACCGCTCATGGGAGTTTTGTTTGTTTCGGAAAAGAACGCTGGCACAGCTGTGGCTTATACGTACAACAATTTGTGTGACTTAATTATCATAAATACTTTAATACTTGTTTTAAAAGCCAATGTGAATAACGTACTTTATGTTATTTTACCTTCCAACATACTCGCATATGTAAAGATTGCAGATTGCAAATCGGAAGGAGGCATTTAAAGAATAGACAGATCTGGCCGCTCTTTATGCAGAGGAACGACTGCCTGGAGTTGAGAGTGAGTTCAATTGTTGCGATTCTGAGAAAAAAGTTGAAATTCTTATATAATTGAAAGTTGAAAAATGTTGAGGTCTTCAAAACCTGAACTCTGTAAAGTTATCCTTTCCATTGCTGGCCAAACGCTATTGTTTTCATATTTTTTCTGTGCAGTAGAATTAATCTTGGTTTTTAAATTATAAGAAAGGTCTACAACAAGGGTTCTAGATATTTCCTCTTCGGTTCAAGGTTAGAGACAACTGCTCTAACACTTACGGTCAATAAACCCTTCTCTCTAATCCTTGGCAAATCTTAGCTACCCCGTCTCGATAATGTTTTTATTATTGGAGATTATATTCAAAATCGTTTTGGATGATGTATCTTTTGTGCATCTACATAAATTCATTGCGCATCTCATTTTCCCAATGTTATTGCTCTTCATCAAAGCTACCGCCTGGTCTGCAGGTGGCAGATCCGCTCCCTGCATACCATAGTTCACTCCTATTTTAGCACCTTCTGCACAAAGATTGAATGATAATCAGTTTAACAGAGGAACGCTATCAATCTAAAGCTTTCCATAACAATTCTATTGTGAACAAGAAGATTGAATTCTAATCAGTTTAACAGAAATACCCTATTGATCTGAAGCTTTCCATAACAATTGAATTTTAAAGAAGAAGAAAAATAAATGTTGGGTAATGCTAATTTACCTGCGAGGATTGAACAGCAGAAGATGGCAATACAAACAGTCAGAATAATGTTAGTTGCCATTTTTCTCAACTGGACATGGGTATTGTGGGGAAAACAGGTTCAATTTATAAGAAGTTCCATCGCCTGCGGAGGGATTGAAATTTGAATCCGAACAACCCAAGCTGAATGCCGTGCCGTATACTGCAACGTCCGGGAATTGACTAATTGATTTGGAAATTTCTTCACAATCTCTGGGAGATGATATCTGTGTTGGAATGTAATTTCCAACTCCTCGAACGAGTCTAAAGCGGCAGCAAGGTTGGCGGAGATCGACAGTTAGCGAGAGCACTAATCGCCCGGAAGTTAACAAGTGGTGAGCCTCGCTGTTGACCAGCCAATCGGGGGTTGACCAAGCAATTAACGGTCATCATTTAGTGCGGGGCCATACCCCGTCCATATTGAGCCAGCGGAGAGGAGCCCCGCTACTACCAGAAAATGGTGTCTCCGCCAGCGCATCATCAATCCACAGCCACTTCTGCCACCATGCAAATTCGCCATAAATGAATTTCTTAAGCGGTGCCGGCATATTTATGATGCTATTAATATTTTCTCAAGCGGTGATTTTTTTTCAATGAATGACATTAAATTAAATCTGAGATATTTTTTTGTTTTTAATATATAGAACAGAGGCGTTCTATTTTAAATATAATATATGCACAGCAGAGCATTTAAAAAAAAAAAAAAAAATGACAGAGTAGAATTAAAATTATACACAGCAGTGTATGTTTTCTAGAAAAATAGTGAGTTGTTTTGTTTAGTAATAGACAGAGACAGTGAATTAAAAATACAGCAGTGTGAAGTATTTGGTATACACAACAGTGTATATTTTGTGAATGACAGAGTGATAGTTCTGCACTGTGTTTGCAGCAGTCAAGCTATTTTTGTAAGCCCTCAGAGTGAGGAAGAAGTTGTAACAGTTTTTTTTTGAAGAAATTGAATGTTTTTTTATGTGCAAACTCTGTCACTGTGTATGCAAATTTTAAATATTTTCTGTGTGTTAAAGAGGGAGTTTTATTCTCCATTGATAATTCTGGAATTCTTCAATATTGCAACATGGTATCAAAGCCAGTTCAGGCTATTTGAAGGTCAAATAAACTGAACAAAAACAGTTCTTAATTGCAGCAGCTTCTCCAGCAATGTGAAGACTCAAACAAGAAGAATCCAAAGGTATTTCTCTATACAGTTTTGTGTTACTGTTGCAGTACAGTCAGTTAATTTTGAACACCGTCAAGTGTTTTTTGAATCATAGTTAAGAGTGCAGAATGGCTGGAGCCAACAGTGGTATGCGTATGGGAAATATCCATCTCCGACAATTTAGTGGGAAAAATTATGACTACTGGTCAATAACTATGAGAGCATTATTTGTCTCCCAAGACTTATGGGAATTTGTTGAGGATGGCTTTGAAGAGCCGGAAAATGAAGCAGAGTTTTATGTTTTAACTCAAGCAGGAAGAAAACAGTTAAAGAGCAATAAGAAGAAAGATGCCAATGCTCTTTTCTTTTTGTATCAAGCAGTGCATGAGAGTGTGTTTCCGAGGATAGCAAAAGCCAAAAGATCCAAATAAGCATGGGAAACTCTCAAGATAGCTTATCAAGGTATGGAAAAGGTGAATACAACAAAACTTCAGTTGTTGAGGAGAGACTTTGAGACTCTCTGTATGAAAGAATCAGACACTATTGACTCATTCTTCACTCACGTGATTGGAATGGTCACACAAATAAGATCTTATGGAGAGACTCTTGAAGACAAGAGGATTGTGGAAAAACTCTTGAAAAGTTTACCTGCAAGATTCGATGTGATTGTCACCACCATAGAGGAGACTAAGGATCTAACAAAGTTTTCAGTGGATGAGTTACATGCATCACCGATGACCCATGAACAGAGATTGGATAAGAGTGAAAACTCATCTCTAGAACATGCTTTTAAAACCCAGATGTGTTTTGGAAGAGGAAGAAGGCAAGGCAGAGGAAACAAAAGAGGAAGAGGCAGAAGCCAAAACAGAGGTGGAATGAACAGCCCTTCACAGTCACATGGAAGGTGCAAGAGTCAAAATTACAGCCACGGCCAAGACAACAGCCAACAGAGTGGTCAGCAAAATGCTCAAGGACAGAGGTATGACAAATCCAATGTCCAATGTTACAATTGTAAAAAATATGGTCATTATGCTAATGAATGTAGAACGAAGAAGCAAGATATGAGAAGTAGAACTAGTGCAAATTTCACTAGAGAAAATCGCAGCCAAAATAATTTTTTTTTAGCTTGTAATATGGCTGAAGAAAAAAGTGAGGATTTATGGTTTCTAGACTCTGGTTGCAGTAACTATATGACAGGAAACTTAGCAATGTTTTCTATGATAGATGAGAGTGTGAAGTCACAAGTCACACTAGGAACTAATAGCAAAGTTTCTGTTATGGGAAAAGAAGATGTAAATGTTTTAACAAGATTAGGTGCAAAGAAATCCATAGTAGATGTTTATTATGTTCCAGGAATGAAATGTAACATCTTAAGTATTGGAAAACTTTTCCATAAGGGGTATAATGTTTTCTTTGAGGATGATTTTTGTACCATCATGGACAAACCACCCAGCAAACAGTGTATTGCTGAAGTAAAGATGACAAAGAACAGGACGTTCCCTCTCAGGATGAGAGCAAACTTGAAGAATGAGGAAAAGATAGCAGCAGTTGCACAAGAGACTTTCCAAAGTGAACCAAAAGATGATAATTGGTTATGGCACTTGAGATTTGGACATCTCAACTTTGGAGGTCTTAATTTGTTGAACAGAAAAAGAATGGTAAGTGGTTTACCATTGATAGAGAAACCGGACAGCCTTTGTGAAGGTTGTATTTTGGGGAAACAACACAGAGAAAGTTTTCCTTCCGGGAAAAGCATAAGGGCAAAAGCACCCTTAGAGATTGTCCACTCAGATGTATGCAAACCAATGCAAACTCCATCACTTGCTAACAACCACTATATCTTAACATTCATAGATGATTTTACAAGAAAAACTTGGGTTTACTTTTTGAAAAAGAAAAGTGAAGTGTTTGAAAAATTTTGCAATTTCAAAGCACTTGTTGAGAAACAAAGTGGGTTGCATATCAAAGTCTTAAGGATTGATAGGAGAGGTGAGTATATCTCTAAATATTTTCTACGTTTTTGTAGAGAAAATGGTATTCATAAACAGTTTACAACCAGATATACTCCACAGCAAAATGGAGTAGCCGAAAGGAAGAATCGAACCATAATGGACATGGCGAGGAGTATGTTAAAGGCAAAGCATTTGCCTAATGATTATTGGGCTGAAGTTGTACATTATGCAGCGTATATTTTGAATAAGTGCCCTAGAAAAGAAGTTATGAACAAAGTGCCGGAAGAGGCATGGAGTGGCACAAGGCAAGATGTCACACACATGAAGGTTTTTGGATGTGTGGCTTATGCACACATTCCGGATCAGCTAAGAAAGAAGTTGGACAGCAAGGGGAAGAAATGTATTTTCATTGGATACAGTGAGAAATCCAAGGCATACATGTTATTTAACCCATCCACCAAGAAGTTTATTGTGAGCAGGGATGTTCAGTTCATTGAAGAGGAAGCTTGGGATGGAAGCATAGAGAAAACAATGAATGTTAAAAACTGTTTATCTCATGATGAAAATGATGATAAGTTGGTTGAAATACATCCCCAAACAGCAACACCAACACAAGAGCAGCAGAGCACACCCTTGAGGAGAAATGACAGTGATTCTCCAAGCACACCACAAGGAGTAAATTCAAGTGCTTCTTCAAGCATTTGTACACCTATTGAAAGAGGTAAGAAATTTAGAAGTTTGAAAGATATTCATGAACAAGATATAGCTAATGAAGGTATCAATTCTCTGTTTGCTCTATATTGTCATGTTGACGATCCTGTTTAATTCGAAGAAGCCATCAAGGATAAGAAATGGATAGAAGCTATGGATGAGGAGATTAATTCCATAGAGAGGAACAACACTTGGGATTTGGTTGAAATCCCAAAAGGTAAAGATGTCATTGGATTTAAATGGGTCTACAAGACCAAAAGTAATGCTGAAGGAAAAATAGAGAGACACAAGGCAAGGATTGTCGTCAAAGGTTATAAGCAGAAGCATGGGATAGATTATGATGAAACTTTCGCACTGGTTGCTAGAATGGAAACCGTGAGAGTAGTGTTGTCTATAGCAGCACAAAACAAATGGAAAGTTTACCAAATGGACGTGAAGTCAACATTTCTAAATGGAGTGTTAATGGAAAAGGTTTACATTGAACAACCTCTCGGTTATGAAAAGAAAGACCAAGAGCACAAAGTATGCAAGTTGAAGAAAGCTCTTTATGGGCTGAAGCAAGCGCCAAGAGCGTGGTACAGTAGGATAGATTCATATCTACTGGAAAATGGTTTTGAAAAGTGTGAGGGAGAACCCACCCTCTACATCAAAGAAAAATATGGAAAAATATTGATTGTAGTCTTATATGTTGATGATGTTATTTTTACAGGTAATGATGATTGCCTTATTGAACATTTTAAAACAGTCATGAAAGAAGAATTTGAAATGACTGATATGGGTTTGTTGAAATACTTCTTAGGAATAAAAGTAGAACAAGATGAAAATGAGATTTTTATCTCACATGCAAACTATGTTAATGAAGTACTTGAAAGATTTAACATGCAGAAATGCAAAGCAACAATCACTCCCACAGTGATGGGATTAAAACTCAGCAGAGAGGACAACAGCAAGGATTTTGATCCTAGTTTATACAAAAGCATAGTTAGCAGCCTTATGTATTTGACTACAACTAGGCCGGACATAATGTATGATGTTAGTTTGATTTCCAGATTCATGGAAAAGCCAAAGGATATGCATTGGCAAGAAGCAAAAAGAATTCTGAGGTATGTTAACGGTACTAAAAGGTTTGGTATTTTGTATACTGCTTCAGAATGTTCAAATTTAGTTGGGTACACTGACAATGATTGGGCTGGAAGTGTAGATGATCGGAAGAGCACTTCCGGTTATGTTTTTCACATGGGTTCAGGAGCCATTTCATGGGATTCTAAGAAACAACCCATTGTAGCATTATCTACAACAGAAGCAGAATATGTGGCAGCTACAGCAGCAGCGTGTCAAGTAGTTTGGATGAGAAAAATGTTGAGAAGTTTAGGCCAAGAACAGGTAAAAGAGACAATGAACTTTTGTGACAATAGCTCAACTATTGCATTGTCTAAAAATTATGTCTTTCATAAGAGGACTAAACACATTGACATCAAGTTTCACTTCATACGTGAATTGGTTAACAATGGTGAAATATTTTTGCATCATTGCAGAACAGAGGATCAATTTGCAGATATCCTCACAAAGCCATTTGCGCAGAAAAGCTTTGAACATTTAAGAAAATGCTTGAGTATGCAGGGAAACCCAACAGTTGAAATTAAGGGGAAGTGTTGGAATGTAATTTCCAACTGCTCGAACGAGTCTAAAGCGGCAACAGGTTGGTGGAGATCGACGGTTAGTGGGAGCACTAATCGCCCGGAAGTTAACAAGTAGTGAGCCCCTGCTGTTGACCAGCCAATCGAGGGTTGACCAAGCAATTAATGGTCATCATTTAGTGCGGGGCCATACCCCGTTCGTATTGAGCCAGCGGAGAGGAGCCCCCGCAACCACCAGAAAATGGCGTCTCCGCCAACGCACCATCGATCCACAACCACTTCTGCCACCATGCAAATTCGCCATAAATGAATTTCTTAAGCAGTGCTGGCATATTTATGATGCCATTAATATTTTCTCAAGCGGTGATTTTTTGTCAATGAATGACATTAAATTAAATCTGAGATATTTTTTTGTTTTTGATATATAGAATAGAGGCGTTCTATTTTAAAAATAATATATGCACAGCAGAGCATTTAAGAAAAAAAGAAAAAAGGACAGAACAGAATTAAAATTATACACAACAGTGTATGTTTTATAGAAAAACAGTGAGTTGTTTTGTTTAGTAATAGACAGAGACAGTGAATTAAAAATACAGAAGTGTGAAGTATTTGGTATACACAACAGTGTATATTTTGTGAATGACAGAGTGATAGTTCTACACTGTGTTTGCAGCAATCAAACTATCTTTGTAAGCCCTCAGAATGAGGAAGAAGTTGTCACAGTTTTTTTTTTAAGAAATCGAATTTTTTTTTATGTGGAAACTCTGTCACTGTGTATGCAAATTTTAAATATTTTCTCTGTGTTAAAAAGGGAATTTTATTCTCCATTGATAATTCTGGAATTCTTCAATATTACAACAATCTCATTTACTATTTCACAATATTTCTGCAAGAGCTTAGAGAACCACAAGCACTCTTATTCCTGGTCAAAGCAGACACTTTGAAGATGATCTGATCTACTGTTTTTCTTGTTTTGACTTTCAAGCTGTGATTTGTATCTACCGCGTAGAATTTCCACGGTGCCACTGGTTACTGTTCTTTCCGGCATCTCTAACCGGGCCCCACGGCGGCGGAAGTTAATACGAGGACACCTATGGGTCTATATTCAAAAGCGTACGTCCCTCCATTTGGGATCCCGTATTGAACGCTGCCTGATGACTTTGAGGGCATGGGTTTACTTCACGTTATCTGTATTTGATTAGGGAATTAAATGAGATAGATAGACTTGGGCAAAGCTTATTTCCTATTAAATGAGATAGATATATATAGGCTTAGGCAAAGCTTATTTCCTAGGGTATGGAACTATAAATACTCTTTAAATATATAAAGAGTATATGTCTACAATAGGATTAAATAGATATAGATAGGCAGGCATATACTACCTTAGCCTATTTATGACTCTATATCTTGAGAAATAAGCTTTCCCGCTTCGATAGGGTGGGCTACGGCGTCGTCTTGCCTAGTGTTTTTTCCTTATCAAGTGCGTTCAAAATTTGCTAAGGAATTTCAATTCGATGGAAAAACTGCCATTAGAGCATTCGCGAAATTGGGATTTTAGATTAATTTTACGAGTCTGAATCTAGCTCAATCCCGATTTGAATATGCTATTTAAGTTATTCACTTAAATTCTCAACCGATATTTAACTTTATATAAGATACGTATTTCATTAAATTTATAAAAATATATTATTATTATCAATATTATCTTCTTTTATTATTATTATAATTCAAATTATATATATGTAATATTTTGAAGTTTAGTGAGGTTATATCATAGTTATTTTCAAGCATAACATCTATATAAAGTGAAGAACTGAAATTATTTAATATCTTGAAATGTTTTAAGAAGGTACTTAATCATTATCTTGAATATATTTTACTAAATTAAAAAATATATATATTATTATTAGAAATATTGTCTTCTTTTATTATTATTATTATTATTATTCAAATTATATATATTCAAACAATATTTTATATATATATATATATATATATATTTGTGTGTGTGTGTGTCTTATCTATGAACGTAGTGTCAAATTCTTCCACTTTCATTAGTGATTGAATTCCATGACACTTAGAAAAATAAGGGAATTATCTATCACTACATGTAAGTATATATTTAATTAGGTATGTGATTTTTTGTGGGTTAGGATCCTCTTTCAACTACTCATATTCTCTATGCTCATTTATGCTCCTTAAGCTAATTTTTAAAATTGGAAAGGGTAGGAAGGCTTAATCCCATCCTAGTAGCTTCACTACCCTCTTTGTTCGAGATCTCACTGAAGTTCCTAGTATACTAGATAATTCATTTTATTTTATCCTAGATGCAACAAATGGTTGGGTTTATGGGATAAAATATAGCATGTTGTGTCTTCGTGGTAAGAAGTATAGGTAACCAATGGTGATGATTTCTTACCTTCAAAAAGAAATCCTCAACTCGAAAATTTCATTCAATCAATTGGTCTCAAGTGTGACCATATCCATGGAATTCTTAGTTGATACATGAACCATGATGCAAAGAAATAAGGATCAAATGTTAGTCCTTTTTTAGAAAATTCAAGTAATGTGATCTCCATTTGTAAGAAATATTTGAAACACTCATTTTCTAGAAACTCCATTGAAAAAGGATTACGATATTTAATTGTTCCAATATCCCCAGTTTGGGGGTTCAAGGCTCGACGATGATATACTTTCAGTTTTCAAGTACTATGTTTTACAATTTTTGTATTTTTTTTAATGACTAGTGGCATATTTTATATTATTTCCATAATGGCTTAGATATCATAAAAACCAAAATTTTTGATATAGCACGGATTTCTTGGACCATCTTGTTCATCATATGGTCAGTCATAATAATCCGTGTACTTGTTGCACTCAAAATGCATATTTTTATTAATATGATTTTTTATTTTTTTATTTTCAGTTAAAAAGTTCATATGTATTCTAAAGAATAATTTAGTAATATCACACAAAACTAATAATAAAAAGATTTATAGGAGAACATCCACATCAAAAACCCTCATATCATTTATCATGATTTTCTAGAGTTTACTTATTGTTTTGTCATGTGTATCGATAATATTCTTAGTAGAAATAGATAGTTTAGGAGTTGTTATATAAATATTGGACCCAAACAACAATAAAAAAATGTAAAAGAATAATTATACCTGACCAACAACAAACTGTTTAAAAGCATAATTGACTACCAAAATATGGAGGGATTTTCTCTAGGGGGATTTACATTGCTACCTCTTTTCATCCTTTTCCCTCAAACTATGAGTCACTTGGAATATTCTATTTTTTGAAGAACTACTACTTGAGCATCCTTCAAGATAACAATAGAGTCATCATGGGTTTCCCCTAGATCCTCATGTGCCTTCTCCTTACCCTATTCTCAATGATTCACCATCAACCCACTTGACATATATTCCTACGCCAAATAACCCTTTCACAAAGGCTTCAAATTTTCCTTTGAATATGTTAAAGTTAAGTTTGAGGACCATTATTTCGTATTTCTATGAAGAAAATTCTTGATAAACCAACCAAGACATCCCCACTACATGAAAAAAACCTGGTCTCTTGGTCTTCATACTCCCTAAATTGGATGGGTCGAAAACCCATCCTTACACTTACATCAACACTTCCTCTATTTTAATCTCTCAACATTGTCATATTAATTCCTCTTCCATATAATTTATATCTTATTTGGATATTATGGGGAATCCTTAAAGGATATCATTTGTACTTTGAATCATGTCATGCTCTAGCCCAGTAACCTTGCATGGATTTAAAGCCTATTTAGTTTCCTCCATGACTAGATGGTCTATTATTTCCTCTTTATTTTACTACTTTATGATGGTACCATTGGTTGTATAACTCTTACCCCAATATCTCCATCTCCTCCAAACATTGCTCCTCCCGTACTAGGTATGCCAACACTCCTCAGTTCTTGGAAAATTATTTGTTGTTGGAAAGTGGCTTTGGTCTTTCCTCACATCACAATATCTAAATCACCAAGCCAGAGATTACCCTATAGTTAAGGAACCATTCAATTCCCTTCGCTCACTCTAAATTCCACCATCATATATCCACAATCCAAATTATGTGTAAGCCATACAACCATCCTTGCATTTTATGAGGTGTAAGTGAGGAGGTAGCTTACCTTGTCTTGTCCATTATATGATGCTTACTACAATGAATCTTTAACATCATCTATACGTATAGGTCATAATTTCCCATAATCATGATTAATGGTTTGGGGATGACAATATACGTACCTATTTTGTCCCCTAACAAAATTAAACAATTTGCTTCTTTAACCTTGTTCTCATACTTTAGGTAACAATTTCCTTCATTTATTTTCATCACAAGCTCTCACACATCTATGTCCACAAACCTTATACCTAATATGGAATTAAGATAAAAAAATATTAGTTACGATTATATCTATTATACATTTTATTATATTTAATTTATGAACCTTCACTTTATTATAAAATTATAAGTTTCTAATTATTTAACAAATTAATAGATATTTTTCAAAAACCTAACTACTATAATAAAAAAATTATACTGAAAAAAATAAAATAATCATTATTAAATTTCTTCCACACAAATAATATATTTTTCATTAATATATATATAATGCTCAAAATCTAAAATAATTTCATAATTAGTTTATGTCTTTTTATTAAGTTTGTGAAAATTATTAGAAACATTTATCTCAATGAAATTTATATAATTGAGAGATTTTCACTAAATCATTAATTCTTTGAAACCATAAATAATAAAAATAATAAATATTTCTTAAAAAAACAAAATTTATAATTTAAAATAGATAATAAATTTATATTTTATTATTTTATTATTAAAAAAACCACAATTAAAAATAATATTTGATCTCACAAACATTTAATATTTATTAATAATAAAAAACTCACTATTAAAAGTAATATTTGATCTCACAAACATTTAATATATATGAATAATTTGAATAACATAATTTTAATGATAATATTGTTGTTATAAATTTTAAATGTTTTATAAAATAATTTTTTTATTTGGAAATAAAACCTATATCTATTTTTAATTCTGTAAAAGTTAATATGCTTTAAACACAAGGAAATAAAAAAAGAAAAACAGGTTGAACATTTAAGACAGATATATCTTTAAAAATAATGGAATTCGACCCCTTGAAATTATAAATAAATAATTTTATGCGCCATAATATTTCTAAATAACAATATTAGATTATATTACATTAATAAATATGAATGGATAATTAATATTCATAATATTAATCGATTACTAAGTTATATAAAATATATATCATAATTCTTCAAGAAATAATATAAAAAATCTAACAATAAAATTATTACTACAATAATTACATATCTAAATTTTAATACCACTCTCAAATTTATTAAAGAATAAACGCTCCCAAAACCAACCTCCATTAACCTAACAATCCTTATAATCTTTCAAATAGTTCAGACTTTCCCATGAATCTTAACTTCAAATTAAAATAACTTAAAATGCTTTGAATTTTGCATGGGGAAGGAAAACTTTATGTGGGAAGACCAAAAAGGAAACTAACACATGACTCTTATATGCTCAATGGATACCACGTCCTATGTTCAATGTTCAATGAGTGTCACTAAAGAAGATACGAAATGGTGTAAGGTTTATTTTAAATTATGTGATTTACTTTTTTACATTTATACAAATACTTTTATAACCTAACTATCATGGCTATTACAATATATAAAACATTTTTATAAGCTTTACTATCATCTTAATTACAATATATAATGTTTAATAATAAAATTAATAATTATAAATCAAACTATCAACTTAATTATTATATGGGTTTTATTAATGAAATTGAAAATTTACTAATGAGATTTATTTCATGTAATAGAAGTCTTATACTACGAGATAGTTTAGTTAATGTTTTCCAAAATTTTAGGTACAAAAGTATTTATGAGTTTACAAAAACTACACATTCTAGAAAATGTTGATGATATAATTTACAGTGAATATCTCTTAAAGTCGACAAGTCTTTTCAATGTTTTCTTTATTTATAACTTGGTTTAAGATTCTCACATCCTCCCTTAATGGAGAAATGGATTTTCTACAACACCTGATTTACTTCTAAAAACTTCAAACTTGAGTTTACCAAGAGCCTTAGTAAAGATATCAGCCATATTATCCTTGGTATTACAAAATACTAAATCAATTTCATTTGATTCAATCTTCTCTCGTACAAAGTGGTATTGCAGCTCAACGTGTTTTGTTCTGGCATGGTATATTGGATTATGTTCTAATTTGATAGCGCTTTGATGATCACAATTGATGCATGTTGAACCACTTTGCGCCTCTTCGAGATCTGCAAGAATTCTTCGCAAGCAAACAGCTTCACAGGTGGCATTGGTCAAAGCTTTGTACTCAGGTTCTGTTGATGATAAAGAACAGTTGGCTGTTTCTTACTAATCCATGACACAACCCCTGATCCTATATGAAATGCATAGCTAGAGGTAGATCATCTGTCATCAGGATTTCCTGCCCAATCTGAATCAGAAGAACCTATCAGTGCAACATCAGATTCATCAGTATACATAATACCTAAATTGATTGTTCCTTTTAAGTATCAAAGAACTTTCTTTGTAGCAGTGCAGTGATTTCCTGAAAGCTTAGGCATGAATTGACTAAGGATACTGACTGAGCATGCAATGTCTGGTCTTGTAGTGGTGAGATAGTTCAGACTTCCCACCAACTGATGATATAAAGTTCCATTGGCCTCTTTAGTTCCATCTTCTTTGTACAACTTTGCATTCTTTTCTAAGGGAGTTGTCATAGCTTTGTAATCACTCATATTGAACTTTTAAAGAATTTCCTTTGTGTATTTTCTTTGAGTGATCAATGTTTGACCAGACTCTCTCCAAACCTCAATTCCTAAACAGTAATGCAATTCACCCAGATGTTTCATTTCAAATTCCTGAGACAACTAAATTTTAATCTCTTCAATTAACTTGTAAGCATTGCCTGTGATAATGAGATCATCAACATATAAATATATTAAAGCAACATTTCCTTCTTCATCTTTCTTAACATATAGGTTAGGATCATTTTTTCTTTTCACAAATCCATTCTGAGAAAAGAAGGTATCAATCTTTACATACCATGATCTTGGCGCCTGTTTCAAACCATATAAGGCTTTTCTTAACCTGCAGACTAGATTCTCCTATCCCTGTTTGACAAACACTTCAGGTTGAACCAGATAAACTTCTTCCTTTAAATCACCATTCATAAAAGAAGTTTTGACATCCAATTGATGTATATTCCAATTATGTTTTGTAGCTAAGGCAATCAGTACTCTAATTGTATTCAATTTAGCTATTGGTGCAAAAGTATCTTCATAATTAATTCCCTCCTGTTGAGCATATATTTTTGCAACTAATCTCGCCTTAAATTTATCAATGCTACCATCTGCTTTAAATTTAAATTTATACAACTATTTGCTTCCAATTGGAACTTTGTTTTTAGGGAGTTCAACTAATTCCCATGTTTGATTTTTCATAAGAGAGTCATATTCATCATTCATAGCATTTCTCCATTGTTCATGCTCTTTAGCTTGTTCATAATCAACTCATTCTACAACATTCATGATATTAGATATCAAGGCATAATCTTTATACCTTGCAGGAAACTAAGTTTTTCAACTTGACCTTCTTGGTTGTACAATACTTGTTGGATTTCCATCCATGATTCTCCGGCTTTGAGATGAATCTTCCTCTCGTGACGAATCACTGCTGTTGGATGTGCTCATGTTGCTTTCATTCTGATCTTGAACCTGTACCTGTACCTATTCCTGTTCCTGTTTAACCAAAGTATCAATTTTGACATGATCATCATTAGATATATGCCAAGCATCATTCTTTGTATCATGTTTATTAGGATTCTCATGAAACACCACATCTCGACTTGCAAACAGTTTATGTGAAATGGGATCAAACAAATTATATGCTTTCTGATCTGTACAATACCCAATAAAAACACATTTGATTGACTTTGCATCAAGCTTTCTTCTATTAGCCTTAGGAATATGTGCAAAGGCAGTACATCCAAATACTCTTAAATGACTGAAATTAGGTTTATAACCATGGAGAATCTCAAAAGGAGTTTGAAAAGATAATTTCTTAGTGGGAATTTGATTCTTCAAATAAACAACAATATTAATGGCTTCTGCCCAGAAACCATTAGAAATGTTTTTACCTTGAAGCATACTGTGAGTACACTCCACCAGCGTTCTATTCCATCTCTCAGCAACCCCATTTTTCTAAGGAGTATGAGGTACTGTGAATTGTTGTTCGATCCCATGAAATTTACAATAGCTGTTAAATGCTCCCGACTTATATTCACCACCTTGATATGATCTGAGAATTTTAATGTATTTTCCTGTTTTCTTTTCAATCAAGGTTCTGAATTCCTTAAAATACTCAAATACATCACTTTTTCTTCGAATGAAATAGACCCATGTATATCTAGATCTATCATCAACAAAAATAACAAAGTAGGAAGCACCACCAAGCAACCTAGTTTCCATAGGTCCACATACATCAGTGTGAATTAATTCAAGTATATCATACTGTCTTTTCTCTGTATGAATGGGAAACTCCTCTCTATGCTGCTCACCAAGTGCATAAGCTTCACATGGTAAATGTTCACACTTCATAACAGGAAGAACTTCAACCATTGTTTTTCTTTGCAACAACAATAAACCATTGTAATTTAGGTGCCCATACCTATGATGCCATAACTATGCTATTGATGTTGCTGTGGATGTCAATGCAATATGACGCTTCATCGTCACATCCAATTTATACAATCCACCAACCCTAGTACCTGTGGAAACAACCCTGTAGTGATCCTGAACATCTTTCACAATACACCCCAATTTACCAAATTCCACTTTTATATCAAATTATTTTTAATACCAAGTACATACATTACATCATGAATCTCTCTCATTTTTCCATTAGGTAAGTACACACTTATTACGCCCTAGCCTTGGACTTTATGTGACCTGTTATCTCCTAGGTAAATGTGTGTGCCATCAGTTTTCTCGTAATATTTATCATACCATTATTTATTACATTCGTATGAGCTAATGCACCAGAATCTAAGAACCAAGTAGTCTCATCATCAGTTTCAACAGACAATGCAGCATCAGAAATAAACAATTTAAGATTTTTAAATCCATCAGTAACTGAAGTGTCTCCGTTCATGAAATTTCCATTATGCCTTCTGTCTCTGACTTGATTCATGATTCTTTCTTCTATAGAAATCTTTAGCTCGATGTCCAGGTTTTCCACAATAATCACATTCAATATTTCTCTTAACATAAGAATCAGGATGTGTCATACCTTTCTTCTTTGCTTGAAAACGGCCTCTGTTCCTGTCCCATGGTCTCCCTAGGAATGATCTTTTACCTCTTGCAATCAACGCCAAATCAGAACCATTTGAATCCAGTTCAAAATTTTTCATTCTCTCTTCTTCTTGAAGAAGAATTCCAGCCAATTCATCAAATGTAGGAGGCGTTGGTTTAGCTGAGAGTGCTGAAATAAAGACTTTATAGTCTTGGACTAAACCCTTCAAAGCAACAGTTACTAAGTCGCTACTACACACTTTTTCACCAATGTCACCAAGCTTATCACTCAAGTCTTTAATTCTATAAACAAAGTTGCTAATGCTTTCATTGGCTTCCATTTTGATAGATAGTAGCTTTGTTTTTAAAAATAAAATGCGGTTTGCATTAGTAGTTTTGTACAAACCTTTGAGAGTGTCTAATGTCGCCTTTGAAGATTGACAGTCCCGAATGTGAGGAATGATATTGTCCTTCACAGACATGCGCAACAACACTTTTTCTTTCATTTCTCGCTTATCCCAATCTGGAATTGCGCGGCAGCAGTAGGCTTGGGTTCATCACCTTTGACAATCATCCAGAGGTTGTATGCCTCGAGAACGGTGACCAGCAAAAACTTACAATTGACGTAGTTTTCTCCATCAGGTTTGGTGGATTCATTTAGATATGAATCGGCAAGAGGATTAGCCATTGTCCAAATTGCAAATGATTGCATAGACACTGTGATCGATGTAGTTGTGATCACCTTTGGAAATGATTTACCTTTTGCTAATTACAAAACTGTCCAAGTAATTGCTTTCTCTTTCAAATGAAGGATTACAATCAACTAACACAATGAGAAAGAAAATTCATTTTCAAATAAAGAAATGGCCAATAAAGAAAAATAATCTGTAAATAAACTAATGCCCTCTGGAATTTTACAAAATAATGTCTCACTGCAAATGAAAATTTAAAACTCTTAATGGCAGATTCAATTTACACAGCCATAAGCGGCTAGCTGTGTGCCCTCTTATACGCTTGACGTCTCAAAAAAAACTTGAAGACTCTAAAAAAACTTGTCGCGGCGGTGGTATGCACTACCACAAAATCCCACTGATTGTTGCCGATGAGAACTAAACCTAGATACGCGTTTAGAGCACTCGCCCCGCACTGGTTAAATATCTTTAGCGCGTCCAAACTTGTTGACAAAATCGTAATAAGCGGAGTGTTTATGAGGCAAACGTGCTTCTGCAAAAAATCTCGTTTCTCGGCTCACGTCCTAATTGGCTATCAACTCTCATTCGTTGTCTCAGGAGCTTTGTCTTTCTGTACACTACGCACAACAAACAAGCAGATGGCGGATGCCTCAGAGTCTATCTACTGGCTTATGGCGCTTTGCAGCTTCTCAATGGATTTATTGACTCATGGCTTCTTTATGACCACGTCGCATACCACTTCATTGATCAATGGCGAGTAGCTCCACGCGAGTCTGGAGTGAGTGCTAATTAAATAAATATGGTTGCACAGTGAGGCTGGTTTCACTCCTCATACACTCAAGCAATCACGGCCTCCAGAAAATGGCCTCCAACAATCCTCAAGACTCTGATACCAAATTAAAACAAAACAAATACAACACACAGAATCGTGAGAGAAAGCTCACAAAAACTTGACATTAGCTTCTCGATAAAATTACAAATTTATATCATAGGCAACTTACCTAATCTTCCTAAATTGGAGGCAACAAACCTGAACTAGTGGAACTAAACTCTAATTTAAAACTATCGTTCAACAAACCATAACCAAATCTATTTCTACATTATTCTAGATTATTCTCACAACTAACACATGACTCTTATATGCTCAATGGATACCACGTCCTATGTTCAATGTTCATTGGTCCTATGTTCAATGTTCAATGAGTGTCACTTAAGAAGATACGAAATGGTGTCGGGTTTACTTTTGAATTATGTGATTTACTTTTTTCCATTTATACAAATACTTTTATAACCTAACTATCATGGCTATTATAATATATAAAACATTTTTATAAGCTTTACTATCATCTTAATTACAATATATAATGTTTAATAATAAAATTAATAATTATAAATCAAACTATCAACTTAATTATTATATGGGTTTTATTAATGAAATTGACAATTTGCTAATGAGATTTATTTCATGTAATAGAAGTCTTATACTACGAGATAGTTTAGTTAATGTTTTCCAAAATTTGAGGTACAAAAGTATTTATAAGTTTACAAAAACTACATATTCTAGAAAATGTTGATGATACAATTCACAGCGAATATCTCTTAAAGTCGTCAAGTCTTCTCAATGTTTTCTTTATTTACAACTTGGTTTAAGATATGAAACATGGGTTTTCCTCGTTGGTAGATATGGTGCCCACTAACATTGACCTTGGGCACGTACCCACAAGCTTTTGATGTCACTACAACGTTTTTTTCCTCATTCATAGCGGTTTTCACCCATGAATTTGATTTGTATTGATGCAACTATATCTACGACCGACAATGGTTTTTAAGAATTTCAGGTGATATCTGTTCGTGGCAGTAGTTTTCATGCATTTTCTTTCAAATCCAAAAAATGGTCTTCCACATAAATACAGACTTCAATTTATTTTTCAACGTGGTTTATTATGATTGAAAAAAAAATCCCCAAAAAAGGTAAGTTAATTATGTTTACCCGAAAGTTAGTTTTCCAGATAAATGCAGATTTCAAATTATTTTTCAACGTAGTTGGTTTTCCACATAAATGTAGATTTCAAATTATTTTTCGACGCAGTTGGTTTTCCACATAAATGCAGATTATACATTATTTTTCAACGTGGTTTATTATGAAAAGAAAAAGAGTAAGCTAATTATCTAGGATAGATATTACTTATTTCAAAATAAAGGTTTAAAATTTCCATTTTTTAAAAAATAAAAAAATTATAAATAATTTAAATTTAATAATTTCAAAATATTTTTAACAATATATATAATTTATAAAATTAAATATTTTTAAACAATTTTTATTATTTCTAATTTTTATTCATCTTTTATAAATAAATTATAACTATTTTAATTTAATTTAATTTAATTTATATAATCATAATAAATTCACCTTAATACACCCAAAAAAAAATCCCAAAATACACCCAAAATTCACCTTAATACACCCAAAAAAAAATCCCCAAAAAAGGGTAAGTTAATTATGTTGACCCGAAAGTTAGTTTTCCAGATAAATGCAGATTTCAAATTATTTTTCAACGTAGTTGGTTTTCCACATAAATGTAGATTTCAAATCATTTTTCGACGTAGTTGGTTTTCCACATAAATGCAGATTATAAATTATTTTTCGACGTGGTTTATTATGAAAAGAAAAAGAGTAAGCTAATTATCTAGGATAGATATTACTTATTTCAAAATAAAGGTTTAAAATTTCCTTTTTAAAAAAATAAAAAAATTATAAATAATTTAAATTTAATAATTTCAAAATATTTTTAACAATATATATAATTTATAAAATTAAATATTGTTAAACAATTTTTATTATTTCTAATTTTTATTCATCTTTTATAAATAAATTATAACTATTTTAATTTAATTTAATTTAATTTATATAATCATAATAAATTCACCTTAATTTATATAATCATAATAAATTCACCTTAATTCTCCACGAATGGGAAATATACACTAACACAACTCTCAATCGATAACATGACTCTTCTATCAAAACAAATTGTTACGCGCGGCAGTGGAAGCTCCATATGCACTCAGAGCTATCTTTGGCAGAAGCAAGCATTGCAGAGGGTCGATCTATCCGAATGATGGGAGTTTTTATGACAGAATTCGAGAAGGTTACCCAACCTGTTACAAAGTATGATGAAAGGATAACAAGATTTGTTGAGGAGGAAAGGAAAGGAGGGAAAAGCAATGTATTTCAAATGGATTTGATAGCTCTGTTAAAATATATAATTACTTCCTCATGCAGAAGTTAGACAGTCAGTTAAGTGGAGTTAGTTGAGTTGAGTTACAGTTAGATTTGGTGAGTGAGTTAAAGAGTGAATTACGCAGGTTGATTAAGTTTAGTTATCAGTGACAGTGTGTGCATGTTGATTAGATTAAATACCCTTCACGGGTTTATTGTTTTAAGTGTGAAAAAGAGAAAGAGAGTAAGAGAGTTTTATGATTAATAGAAGAGTAGCAGCTCATTGTTCATGTGTGAAATCTTTGCGTTTTATGTGATTGAATCCTCTGCCTTTCCAACAAATTGGTATCGGAGCTAGGTCACAGAGAACGGAAGAAAAACAGATTAACAATCATGCATGAGAGGAAAAAAAAAAAATTTCGCGTTATCATGCCGTTGTTAATTAACGACAGAGCGTTATAACGCTGAACCCCACTGTAAAGAACCACGTTAAAAACGAAAAACTTAACGCGATTCTGAAGCAGGCAGGGATCTTGAAGCTTCGTTGCGTTAAGGCACTAACGCACCACACGCATTCGGGAAGTGCGTTAGCACGCAAGGGTAGTGAAGAGCGGACGCGTTAATCTTATTAAAAGCACGAAAGTCAACAAACGTGTTGAGGATTGAAATATTTCAAAAAGGTGTTCTTTTAATTTTTTATGAATCACTCATAAAAGCACGTAAGGCTTTAGTTTGAAAAAGAGTGTCTTTAAAGTTGCTTTTCATAAGCGTATCATAAAGAGGCGCTTTATAATAAGCATATTATAAAGGGTTTTAAAAAAGTGGAGTTTTGTAATAGAGTGTTTTTAAAAAAAAAAAGGGCTTTATTATATAAAGGTATTTTTTATATAAAAGAAATTTTTTTCATAAAAGATTTTTTTTTATATAAATAAATAAAACCGAGGGTAGGGTTTTATTTCAAGGTATTGGTTTTTTTTGGAGCTTTGCAAAGCATATCAAATTTTTTTAGGGTTTTAGCAGTAAACTTGTGTTTGAAGAAAGATGGCTACAAGCAACTTTCAGCCACAAATTCCTTCTTTCAATGGGAAGGATTATGATGTGTGGGTCATTAAGATGGAGACTATGCTAAAAGCGCATGATGTCTGGGATCATGTCAAGTATGGGTTTGCAGAACCTAAGGATGATGCAGAAGAACGAGCCCTCAGTAATGCAGAGAGAGAACAGTGGAAGAAAGATAAGCGGAAGAATGCATAGGCATTGCTTCTGATCCAACAGGGAGTAGATCGAGCCGTGTTCCAGAAGATCATGATAACCTCGTCAGCAAAAGAGGCATGGGACACCTTGGCGACAAGCTATCAAGGTATGTCAAAAGTTAATATTGTTAAATTGCAGAATACTAGGAGAGATTTCGAAGTTCTGCAGATGAAGGAGACAGAGGACATTGATTCCTTTATGAATAGGGTCATGTCTGTCGTCAATCAGTTAAAAATCTATGGCGAAGATATTAAAGATCGAACAGTGATCGAGAAAGTTCTTCGATCCCTATCTACCAAATTTGATGTTGTGGTAGCAGCCATAGAAGAAGCAAAGGACTTGGAAAAACTCACAATTGATGAGTTGTTGGGATCCCTTCTATCACATGAAGCCAGGATAGACAGAAATAAGGATTCCACTTTGGAAACTGCTTTCCAAAGTCAAGTCTATATTTCAAGAGGTCGAGGCAAAGGTCGATCGAGAGGCAGAGGACGAGGCAACAACTATGGCGGTCACAGAGATGGACGTGACGATCATGAGCATCAACATGGAAGCAGCAGCAGCAGAAGCTTTCATAACAATCAAAGGTCTGACAAATCTAAGGTAAAGTGCTATTACTGCAATAGATTTGGTCATTATGCTCGTGATTGTAGGAAGAAGATTGCAGATCAATCAGAGAGCTAATGTTAGTACAGAAAATACTGACTCTATGTTTCTAGCGTGCAACACCATGCATGCACCGTCTGATAAGGTCTGGCTATTAGACAGTGGTTGCAGTAACCACATGACAGGCAACAAGGATTTGGTTGCTAATTTGGATGTCACAGTGCAGACAGAGGTCAAGTTGGGGACTGACAAGACTGTGGCAGTAGACGGCAAAGGAGTGGTCAACATTGTGACCAAGCAGGGGGAGCCAAAGACCATATCAGAGGTATACTATGTCCCTGGACTCAAACACAATCTGATTAGTGTTGGTCAATTGATGCAGAAAGGATACAAAGTTACCTTTCAAGGACAACAGTGTGTTATTTACGACAAATCCCCAAGAAAGCAGCTGATTGCAAAGGTGGAGATGACGAGGAACAGACTCTTTCCTCTCATTATGAACTACAATGATCAGGTTAGTTCTTTTACAACTGCATGTTCTGATGCATACTGGTTATGGCACTTTCGGTTTGGACACTTGCATTTTTCTGGGTTAAGATTGTTGCAGCAGAAATAGATGGTGAGAGGTTTACCTCCCATCAAAGAACCTGCTAGCACTTGTGAGTGTTGCATCTTGGGAAAGCAACACCGTGAAAGTTTTCCAAAAGGAGTTTCTTACAGAGCAAAGAAACCACTTGAATTGGTGCATACTGACTTGTGTGGACCTATGAGGACACAGTCGATTGGTGGAAGTTGTTACTTCCTCACCTTTATTGATTATTATAGTAGGAAGACTTGGGTTTACTTTTTGAAGCAGAAGTCTGAAACTTTTGCAAAGTTCAAAGAGTTCAAAGCTTTGGTAGAGACCCAAAGTGATCGACAGATCAAGGTATTAAGATCTGATGGTGCTGGCGAATACGATTCGAAGGCATTCCATGAGTACTGCAAACACCATGGAATCAGAAGACAGTTTACAACCAAATACACACCACAGCAGAATGGTGTAGCAGAGAGGAAGAATCGAACAATCATGAACATGACAAGGAGCATGTTGAAAGCAAGACACTTGTCTAACGAGTATTGGGCAGAAGCAGTTTCATGTGCTGTTTATGTGATAAACAGATCTCCTACAAAGAGCGTGATGAACAGAGTTCCAGAAGCAGCATGGTCAGGTATGTCTTGCAGTGTATCTCATTTCAGAGTTTTTGGCTGTGTAGCCTATGCACATGTGCCTAAGAAGATAAGAGGCAAATTAGATGATCAAAGTGCAAAATGTATATTTACTGGTTATAGTGAGCAGTCAAAAGCTTACAAACTGTATAACCCTATCACAAAGAAGATAATCATTAGCAGAGATGTTGTGTTCAAAGAACAAGAGTCATGGAATGGGACTGTAGACACACTAACCGATGCTCAAACACCATTGATGGAGGATGATCTTGTAGAAGAAGAGGAGCAGCAAGAACCAAAAGAGCAGACACCAAACAGAGTCACACCAGCAAGGACTCCCAGATTTTCAGAGCAGCATGGATCTTCAAGTAGATCCACAGATCATAATTCTCCAAGCAGCGAATCAGGTATGAAAAATATGAGAAGTCTGAAAGATATTTATGATGATTTGGATGTTAGTTCAAATTTTGCATTGTTGGCATTCCAACCTTCTTCCTTTGAAGAGGCAATCAGAGATGACAATTGGGTGCAAGCCATGGATGAAGAGATGAATTCAATTGAAAAGAATGATACATGGGATTTGGTTGATTTACCAAACGATAAAAATCTCATTGGTGTGAAGTGGGTGTACAAGACCAAAGTGAATGAGAAAGGTGAGATTGACAGATTTAAAGCAAGACTTGTAGCAAAAGGATTCTCGCAGCAACCGGGAATAGACTTTGGAGAAACTTTTTCTTCGGTAGCCAGATTGGATACTGTAAGAGCAGTTCTAGCGACAGCAGCTCAGAACAAGTGGAAATTGTATCAGATGGATGTCAAATCAGCCTTCTTGAATGGAATTTTAGAAGAACAAATTTATGTGCAGCAACCTCCAGGTTATGAAGTTGAAGGACAAGAAGACAAAGTTTACAGATTGAAGAAAGCACTCTATGGACTGAAGCAAGCACCTATAGCATGGTATAGCAGAATCGACAGTTATATGATCAAGAATGGATTTTGCAAAAGCAACATTGAGCCTACCTTATACACAAAGGTAAATGAGCATGGAAAGATTTTGATAGTTTTCTTATATGTTGATGATATGATTTTTACAGGTGATCTTGAAATAGATGAATTTAAAGCAGCCATGATGAAAGAATTTGAGATGACAAATCTAGGTCTCATGAAATATTTTCTTGGCATTGAAGTTGCGCAATCTGAAAAAGGCATTTTTATTTGTCAAAATAAGTATGCAACAGATTTGCTGAAAATATTTAGGATGGATAATTCCAAACCTGTACCTACACCAGTTGCAATGGGTACAAAGTTAAGTAAGGATGATGAAGGGGCAGATGTCAATCCAACTCTATTCAAAAGATTGGTTGGCAGCCTCATGTATCTCACAGCGACAAGACCAGATATTATGCAGGGAGTGAGTCTGATTTCCAGATTCATGGAGACTCCAAAAGACACACATTGGAGTGTTGGAAAAAGAATTCTGAGATACATAACAGGAACCAGAAATTATGGCATAATGTATGCAAGTACAGAAAAGAAAGAATTGATTGGATATACAGATAGTGATTTTGCAGGAAGTTTGGATGATCAGAAGAGTACATCCGGTTATGTTTTCCATCTCGGTTCAGGAGTGATAGCATGGGCATCTAAGAAACAGCCTATTGTTACACTATCATCAGCAGAAGCAGAATATGTAGCAGCAACTTCAGCAGCGTGTAAAGGAGTGTGGTTAAGAAGAGTATTGGATGGACTCAAGCAGAAACAACAAGGTTCAACAGCGATATACTGTGACAACACATCAGCGATTTCACTATCCAAGAATAGTGTGTTTCATCAAAAGAGAAAGCATATTGATACTAGATATCACTTTATTCAAGAACTTGTGAGCAATGGAGAAGTTCACTTGAAGCCTTGCAGAACCAGTGATCAATTGACTGATATCTTTACGAAGCCATTAGCAGTAGATTTGTTTCAGTTTCACAAAAGAAACTTGGGAGTTGTAAGCCTAGCTGAGACATAGACCAGCAGGCATGTTTGAGTTGCTATAAGTTATGTTTTAGTTTAGAGGTTGTAATTAAGGGGGAGTGTTAAAATATATAATTACTTCCTCATGCAGAAGTTAGACAGTCAGTTAAGTGGAGTTAGTTGAGTTGAGTTACAGTTAGATTTGGTCAGTGAGTTAAAGAGTGAGTTAAGCAAGTTGATTAAGTTCAGTTATGAGTGACAGTGTGTGCATGTTAATTAGATTAAATACCCTTCACCAGTTCATTGTTTTAAGTGTGAAAGAGAGAAAGAGAGTAAGAGAGTTTTATGATTAATAGAAGAGCAGCAGCTCATTGTTCATGTGTGAAATCTTTGCGTTTTATGTGATTGAATCCTCTGCCTTTCCAACAAGTCCTAGAAGATTGCCTCACTGGCCTTACATTTTCTATGAATTCCATACCCTTCAGCTTCCTTGAATTGAGTTAAACCCTCCCACAGAAAATGCATTAGCAATCGTGCATTGAATTTCCAATGATTTGGGTATAATTGCTATCATGAAGGAACATCGATGGAGGGTAGGAATTATAACAGAGTTAGCCCCTGTTGGGTATGTAGGGATTAGCCCTAACTGTATTCTTGGATTAAATAAGTATCACGAGGTAGAAATATCTCTATGGCTCAAAAGAGATGATATTAAGGCATTAAGAAAGTATGAGAACATTAATAAAACTTGATTTCATGAAATTTCACACATGGTACACTCAAAACACGATGAATTTTTTTTTCACTAGGTAAATAGTTGAATCAAGAAGCTATTTCCTTGGATTGGAAAAAGTTGAGAAGTGAGATATTAAGTGGGCTAAGGGATAAGCTCTTTTCTTCCCATCAAACTTAGATAATTAACAATCTTGGAGGGAATCCTTTAAATTTTGTGGTTTATGCTCGTGCTTCTACAACAGTTGCAGCACTAAGACGCCTTGAAAATTAACCTCCTTGTCATATTACATCAAATATTCCTCGAGAAGGGGGCAAAAGAAACATTTTTCATGTCAGGGGAAGCAGTATTAATTATGAAACTAAATATGAACCTTAAACATGTTGGATCTGCACTATAATATGAAAGATAAAACCATCTTCGTCATCGTTTAGTCGAGACCGCATAGTTTCCTATCCTCGGCTCTCCAACCAGTGATCGACTTCACTTCCAGTGAGCAACCAAAGCTATATTATTTATATGAAAAAATATTTGTATTGAGGATTTAATATGGTATTCCTGCGTATCTACATATAGTAAATGGAATGAAATTTGAAAATTGATTTGAAAAATAACCGATTTTTTTATAGATCACTCCAAATGGGTGTCGACTTTCAATAATTTTCAGAATGGACTGGTTAAAATCTTAATCACAACACTTTGACGACCTTCACACAATAGCAACACCGACAACACTCCTCTTGCACATATTCCCATGAAACAACTCAGCTAGATTCCTCTCGAATCAACTCCACATGCATTTGAACATATTGGTCCTTTCCTAAACATTGAATCCACCCATGATGTGCCATCACATTACTCAATTCTTCTCCAATTTGCCAAAATTCATACTGATAATGTACACTATCGGTGAGAGATCTATAGTGATCCACACATTACTCAACCAAGATTGAAATAATAGAGGGCTTCCCTGGTTTTCGTTGGCACGCTCTACAATCTGGTTCGTGTAGCCTTCATGCACCCATATCAAAAGCTCTATATGCTGCTCCTCCCACACATACTTCCATAATGAAGATCCTACATGGTCCAAAAATGCTCAATGCATTATGCACACAGAGCTTCAATACATAAAGTATCTCAATCACAAACAGGAAAATCATGTGCTCTAATACCACATGAATAATTTAAACAAAATAAACAAAAATTAAAAATATATCAGAGAAAATAAACCAAACATGGCAGAAAAGTCCCGAGAGACTCATTGTACTCTCACATACTCATTATTAAAATAATGTTTATGATACATATAAATACATGAGGAGAATGTGTCTCTAGATAATGCGTCTATCTTGGAAAATTTGGTTGAGAAAATATCTCGACCATACACCAATCTAGGATATTAACTAGTTGGAGAGAATATCTTAACCAACTAGGCCTAAACTGACTCCTAACGATGGGGAACAAACCCAATCTATAAAGGTAGGAATAAATCCTAACTTTCATGATTTAATTAATTTAATTATTTTTTGACTTAGAATTGTTTTACGCACATGAGAGTGAGGCTAAAAATATGAAAAAAGTACATGTGAATACTTCAAAGAAGAGGAAACATAAAGACAACCATCAAATCAAAGAAAACACACAACTTGATATTGAAGTTCACATAGTGTTGGTTACATCTTCGAGCATGATGTCAAGAGTGGGGAGGTCGCTCCATTAGGTGCTACAAGATGATGATGAGCACATGATGTTATCTGTGTCAATAAAAGGAATATATCTTTTAACTAGAGTGCCATGTCTCTCCATGAGACGCTCTTCTATAAGAACTCTCATTCATAAAATATCTCATTTAACATGAAAAAATAGGAAAATAACATGAAGTGGATTACAAGGATCCTCCAACAAAATTACAAACAAGGATATCAACATCAAATCATCATCTTAGCAAAAATCAAAAGAAGGCATCGAATTAGTGCATCTTCTACCTCCACTTCCAGGCATGGCCTGAAAATGTACGCCTATAGTGAAGAAACAAACTACACGGTTGGATTCCTAGTAGAAAATTGTGAAATCTAACTGTAAACTTGACCCCTTTCTGACTCGGCCAAATTTAGGCTCCCTCAGAATCTCAAATATTCATAAAATATTCTCTTTTACGGGCTGACTAAAATTTGGATAACCAAACAAATAAAATAACCACACCATCACATTCCTTGTGAAAAACTGTAAAAATGAGTATAAAGTTTTTTTGATTCTGAAACTATCAATTTCGAGCCTACAGGGAATATTTCAGATTCCATGCAGATAGTTGTGTCAAGGTTCTACCTTCACGGTTATGCCCTCAACATTATTATTGTGAAATATATGTTGCTCAGAAAAAAAAACTAACCACACAATGAGAGTCCACGCGAAATTCTCGTTAATCTGAGTATAAAATTTGCATAATTACGTCTTTGTCAAAATTTAGCTCCAATGAATATAAAGTGTTACTCAAGATGACCTACATCATGGATCCATAGGTTCAGGGCTCCATTGTTCATGGTTCCACCCCTGGGCGCATCATGGTTCCAGTGTTATCCTCATTTTTTCGTTGCATAGTTCTAGTCGACCTCCATTCTTCATTTTGCATCAAATGAAATTCCCAAGTTTTTAATGTTCATTTTGGGCAGAAAAAACAAAGATGCCATTCGGTCATTGGTACGGGCACAAGAATTAAGGCGTGGGGTTATATAGGCATGGGTTCAAACCTCGCCTCATTCAAGTTTTGGTGTTTGGTTTGTTTGGGAGTGTTGTGAACGTGGGTGGTTCGGTGTATATTAAATGAGTTATGGGGCCGCCCATTTGGTGGGCCAACCAAATGGTGAGGAGGTTTCAACCCCCACGGGCCTGTTGAAAATGGCACCAAGAAAGATTTTAATTTAATTTTCCCTTGAATTAAATTAGAATAAATTGTAATTCCACATCACATGACAACTTGTACAAGTTAACTAAGTTAGTTTGACTTAGTTGGTTCATTTAATTCAAGTTTAGGGTCTAACTTGAGTCGTGTAGAGTTCTTCCTAATTTTTAGGAGCCCTGGTTGAGTTTATTTTGGGTTGTAATTAATCAACTTAGTTTATCTTAGTTAAAGTCGGTTTAACTAGTTCCAACTGTTGGAGGAATTAGTGAGAGGTCAAAGTGTGGAACTTTAACTTAAAGCACATGAAGTGATCAATGAGATAACCGATAAATCAACCATAGATAATTCATGCATGTCAGATTAGGGAAATACCTAGTTGCGATTGGAGCTCAAGGGCATTGTATTATCAACTGTATGATAATCAAAATTGTATAGGTGGTGCATGGAGTGTGGGATCTTTATAGGTTGAAAATTGCTTAAGTATTGGCCTAGGCTTGTCTAGGAAGCAGTGAGACAAATAGAGATAATTCATAGGTTTCTATGGTTGGAGAAAAACATTGTAATATTCTAATATTTTCTGACTAATGCAATATACATATAACAATGTTTTTAGCTGTGGATTTATCTAGGAAGTAATTTTTTAATATGTGATTGAAATCTTCTATCTTGTATGCTTTATGATTTCTCGATCATAATTAGTTTCTGCAATTGGTAAATTAGATTCAAGTATATTTTTTAGCATATTACAATTAGCTGTTTGAATCTACTTGGATTTATACATGTATGAAAGATGAAATCACTATAGAAGATAAGAATATGATTTTGTACTTGCAGGAGGAACAAGATTTACAAATATCTTCTCCAGCTAGTAGCAGGATCAGAATGTTGTTTTATGGTCTAAGGCTTGAGTATGCCCTTGAGTTTCACTCGAATTAGATTTCCTTAAGATAGTAGAAGGAATAGGTCTTGGAAGACAACCAATTCAAGGAGTTCATTGATAAGGACTACGGATAATTTTAAGGATGGAAGTTTATCTTAAATTTTAGTAACCTTGGCAAATCTTACTAGTCCTTAATATCCAAATCTTAAAACGTTTGATGATAATTTTGAAAAAATATTTAGATTTCTAATTATTTTATACTAGAAAATATATAATATTGGCGTTTTTTAAAGTAAAATAAGTTTATACTATAAAAATTGGGTGAATTCATTTTTAGAAAAATGGAAATTGACGAATGTTCATTTTGGACAAAGCATGGAATATTAGCCCACCTACGAATATTAGCCCGTAAAATTTTCCCTGGATCATTAAGGAAATCCTGAAACAAGCTCTAGCTGATGCATAGGATATAGAAGAGTGGAAGAAGTGTGTTGAAAAGGTGAGAAGGATTCTACTTGAATGTGTTCGATATCATATTATGTCGAATGTCCACGGAAAGGAAACTCCATTTTCAATGTGGAAGGAATTAACAGATTTTTTTTTAGAAAAAAATGACCACTTGAAGTTGGAACTGAAGGATAAGCTCAGGAAAATCAAGATGGAGAATGACGAGATAATACCAAAGTAATTTACCCAGTTCACGTAATGTCGGGATGAGATTAGAAGTGTTGGTGTTACAGTTTCTGAAGATGATTTGTTGAGCCTAGAAATTCTAGGCCTTCCCAAGAGTTGGCATAACTACTGGGATTTTGTAAATGGGAAGGAGAAGCTACCAGAGTGGGAGCGTTTTTGGTTCGACTTGGTGTAATATGATATTCGACGAAACACCAGAGATGGCTCCTCATCAAAGCATGATGATGAGGAGAAATGTGGTTCAGATGGAAAGGAAAAGAATGGGAAAGGGAATTCATCCCATTCCAAATCTAATTCTAGTCAGGAAGGGAAGAAGAAGAACTTGTTGAAGATTAAATGTTTTCATTGTCATGAGCTAGGACACTATGTAATGATATGTCCGCACAAGAAGGCCGACAAGAATCCATCAGGAGGATGGGTAGGTGAATCACTTTCTTCACAATTCGAGCTTGATTTTACCCTCATCGCATGCATGGAGACATCAGTGATGGGTAGTGTCTGGTACTTGGATAGTGGAGACTCATTCCATATGACCGACAACAAAGAGTTCTTCAGTGACTTGGAGGAGAGGGACCTCCAGATGCACATCAAGATGGGAGATGATTGGAGGTATAGTGCGACTGACATTGATACTGTTACCTTTAATCGAGAGTATGGTTCTCATCTCGAATTGAAATATCTCATGTATGTTCTTGGTTTGAAGAATAACCTAGTTTCAGTAGCTATGTTGGAAGACTGTGGCTGTGATGTGATATTTAGCAAAGGAATTGAATTACTTCTTCACATAGCCATAGGACAGGGCAAGAATATCGGGTTTTGGGTAAAGAACCTCTACAATTTGGATGTAGAATATTTTGTTTCCTTGAGCATGGAAGAAGAGAAGGTGGAGAGCCGAGAAAACAGTGAGTTATGGCATATAATATTGGGCCATCTACACCATAAATATTATAATATCATGAAGCCTATTTCTATAGGACATCCCAAGGGTGCAATTGAGAAATGTGATACATGCTAAGGGTGTACATTAGGGAAGTACATGAAATCCACCTTTCATTATAAGGAAATTTGAGCGCATGAGATCCTTGAAAGAGTTCACTCAGATGTATGTGGATCGTTCTCGACAACCTCCATATCCAAGCACAAGTATTATGTGATTTTTGTAGATGATTTTTTACGCAAGAGTTGGTTATTATTCATCTAGAAGAAATACCAGAAGTTCTCAAAATTTTGTGAGTTAATCCCTTTTTGAAAAATATACAAGCAGGAAAGTGAAGGCTATCAGGAGCAAAAATGGTGGAGAATATATTTTGATTGAATTAAATAACTTCTAGGCATCAAAAAGAATTTCACGGGAGTTAATGGAACCCCATAAACCACAAAAAAATGGGGCTTTAGAAAGGAAGAACTAAATTATTATGGGAGTTGCATAGGAAATGCTACATGATTAGGGCCTATCGTTGCATTTTTGGGCAGAAGGATGCAACAGAGTTGTGTATGTGTAGAATAGGAGTCCTTATCATATCCTAAAGATGATTATATGAGAGAAATCCTTTTCTGGTAAGAAGCGAGATGTGGCACACTTTAGAATCTTTGGTTCAACAGTTTACTATCATGTTTTCAAGGATGCACGGAAAAAGCTACAAGAATTAGCTGAGTTGAGGATATATCTGTGGCACACTGATATAGCTCACAAATCGGGTGTACCTTCCATATCACTGGATAAAAATGGTTCATATATATGTGAAATTCGATGAAGGGAAGGCCATGTGAATTTCCATTGAGAGGGATCTTTAGTTGCATGAATATGAGGAGATTTTAGCTCCGAAAGAAGAACCTCAATATCTAGAGCAACCACAAGTAGGGGAGCATAGAGTGGAGGAACCCACTCATGCAAACACATACAAAGATGGAAGGAGGTGCACTAGAGAGGCTGACAGGTTGGTGCATGATGCTAGAGAGAATGTGGGAGTACCCACATCACATTGCAGATGAAGAAGTTCCCCAGATAGGTACATTAGCTACATGGTTGTTATGAGCGAGAGTGTAAAGACCTAGAAATCCTCATTCAAAGAAGCAGTGTAGCAACCAGAATGGGTTGATTCCATGGTAGAGGGGTATGACTCCATTATCAATAAAAATGCATGTGAAGTTGTCTAAAGATCGGAGGACAACTCAGTTGTAGGATCCAGGTGGGCCTACAAGGTGAAGCAAGCAACTGAGGGGAGTGTCGAGAAACACAATGCCATATTTGTGGCCAAGGGGTTCTCTCAAGTGGAGGAAATATATTACGAGGAGAAAGTTTCTCTAGTAACAAGGTACTCATCAATAAAATATATTTTAGCATTTTCAGTGTAGATGAGATGGAAGATACATCAGATGGGTGTAAAGACAACCTTCCTCAATGGATTGATTTAGGAATAGGTGTGCATAGAGAATCTAGAAGGATATGAGACCTTGGACAAAGAGTTTCATGTGTGAAGGCTCAATAAATCACTGTATGGACTAAAACAAGTACCCTGTGCTTGGTAGACCATGATCAAAAAATATTTCATCAGGTTGGGATTCACCAAAAGTGAAGCAGATCTGAACCTTTACCATATTGTGATTGAAGGTAAACTATTTATTATAGTAGTATATTTCCATGATTTACACTACAAGAAAAAAGGACATTGGTGAGGGTCATGCTTGTGACGGACCTTTAAGGTCTGTCACCAATGTCACATATGCTGACGGTCCTTAAAAAAGCGTCATTGTAAGTGTATATAGTGATGGTACTTTAAGGTCTTTCACCAAAGCCATTTTCAAGGACACTTTTGGTGAGGGTCATTAAAGGCCCATCAATAATTCTGTCTTTAGTGACACTTCTAGTGACAAACTTTTAATGACCCTCACCAATGCTATTTTTGTTACTTTTGGTGACGGTCAAAAAATGTTCGTCACCATTGATCATTCCAATGAGTTTTTGATGATGTTATGTTCTTGTTAATATATTTTTTTATCAAAAGATAACGATTTAATACCATTATTGTGGAATATTTTTTATAATATGTCCAAGGCCATAGTGGTTAGATTCAATCAATTTTTTAAGAATTAATTAGTGTGTATCATTTCCCTCAAATAATGACGAGTCAAATAGAGTTTTCCTATGAGTCAATACATGATTCATATCTATTAAGTTTATTGTCTATAAAATTCCCTTTAGATAAAGTACCACTAGTGTGTGTAGGAAATATATTATTTAATACATAATAAAGCTCTATCAATTCTATTAATGAGAAAGACCTAACACTCCTCAACAATCCAGACACACCTTAAATTAATGCTTTGGCACACACTAACATCTTTTAGAACCCCACATGTTTTGGAACATATTTGTACCTAGAACATCTTGCCATTACACTGATGCCCAAGCACATGGTTCCATGTGCTAGCACAACATAGAACTCTCCTAGAATGTGTTGGCATGAATGTAGTCCCTAGCATGCCCTAGAACACCTGGGACATTAGCACTTTTCACACACTACCACTTGGCATTTATTTGGACCTATTATTAGTATGGTTAACATGCCCCTTTTGAAAAATATAAAGTCCTGACTTATTATCTCTCTTATTGGTTATTCCTTTTGTTTCCTTGAAACTTCTTGACACATATTGACATACCAGAACCCATCACATCCTTAGCACCTGTCATGTATTGGCACTATTTGGTACATATCATTAGCACACCCTGGAACTCCCAAGCACACTTTGAGACTTATTTACATGTCTTGATATTCCCTAGCATGCCTTACCAATCCTTATCATACCTTGCCACTCGCTCCTTGGCATGAAAACTGGCACTCATTAACACTATTCCCTAGCACAAGTTCCTCATATTCACTAACTTCCATGAATTTTGACCTAGTGCTCCCTTAATGTTTTGTAATAATACTCCTTAACACACCACAACATGCATTATCACTCTCTAGAACACCTTATCACTCTTCAACATGCCCTTCCACTTCATAGCATGCATAACACTCTGTGACACATATTGGCACTTGGCACATGTTGGCTCTTGGAAAGTCTTAGCATGTATGGAATACGTTGACATGACTTGGTATAATTTTTCATGGTTTAATATTAAATTTATTTGAGATCAATTGTTGGAAAGTAGATGAGAAGCAACAAAGGAAGACTTGGCACTTAGAATGCACTAAGACTTTGCACTTGGCACCTATTGGTGCCTAGTGTTGGTGTGCCTAGCATGAACCTCTTGGAAAAGGTAAATTGATAACTTATTAACCCTCTTATTTATTTCTTTCCTTGTAGTTTAACTTGTTTCTCCCTTTTGTTGCCTTGAATGTCCATGGCACGCATTGACACACCCTTGCACATCTTGGCATGCCTTATCACTTGGCACATCTTAGCATGTTTGACATGCCTTCGCACTATCTGATACATATTAGCATTCCCTAGCATGCCTTGGCACTCATGTCCTCACAGCTAGCCTTTACATTTTTTCACAACTTGGGAACCCAATCAGTTACTTAGCTACTACAGTTTATGTGACAATATTGGCTTGCTTCAATCGCAACAACTTTACCAATTTCACCAACTAAAAGTAGATTGTGCCTTGTACACCTAAGAACTGCCTATAACTCAAATTATGCCACTCATGTCCAAGCTCAACTTGTCCCACTTGACTAGTTACCAAGACAAGGATCACATGATCTAGCCATGGCCATAAAAAAACTAAGCAACATAGCTTACATAGGAAATATTTTAGATGTATGTTCAGTTGGTATAAATAGTAGAACATTAACTGAGAGTTTGCAAGAACCACAAGATGCATAAGGCATACAAGATATAAGCCGACACAAGTTGAGTGCCCCAAAACGTATACACAGCAATCCTCTTGTTACCTTCCCTCCAGGCCCCCTAGCTGCTATGACATTAGGTCTTAATCCCCCTTCTCATTCTCTAATGCATGGACTATAGATCTTATTAAACCATTCTTGGACATACCACTTCTACCCATCCATGTTACATGTGTGTCCCCTAGTCCTGTTCAATACACCACCAAATACTCCTCCCACCTTTTCGGTCATATCATTCAACTTATCTTAACATTATGGGTGAAATTGGTGTTTATGTTGTAAAGTGAACAGAGAAAAAATTTACTTGTTTTCTCTTTTGAGAAGATGTAGAAATTGATTTCCATGATTTGAATGTGCATGGATCAATCTACATTGGCTTTTTTTTCAAGCTTAGACATGAATAATCGTTTGTTAATACTCCATACTATCGATGGAATCTAGTATCACAAATGTATCGATGGGTAGTTTGAGAGATTCTTTTGAAATCTTGTGTGTTGTGGTATTTAGCTCCTTGAGAACATGTCTGAAAGATAGCTAGTCCAAATAGTTGGGGGGATCTATGATATTATGTAGGATGGGTTGTAGGTAGATGTTTTGTATCATGAATTATTGACCCAATTGATCATGAATTTTGAATCCCCCATGATCTATAGGGATTTGAATATTTTGATGGATGCAATTTCCAGAAGTGTACAAAGACCAGTGGAATCAACTCAGTTGTTGGAGCCTTAACTTTGGGTATACCTTACTTTCTCGCTATAAGACTGGGAGAGGAAGAGTACCACACCCACTTTGCAGCTAGGTGGGATAACTTGTGCAACACCATCAAATAAGTCACAAGGGCATCTAAGATGGAGTGGAGAAATTACTAGAATCCATTCTTTTTGTGGTTTAGGATGAATCTTGTCTTCCAAACACTGTTTTTAATCAATTCAATTGTGATCTTTGTTAGAATTTCTCGTGAAAAAAATGTGTTGTTGTTCCAATCCCGCCAGAAATTGTTGATTACAATGCATGGGAAACCTTTATAATAATATTCCATGATATTGAGTAACTAAGTTTTGAAATTTTCTTCCAAGTTTAGGTAGGACCACGAGCCTATCATGTTCAATTTAGCAAGGGTTGTGGTGATCATGATCTGCACTGTGTTGGGATAGGAGATAAATAAGTGTGAAGAAATTTCATCATATGACTTTCCTAAAGGATAGATGTTGGGCTGATTCGTAAACTATCATGGATATTTCACATGAACAAAACGTGTTGTTGTTCCAATCCTACTAGATATTGTTGATTTTAATACATGAGAAACCTTTTTAATAATCTTCCATGATGTTGTGTAACTAAGTTTTGAAATTTTCTTCCAAGCTTAGATAGGACCACGAGCCTATCATGTTCAATTTTAAAATGGTGGTGGTGATGACCTACAATGTTTTGGGACAAGAGATAAATAAGTGTGAAGAAATATCATCATATGACTTGCATAAAGGATAGATGTTGGGGTGGTTCATAAACTATCATGGATATTTCTCGTTAACAAATGTGTTGCTATTCCAATCCCACCAGATATTGCTGATTAGAATGCATGGGAAACCCTTTTAATAATATTCCATGATGTTGTGTAACTAAGTTTTGAAAATTTCTTCCAAGCTTAGATAGGACCACAAGCCTATCATGTTCAATTGTGCAAGGGTGGTCGTGATGACCTGCACTGTGTCGGGACAAGATATAAATAAGTGTGAAGAAATATCATCATATGAATTGCATAAAGGATATATGTTCGGGTGATTCATAAAATATCATGGATATTTATCGTGAAAAAAATGTGTTGTTGTTCCAATCCCACTAGATATTTTTGATTAGAAAGAATGGGAAACCTTTATAATAATCTTCCATCATGTTGTGTAACTAAGTTTTGAATTTTTCTTCCAAGTTTAGATAGGACCACGAGCCTATCATGTTCAATTTTGCAAGGGTGGTGGTGATGACCTGATTTAACATTCAATTTCTTCTTATCTTCCTTAAGAATGTTTTCGAAATCTCTAGAATCCAATACTCTCAAGTGATGGATTGCAGGTTTAAAACAATACAAAGCCTCAAATGGAGTCTTGATATCAAGAAACCTAGTTGGAATGATGCTCTTTAAGTATACTGTAGTACTAATTTCTTCTGCACAAAAACCATTGGATAAGTTATTACCTTTCATCATGCTACATGAACACTCCACTAGATTTCTGTTCTTTCTTTTTACAACCCCATTATGTTGTGGAATGTGGGATGTTGTAAACTATCGTGCTATTCCATGATCTATGTAGTATTTGATGAAGTTATCAGGTCTTTATTCTCCTCCTTGAACTGAGAAGAGAATTTTAATGACATTCCTTGTTTGTTTTTCAACCATATTTCTAAATTCTTTAAATTACTCAAAAGGATCACTTTTCATTCAAATAAGGTATACACAAGAATACCTAGTGTAGTTATAAATACATAAAAATAAATTGAAAGCTCCACCTAAGGACCTTGTCTGCATAGGTCCAAAAATATCAGTATGCACAGATTCAACAATATCTTTCTTTCTCCTAATTAAGCTAGAGGGAAGTTCAAACCTATGCATTTTTCCATGTGCACAACCTTCATAATAAATATGTTCATTTCTTGAAATAGGAAGTCCATCAAACATACCTTGCTTCTCTAGCAATAATAAATTATGAAGGTTCATGTTGCCAAACCTTTGATGCCAAATATTTTGTGTTGTCATAGTCATTTAAGATAAATATTGATGTGGCATGCATGTAACATTCAATTTATATAGGCCTCCAAATCTTACTCCTAATGCAACCAAATTCTGATGATCCAAATTTTTTTTTACAATACAGTAAGTTTTAAAAACTTCTACTTTTAAATTATGATCTGTAATCATTGAGACAAATATCAAGTTATTTTTAATACCAAACACATACATGACATTCTGGATGTGCCTGATATTACAACTAGGCAATATCACAAGAATATCTCCATACACTTTAATTTGATATGCTCTGTCATCTCCTAGGAAGATGTTAGCACCATTGTTGGTCTCCTTAAAATTTTCATACAATTGTTTTTTACATGTAATATGAATGGATGCTCTAGAATCCACAAACCAAGTTCCAGCCTCATCATTCTCAGTAGAAAGAGAAGAATTAGACATAAATAATTTAAGATCATAATTCAAATCTTCGCCAAAAAAATGCCATGTATGCCTCTCATGTATATTTATATTTTCATCATTCTTCTCTTTATAACAGTCTCTATCAATATGACAAATTCTTCCACAATAAAAACACTTAATTCCTCAATCATTTTTAGTGGATGACATGCCTTGAAATGGATTTTTATAAGATGGAACACCACTTTTATGTCCTCCTCTTAGTTTCCCTTTGAAGAACTTTTTCTTTGCCACCAATGCTAGATCTACATTCTGAGGCTTCACATTTTACATATCTCTTATTCATGTATGAAAATCCTTATCAACTCTTCAAGGGTGGGAGATTTCTCCCTTGTTGCAAGCCCTGTAATGCACATTTAATAATCCTGTCTCATGACTTCTCCCCTATGTCGCCTAACTTGACTCTCAGTTCTTTAGTATGAGAGATGAATTCAACAACAGATTCATTCTCTTCCATTCTAATGGATAGAATCTTACTCTTCAGAAACAACAGGATTTTTTTTTTTTTTTCATACAAATCCTTGAGTGTTACCCAAATATCATTGGCGGCTTTGTAGTCTCAGATATGAAGGATTATGTTATCTTTTACCAACATCTTCAACAACACCTTCACTTTATTTTCCCTCTTTTCTCAATCTTGAACTGATGTGACTATGGCACAACCGACTGCAATTGGGTTTGCTTCATCTCAGTTTGCAATTGTCCACGCACTAGACCCCTAGAGAAATGTCTTCAACTTGAACTTCCAGTTGGTGTAGTTTGACCCATCAAGCTTATTTCTCTTATTAAGGTATGTCTCTACAATGGGATTATTCATAGTGACAAAACAATTTCAAAAGTGCCCTCCTTTTAAGTTACAAGCACCATGAGTAGCTTGTCTGATCAATAGATCCACGACTCCAATAATAGATCCATTGGTCCAATCTATAGATCCAGTAATCTAGCAACTGATCTTTGGATCCAACACTAGATATTTCAAAAATCGATCTATGGATCTAACACCATATCCTCCAACATCCGATCTATGGATCCACTTCTAAATCCTCCAACAATGGATCGACGGATATAGGTACACCTGGTCTTGGGCTACCTCTAACATGCAAAAAACACCACCACAGGTACACCTTGCAGCAGGTCGCGCTGAATAAAACTTCTATAAGTTTTTGCTATCAGCGCGGGTATCAACACTAACCATCATTGCTGATCAAAAATATTTCCCTATGCACTGTCAAAGTTGAACAACACAACCTCTCTTTTTTGGGGATACACTGATCAAGTTTATTTAGAAAAAACTAGAGCTTTGTCAAAATAAAAAAATTTATGTACCAGCATACCTCTCAATTGTACCAACAATTCCTCTTGCAATCCTCTGTCACCTCCAACAATAGATTCACTTGCGGTCTCTAATATTAGCCACTAGGGATCTTAGCCACAATAATCAAATCACCACAGACCCAACTCACACAAATCTATGATACGAAGATAAAAAATTGAAAGTAAAATTAGAAATAAACTTACAATCTAAAACTAGCAACTCACAGGTGAAACGAGCTAGACCTTGAGACTTTGTAAGCAGTATTGCTCTATTCCATTAATCATAAAATCAGAAATAGATAATATTACATTCAATTTAGAGAGATGAAAACTATTTACTAGAAAATGGTAACTAAGTCTCAACTAAGACACACACCCAACCGTGAAACAAAATTTCTGCATTAATTTCTACTCAAAACATGTAGGTGTTGATAAACTTTCCAAATTAGTAACTCAGATCCCTAGAGTGGAAATTACGGATTCCATAGAGGTGTGGTGATTTCTCCAACACTCGCACTCAAACTTAGCTTAGGGGAATAAAAAATGAGTCCAATTTCTAATACCATGAGGAGGTTTGTCATTACACCAAAACGTACAGGTATTGGTAAACTTTCCAAACTTGTAACTAGGATCCCTAGGGTGGAAATTATAGATGCCATAAATGTGCGGTGATTCCGCCAACAAGTACGTATATTTAAAATTTACCATACACACACCCACACACCATATACATTTTATTGATTTAAAATTATATATATATATATATATATATATATATATATATATATATATATATTAATTTTATTGAGTTTTCCCTAAAGTAACAAAAAACTTTGATTTTTCTAAAAAATAACAAGTAGTTTTCATAATATTTTTTCCATAGTTAATAATGGAGAATTTGATTTTTTATATTGTTAACTATTGTTCTAGGAAGCTCTCGAGTCTCAAAGGGATGTTGACTATTGCACCATAGAGAGTGTCCAAGATATTTTGTAATTCATTGTTATGTTATGTTATATAAATATTTTTACAATAAAATTAATAATTTAACATTGATGGTTTTTTTTCTCAAGTTTTGATAACCCATGATTTTTCCCATGGTATTTATTATGGTGAACCATGTTTAAAGGTTCAAGTAAATTAATTATAGAAAGTAAGAGTAGTGTAATATATCAACTTGATGCAAAATATGTATGTTTTAATCTTTTCAATTAGTTTAGATTTTCTATAAACAATTTTGTTTTCTTAATGATTCATTTATTTTGATTTGAATTGATATTAATGAATTTTATTTAATGTAAGGATTCATTTGTTTTGATTTCAATTTATATTAATGAATTTCTTGTAATGTATGGAGGTTTTTCCTGACTATGAAACTACCAAGTTGTTGAATGGAAAAGCTATAGCCAAAGGAAAGGAGAGGGGAGGAGAGGTAGGAGGAAGAGCACTATAAATTGTAATTGTGAGTTTTGAATTTATTTATTTCTAAAGTCATGGATATTCATAAAAAATTGATGGTTGTGTGAGACTGAAAGTATGATTTAAAATCATAGTAAATAATCTAATAAGATAAAGATGATTATTCAATAATCAGAGCTCAATCATATTTTATTTATTTTTATTTATTTAATTAATCAAAATAATTAGCCTCTCTAGTCTCATACCATAGGCTAGGATTATACAACCAATATTTTATGTGTGTCTCATAACTTACACCAAAAAAATTCTATTCATAATTTGAATTTATTTATTTCTAAACCTGGGTTTATTCCTAAAATTTTAATGGTTGCCTAAAATTGAAAATATGCTTTAAAATCATAGTGAATGAGTTTTAATCTAAATTTATGTATTTCTAGGCCACATATATTCATAAAAAAAGAGAGTATGTAATAATGAAAGTAAGTTTTATAATCATAGTAAATAATATAATAATATCAAGATGATTATTTAATAGTCAAATATAAATAAAAATTTTAATTTATTTCTTTTATACTTTAATTAATTAAAGTAATTAGTGTGTTATCACTAATAAATTTTCAAAATTTCATTCATACGGTCACTCCCATCACTCACCTAGGTTTCATCCTTTCATCATAGAATGATTCATGAAATTTATTGAAAACCCATGAAATAAACCTTACCATAAGTCTAAAACCCCCATGAGTCATGTCATGTCAGTCAAATCTACTCCATTCCACTTAGTTTTCACATACATGCACTTAAATCAAACATATTCTACTTGTCTTTTTTTTCACCATTGGGTAGCCAATATAACTGCAGAATGGCGGATTTTTCTACGGAATCACTTGACAATTCCGTAGCGAATCTGCCAGGTTTTTAACTGTCTTTGCTGTGGAATCCTGATTTTCCGTAGAAAAAATAGAGCATGGTGAGGTGTCAAAATTTCGATGGTCAGGGGTCAAGGTGAGGTCATCCAATTAGCTTTCATGATCACCCAAGCACGCAAGGTCATAATTACCCTCATTATTACCTTTTTTTCTCAAATTTGGCATCATTCTCCTAACTTTAAAGTTTGATTTTTAAATTCATCTCTAAGAATCTCTATGTCTTCTATCGTTTGAGCTTTGCATGTAGTAGCACAATGTTATCTTTCAAGAGCTTATTCACAGTGCAAGAAACTTGTTGTCAAGAATTTTTATCTGTAGGTGTCTCAGTTAAGTAAACAACGAGGCTATAAAGCAGAATGACAATGAAGAATAAGGTGAACAAGGGGGATCTTGTTTGAGACACGAGCCTATGGACCTCAAGCTATTAAATGAAATCCCTAGTTTCATGGATTCTTTCAGAAATGTTAGTCATCTGCAGTTCAGTCAGAAGCTTCAAGGATTTCATGCCCAGATATCAAAGGATTTTGTAGTGAACTTAATAGGTACAACCTCAAAGGTGGGAGTTTTAAATTTCACAGTATCGCAGGATACTATTTCTCTGGCTACAAATATATCAAGAGAAAGTGAAGTGTGGTTCAGAGCCACCAAATTCAAAATGCAGAGTTGTGAGGAATTTGTCAAACCAAAGCACCTTGGAGATGGCATGGCATCTGGCATTCCCAAGATTTTTATGAAGGAAATTTATTGTAAGTTGTTTTTGGTGATCCCTAAGTACTTTACTTGTGAGGGGAGATTTCATATGGTTTACCTATACCATTTCAGGCTCCTTTTACATTTCACTGGTAAGTAGCCCCTTGATCTGCATTTATTTTTGTTTAGGAGCTTAGGGAAGATGTTTGATAAGCTCCAAGCCAGGGCTAAAGGCAGTGAGACATCAATTTTTCATCATGGCCTAATTAAAATCTTAGTGGTGGAAGAATTAAAGAAATTAAAGAGAGATTGGGCATCTTTTCTTTTCCTTAGTGGATATGAATTTGATTCAGTAACACCTAATAATATTTCAAAGCCAAAACTACTTTATCTCTAGCTATGACAGAAGGTGTTAATGAATAAGAGGCAGAGCCTATCTTGGAGACAATGGATGTTGAATCAGAACCTATACCAGAGGTAGATTTCCCACAAAAATCACCTGCAAGTGACAAATAGAAAATTAGCAAGCATGGTAGCAGGAGGATAACTAGAAGCCAAACCATTGCCAAGGGAAATATTTAAGACATCCTACAAGAAATAGACATTCAAGGGACTCCATTTTTCCAAGAATAAGATATTTAAGGGGACAAAAGGATGAAACATAGAGGTAATACTGTTAAAAAATTTGGCTTTGGAGGAGAAGATGCAGGTTTCATTTTCCAGCCAAGGAAACCACTGACTAGGTTACAGCTTGCAAAGGGTGTCATGGAAAACAAGATGACAAAAAATGTTGACAAAGGTAAGAAACCTATCACATAAAACATCATAAACCTATCTCTATAAACAAAAGAGTTTTTTGTGCAAAAGAAGGGAAAGAAGTATATGGTGGAAAAGACAGAAGTACAGATACAACATGAACAATTAAGAGAGGCAAAAAAATGGGTCAATGATGTTAAATTCGAACTATAGGAGACCAAGGTAGACATACAGTTGATGGCATATTTTGAAGGAATAATGAATGATCAGTTGAACCAATATGAAATTTATTGACAAATGCCAAAAGGTTGCTGAAAAAAAAAACTTCCTTATAGGAGAGTAATGAAAAACACTAGAAAAAGAAACTTGTAGTTACAGTCTGAAAGGAAAAAGCTTAAGGGATAGGTGAAAGAAATAGAGTACCAAATGGAAATGATTCAGGAATAATTGAAGAAAAGAGGACTTGAAATTAAAGTGATATATGAGCCTAAGGATGTACAACCTTTAGCTGCTAAGGATGGAGGTCTCAAAGCTTAAAGAGTTGGTCTGAAAATTTTTGAGAAATTCTGCAGCATTGAAGAAGCATATTTTTCAGCTTGGAAGGTGAAATAGTGAAGAAAAAGGAAAATTTGTGTTTTTCAGCCAATTAGGCAATTTCGTAGCGAAGTCCAGGCTTGAAGGTTAGATTTCGCTATGAAATCCCTATAGGATACTTTTCGCTACAAAAATATTTTTTGCTGGAAATAAAAGGAGGGCAAGGGTTTTATTTGGCTCATATTATCTAGCAAACATATTATAATAAAAAAGAGAAGCTAAAATTTGATTTAGAGGGCTGAAATGAATCTGCTGCCAAACCACACTATAAAACTGCCTAATGTACTATGTTTTTGCAGCGAAGTTCTTTTAGTTGTATTTTGATGTTTGGAAAGTATTTTAAAGACAAACTAGCCACGTGGAGGCATTAAAGGTCGAAGTGGGACACTACAACAGGGATTTACTCTTCGACAAAGTTGTGAACTATCTAGCTCAGCATCAGGACAGTGATAAAAAGTCATGTTTATCTTTTCCTACAAAGTGGGGGTGTTAGTTCCTAAATCTAGTGGGAATATTTATGTCTAGGTTATGGTGAGTTCCACTCGAGCACATGGTTATTATTAATGAAATTATCCCATTCTGCAAATAAGTGAATGTAATAAATTAAATATAGAGTCCTAATAGGCTTGTAGGTCTTAAGTTATTAGGTGTCTTTTTCAGTTCTATGAATATAGCTTATGGTTAAGATGGGTGTCAAAGTTGTTGGTTCGATGATTTAGCTAGATAGGAAGATCAAATATTATGATCAAAAGCCTGTTAATAGGTAGAAATTTGAATGAGAAGTGGTTGGAGAATGTTATTTGACACTACTACTATTGTAAATTTTTATCATCAGTAATATACAGTGACTGTGTTTCTGCTTCACTTGAGATTCTTGAAGTGTTTCAATGAGTTTATATCTTGTGCTTCTTAATATCTCATTTCCAATATATTGATGTTGAATTTCTTAGAATTCATGTTATGCATACTCAGACTTCCTTTTAACATTGAGCTATTGAATATTTTCTGTGTGTTAGTATCATCCTTTCATTGAAATAGTAAAAGCCTCAACTTCCATAAGGAGATCCATTTGTCATTGAATTCCCTCACACTGACTCCATAAGCCCAATGGTAGTTAAACCTATTTCATTTTTTCACCTGAAATCAAATACATTCAAACACTTGTCACAGAGTTAGCCATCTGATTGAATCCTAATTGAGAAAATCATAAGTTAATTTGAGAGAGCCCTCTTAGGCTGAAGAGACTAATCCTCTATCAAAAGCTGGTTTGAAAGAGTTACTTTAAGTTGTCTGGTGGAGCATCCCATCAGTACCAATTTAGAGATAACATAGTGTTTTATGTGGAATTTTATTTTTCTCTCATAAGAGAAATGGGCTCTTTACAATTCATGAAATTAAAAACATAGTAAAAAAATAAATTTCTATGATAAAAAATAATATAATGCATAGACATATTTTATGGTGAAGCCATAATTAAAAAAATTAGGAAAACAAATCAGAAACTTATAATACCAAAAGATTTCCTTACTACCAAAAAAATATTTATATACTTAGGAGTCTCAACAAAAAAAAGAAAAAGAAAAACATGTAAGGGTAAAATTAAAATTCAATCATCAGAAAATTTTATGAAACCAGCTCCAAAAATATAAGAAAAGAGAGATCAACACCTTAGAAATCAGCCACTTCAAGGGAGCAACCTCCATTACATTACATAAATGAACAATTATTGGATGATTCAAATGACCATAACCTCCTTCTATATATAGGAGTCCATGGGACCACAATATAATCCTAGCCGACCTAACAATAACAATGTAAGGGCACAATAATAAAAATATTGGGGTTACAGGGGTACAACAATAATAATAAGGGGGCTACACTAATAACAATAAGGGACTAAAGTAATAATATAGGGACCTAACATGCCCCTCTCCTTCAAAAAATTGTTGTCCTCAACGATTGAGTAGCTCTAGGTGCTTCTGTATAAAATTTTCATCCTCCCATGTAGAATCTTCAGTGTTTAACTTCTTCCACTTCATGAGATACTCTGAAATTGATCGATTTCGTAGCTGTCGAGTTCTTTTTTTCATGACCACTTCAGGTTTCAATATGATTTTTCTTTCCTCATCAAGTTCTGGAAATATTGTTTGAACTGGAAGATTTTCACCTATAACCTTCTTGAAGCATGAAACATGGAAAACTGGATGCACTTGCAAAGAATCAGGAAGCTCCAATTTTTATGCCACAGTACCAATCTTTTGAAACACCTTGTAAGGACCATAGTACTTTGGTGATAATTTATTATCCTTCTTAGCTTGCTTGAGGGACATTTTTTTGTATGGTTGTGGCCATAAAAATACCCAGTCTCCTACATCAAAACTTCTCTCGTTGCGATGTTGATCTGCCTATTGTTTCATTCGATTTTGTGCCAAATTCAGGTTATCCTTTAAGAGTTCGAGAACTTCTTGTTGATGCTCGATGTGATCTTCCACTGCTTGAACCTTATAATTTTCTCTTAAATATGAGGTGATGGACAATGGATGATATCCATAAAGAGCCATAAATGGGGTCATTTTCGCTGCAGTATGGAAGGAAGTGTTATACCACCATTCAGCGAGAGGTAACAACTTGACCCATTGTGTTTGTTTATCAGATGCAAAACAATGAAGATATCCTTCCAAATATTTGTTCACTATCTCAATTTTACCATTGGATTGAGGATGATAAGATGAGCTATGAGCTAATTGAGTACCCAAACAAGAAAATAACTCCGTCCAAAAATTTCCAGTAAAAATGCGATCTCTGTCATTGACAATAACCTTTTGGTTTCCATGTAACTTTTGAATTGTGTCCATAAATGTAGTAGCAACTGTACTTGATTTAAATGGATGATATAATGCACAAAAGTGTGCATACTTGGTAAGTCTATCAACTACCACCATGATGACACTCTTTCCTTCAGACTTAGGTAAACTTGTGATAAAATCCCTTGCAATATCCTCCCGACATTGACTTGGGATGGATAAAGGTTGTAGAAGACCCAGGGTCTTAATTTTCTCAACTTTATTTTGCTCGCAAACCAAAAATTTCGCCACAAAAATTTCAATATTAGATTTAAGGCCATCCCCAAAAAATTATTTCTTCACCCTGTGGTAAGTTTTTAAAAATTGTGAGTGTCCTAAAGGATAAGTGTGAAATTCCAAAAGAATCTTTTGTACCATAAGGAATCATTTTTCCAACTAAATGTATCAGATGTACTAGGATCTTGCTGCAAATTTTGGATGAGTGTCCACACTTATTTGTCCTTCTTCCATTCATCCATTGCTTCAATTATCCAATTTGGTTGGATAATAGAAATGACACAAAGAAATTCTTCCACCTCTTCATTCTTTCTTGAGAGTGGATCTACAACAACATTTAGCTTCCCTATTCTGTAGATTATTTGAAATTCATACCCCAAAATCTTTGTGACCCATTTTTGTTGCTCTTCTAAAGATAGTGTTTGTTCCAAAAAGTGTTTAAGACTATCATAATCAGTTCTTACCTTGAAGTGTCTTCCCATTAGGTGAGGACACCATTTCTTTAGTGCATGTAGTATTGCTAACATTTCCTTCTCATAAATAGCATTCTGTAAATACTTTCCTTTGATTGGACAGCTTTCAAAAGCAATGGGTCTTCCTTATTGCATTAGAACAACACCAATTCCATTTCCTAAGGCATCACATTCATCAATAAAGGTTTTTATGAATTCTAGCATATCTAAGACCGGTGCAAGGCACATTTCCTCTTTAAGATGTTCAAAGGCCTTAGTTGCTTCAGGAGGCCATGAAAATGCATCTTTCTTCGATAATGTTGTTAGAGGTGCTAATATTCTCTCATAATTCTTAAGAAACATGCGATAATACCCTGTTAACCCGAGAAATCCTCTTAACTGCTTTATGGTTGTGGGGAATTTCCATTATTTAATGGCTTTAATTTTGTTAGAGTCTACCTTAACACCCTCGTGAGATAAAATATGACCCAGATATTCCACCTCTTGTACTCCAAAGAAACATTTGGATGTTTTCGCATATAATTGTTTCTCCTACAATAGTTGGAGCACCCTGTCAACATGTTGAACATGATCCTTTCAAGACCTACTGTAGATTAGTATATCATCAAAAAATAGTAGCACAAATTTTCTAAGGAAGGGTTTGAAAATGGAATTCATCAACCCTTGAAATGTAGAAGGTGCATTGGTAAGGCCAAAAGGCATGACCAAAAATTCATAATGACCCTCATGAGTTCGAAATGTTGTTTTAAGAATATCTTCAGTGTTCATTATAATTGGATGATATCCTGAACAAAGATTCAACTTGGTAAAATAAATTGCTCCATGTAATTCATCCAATAATTCATCAATCATAGGAATGGGAAATTTATATTTAATGGTGAGCTTATTGAGCTCCCTATTATTTGGAAACATGTTCCATGATCCATCCTTCTTATGCACCAATACTACTAGGGTAGAGAAAAAACTTTGACTAGGTTGAATTATACCAGCCTCTAACATTTCTGCAATCATACATTCCATTTCACTATTTTGGACATAAGGATGTCTATAATGCTTGATGTTTGGAGGAACACTTCCTAGAATAAAATGAATAGTATGATCATGATAATGAATTGGTGGGAGTCCTTTGGGAATTTTAAATACCTTGGAATGATTGTCCAAGGATTTTTGGAGATCTGTAGAAATAGGTGATTTCGGAACTTCTAGTGAGCATAATTGTGCAATTACGCCTCATTGTTCTTTCTTCAGAAGCTTTGTCATGACATTAGATCTTATTATCTTTCTCAGATTCACTACGATACCCCGTAATTTGACTTCCTTTCCTTCTGAAAAAAATTTGAAGAAAAGTTCTTGAAAATTAAAAGCTATTGTCCCCAATGTTTGTAACCATTATACTCCTAGTACAACATCAGCACCTCCCATACGAATGGAAAGCATTGGATTATTCAATACATATTCCCCCATGGTTAGCTTGATATTATGGCATTTTCCAGAGAAATTTATAGTTCCTCCATTTGCAACCATCACTTGAAATTCTGGTGTTGGGTATAGAAAATAATTCAATTCCTTGGCTACCTTACAATGAAAAAAATTATGGGTACTACCCGAATCAATCAAGAATATTACCTTTTTATTCTTGATATGCCCTTATATCTTGAGAGTTTGAGGAGTGTTAATTACTGCCAATGCATTACATGATATGGTCGGACTCATTTCTTCCTCTTCTAGGGTTGGTTCCTGATGTATATCCTCTTCTTTTGAAGATTCTTGTTCATTTTCTTCATCCTCTTCAAAATATATGTAAAATAATTTCTTCTCAGCACACTTATCACCTTTAGTGTATTTTCTATCACAACCATAACAAAGCCCTTTTTCTCTTTTTTCTTCCAATTGTTGTTGTGTCAACCTTGTAGGTTGTGGAATTCTAGGAGTAGCAACACTTCCATATTTATATATGTGAGTGGTAGGCTTCCTTGTCGCCATAATTTTACATTGAATTTTTCTTGCCAACCTCAATGCCTTTTCTAATGAATCAGGTTCCCAAATGCGAACTGCATGTTGAAGTTATCCTTTAAAGTCCCTATGAGGACATCAATCCTGTGTTCCTTTGGAATATCAGTTACCCTTATATTTAATTTTTGGAATTCCTCAATGTGCTCCACCACTAAACCTTTTTTTTTGAGATTTATCAATTGGCTAAAGAAGGTGTTGCTTTTTGTATCCTCATAATGTGCTATCATTTCCTCCATAAAAATTGACCAAGTGAAAATTTCTTTACGGGAGCAAAGCCATCGATACCATACAGATGTATTTTATTCTAAATGTAAAGTTGCAATGCATACCTTTTGTGTGTTTTGCACATTATTGAGATCAAAATATTGCTCCATATGTAATATCCATGTTATGGGATCCTTGCCATCAAAATTCCTCATATCCATCTTTTGAATGTGGTGGTTCTTCCATCCAGCATTAGAGTTTATGAAATAAAAATTAACATTTATTTTTCTCTCATCATGAGTTTCCTCTACTATCTTTTCGCCATTAGGAAACATTTCTTGTATCAACTTTTCCAAACCTTCGATGTCTACTTTTAGATCATTCTTCATTTTTTCCATGTTGTCTTTCATTTTTTCATCGATATTAGCTTCCATGTCATCCATATTAGCTTCCATTTCCACTTCCATGCCAACCATCTTAGCTTCCAAACCATTCATCTTATCTTCCACGCCTTTATTCAAACCATCCATCTTCATTTCCATGCCTTTCTTCAAAACTTCCATTTCATTTTTTGTTGCTCTTTGTGATAGCGAAATTTGGTGCACTTGCTCTTGTAATTTTGATATCTCATGTTATTTTTCTTTTTCTTCATGAGTCATGGTAGAGTCTTCTAAAGGCTTAATGGGTGTTGAATAATTTTTAGGGGGGATTTTAGAACCCAATACTGATAAATATTGTTCAATATGCCCTTGGAATAAATTCAAACAATTTTTTTTCAAACGAGACTTATGTAATTCAAAAAATATACACACTTTTTTCTTGCTTTTGAGGAGATTGATATTGAAACTGAATTATCTCTATGCTTTCAGATCTTCAATATCTAAAATTCTGCCTTGAAGTAGCCCTCTGAATATTCTTTCAAATGCAATAGGTCTAACCTAATTTTGATACTTTAAGACAAAGTTATGCCCAATCTCACATGATGACCTAATTATGACTGGTTCAGTAGAGAGAACTTGTATGACTTGCCACGTGTCACTGTTTCCTCCTTAGGCTCTGAAATTTATATACAAAAAAATACAGTCCATGTAATTGCAGCCACCTTTTACAAAATCCCAATTTGATGCTTAGAGAGAGAAAGAGTTATGACGCTTTTCCCATGGTCACCTCTTTGAGATGAGATTCAGGAGCCGAAAAAAATCCTAACTTCCACAGATCATATATGCATAAAGATTGCGAACCAAGATCTGAAATATTTACAGGAGGTTCCTTGGGATTTTGGCTTCTCACTGTAAAAATTTCAGCTTCTGAAACTTTATATACGAAACTTTATAGAAAAAATGCCACGATGACCTGTTTTAGTTGAAATTCGGGAGCCTGAAAAAAACCTAACTTCCCCAGATCATATCTCTACAAAATATTGTGAAACAAGATCTGAAATTTTTACAGGAGTTTCCTCAAGATTTTGACTTCGTGTTTTACAAATTTCAGCTTCTGATCCTTCGTAGAAAAAATGTTATTGCAAAAATTCCACGATGACCTCTTTGGAGTAGAAAAACCCTAGAATCCAAAGCTCTAATACCAAATGTTATAAAACCAGCTCCAAAAATAGAAGAAAAGAGAGATCAATGCCTTATAAATCAACCACTTCGAGGGGGAAAACTCCAATACCTTACATAAATGAACAATTCTTGGATGATTCAAATGACCAAAACCTTCTTCTATATATAGGAGTCCATGGGCCCACAATATAATCCTAGCCGACCTAACAATAACAATGTAAGGGCACAATAATAATAATATTTGGGTTACAAGGGTAGAAAAATAACAATAAGGGGGCTACACTAATATCAATAAGGGACTAAAATATTAATATAGGGACCTAACATTTTTATACTTAGGAGTCTCAACAAGAAAAACATGTATGGGTAAATTTAAAATTCAATCCTCAAATTTTTTTAAAAAGAATCCCATCATTGACTAGTAGGAGTGCCAATCAAATTTAAACCCTGGTCCTTCCAATCACATTCTAAAATTTATGTGCCCTAATCCATACTAGCCATCATGCATCGCCTGTGACTCAAATCTAACATGAATTTGAATAATATGAATGAGTGGGTCGAGCTGAATATAATAAATTTTGGGATGTTTGTGAGAAATGAATTAAACAAAATTGCAGATAGATTGCAAGTTGCAACATTTCGTGTCAATGTTGCTACTAGTCAATAGTACTGAGGTAGTGAAGGCACGAAAACTTTAAGACCTCATCCTTAGTAAAAATTTTCTTCACCCCCAGCTAAACTGAGAGCTTACTCTGGCGCTCTGCCCAAGAATTGATGGTTTCATGGCATTACTAACTCGCTATGATTATGAAATTTCTTCGAATTATTGAGCACTTTAATTTATCAAATTTAAACATGAATGAAATATCTTTGATATCTTATGAAAGTAATTTTATGTGGAACTTTATTATCTAAATTTTTTATAAATCTCTAGCTGATATAGATTCTAACATGAAAACTACAACTGACATAAAGATTTAATATGTTGATGGAAAGAGTGGAATGTTAAAATAAAATGATTTAATGAGTTTAATTAACTCATTCTAGACATAGAAACATTGTGATGAATTCTGGTAGACATCGGCCTAAATATTCTTCTGTAGAATACGGTATTTTAAAAATCATATTTCATAGCGTAGAAAATGACTATGCTCTAGCCATTGGGCCACTTCTCTTACATTACCAAGTAAACGGAAAGGTTGTTTTTAAAAATAAAATGACATACTTTTAAGAAAAAGTAAATATGAGACTCTAAATCATTGTAGGTCGACTTGGCGTTATGGGGCCAATTCACAGTTCTGTTCATACCTGCATTTTGTTTTAGAACTTCCAATAGATTCCTACAAAAGACATGAAGAAAAATACGTGAATGGTGTAGATATTCCCAGGTTCATGTATTCACACAATTAAGTATTGTTTGAGGTAAAGCATGATATATAGGTTAAGGTTTTCATTTTCTTATAGAAGATTTGGGGTGGATTCTAGAATGGTGGTAAGTTCAAGTGATTGATTCTCAATGAGGTGAGTGTGAAAATCAAACACCTCTCATCAAATGTTGGTCAACCCTTTGATATTATGTTGAGGGTTTTTGTTAAGTTTTCCATTACACCAAAACCCTCAGGCATGAGTAAACTTCCAAACCATATTGATAGTTTCACTTAGAGTTTCCATTACAACAAAACTCTAAAGCATGAGTAAACTTCCAAACCATTATCCATACCTTTTTTAAATCATCCCAAAATAGATTCCAAAATAGTGTTTAGTGGGTATGATAAAATATGTGTGAAAATCCAATAATACCAGGCTTTGAATCTTTATTTTTAAATATTTATCAATTAAATTAATCATCTCGACCATTTGAAATTTGTTGGTTCTCATACACAAGGTGAAACATGGCCTCCATGTAACAACCCTAGTTTATGTTTTTCTTTCAAAGCTAGACATTTGAACTTTAATCCTAAGGGGAGTGGACCCCAATGGACAAGTATTTTGTAGATGTAATTAAATATTTAATTATGAAAAATAAATAAAATAATTCTGTGCAGATTGACCAAAATTAGAATTATGAGATCACTTGCTAAATCCATGAGGATGGAAAGAGGCAAATAATTCCCCAAAAATATTTCAAAAATCCTTGAAAGAATTTATTTCCAAATTAGATTTTGAGGAAAATCTAGTTTCCCCAATGATGTGGAGAGTAATTGGGAAGAGGTAAAAAGCTGGGAAAAGCAGAAAGCAGCTTTAAAAATCCCTAAATAAGGGAAGCCTAGGTAAACAGGAAGAAAAGCATCCTGTAATTTTGGACGCAGAATTAGAAACAGGCTTTGGGGAGAGAAATCTTAAATAAGCTATTCCTGAACAGATTAGAGGTTGGTCTAGAATGGAAGTGATCTCAGCTCGGGGGTGAGTTCTGGAGATAGAGGGACTCTAAGGTTGGGTGGATTGGTCAATTGCAGAAGTGGTATGTTTAACATGCACCAATGTTTACAACACCAGTTATTGTTTAAAATGATTAATTGTCATAAATGCTAAGTAGATTAATATTTTTGAAATTATTATTCTCTACATTTAACAGAAGTCTGTAGAAGAAAATTATCCTCTCAACTCTGTACAGTTGTAGGAATTATATCCATGGGAAATAATTCATCAGAATCTCTAAACCAGTATTGGTCTAAATCTGAGAATACATATTTTCCCAAAGATGACTTACATGTTAACTTTAATATGCTTCTTCATTTTTAACTAAATACTCTGTATAGAAACAGGAGGAAAAGTATCATTACATGCATTATAGATGATGGAAGCTAGACATAAGTTACATCTATTTAATATAAGCAGTGACATAATTAAATAGGAAGAAAATGAGTATAACAATTGGTACCAATGCAATGAACCAGTAGCTAAAGTATGCAGAATTTAATCAAATGACAGTACCATGAATAGGTGCTACAAGTATGTCTAACTATCTACCAAAAGAATTAAACTAACTCCAAATATAAGTACAGATCTGCAGAAATATAGATGAAATTCTGCATGTATGGCTATAGATTTAATCTCTACAACAAGACTAGAAGAGAGAGAGGAGCATAGATTTTCTCCATAGCTAGACATGTGGAGACATACAAGAATTCAGAGCTAGATAGAGTTTGTTAAACCTGTAAACAATTCTGGACTGAGAAGAAACTATAAACTGGAGAATGAACAACATTCCTATCCATTGGAACAAAAAAAATTAAAATGAAAATTTATGAAATGGCATGCAACCTATGTAAAATATGAAGAAAAATGTATATATATATATAGTGTAGAGGATAGTATGCTTGACCTCAGTGAATAGTACAGGGAACTTCAAATGAAGGAGTATAAAGAGAGCCTCCTGCTGGGGAGATATACCACTTATGAAAACATAAACCTGGTGGAAATCGTAAATTCTCATGCACTAGAAGTGTTATAACCTTGAAAGCTCTTGCAATAGAGACATGTATATTCACTTATATAATGTAACGAGAAACAGAATGGGAAATTAAGACTAGTAAATCTATAATTTTCCATAATAAAATTTAAGTGGATCGTTACTGAAGAAACAAATTTATGAAGTTAGTGATAACATGAGGCAGAAACGTGGCAATCATTAAAATATCGTATCGATTTGTCATCAAGAACAGAGACGAATCACATGTATATATATGTTACCTTTGGAAACAAATTTTAAGAACTGAGCTATTACGGTTCATTTTAACACCACAGAAAATAATTAATTTCGAGAATTATATCGACTGGATTAAATGGGTTTAACAGTCCTTGTCTCTGACAAAAAAATATAGAATTATAAAAAATTGAACTATCTAAACAAAGCGTGCAATAGGCACGAGAGAGTCTAGTCATACTCCTACTCATAACGCAGTGATATCGACCTGAAAGTCCAAGGTCGAACGAATTCAAGTTAAACGAAATTTCAAATTCACCAAAATACCGACTCGAACTCTTGACGAGATTCGAACTTACCTACAAAAAATAAGGGCAACGTGAGAAATAGTGCTAACATTGCGATACGAAGGTATCTCGAAAAACAATATATACAAACCTAGTATAATGATAAAGAGAGTTACCTTGGAAGAGTCGAATGCCTGGGTGACAAAAACGACCTGTAAGAAGGATACAAAAATAGTTTCAACAAAACGAGTCGACGGCCAGGAATTTCTCTGGAACGAAACCCCGCATAGGGTGAGATGTATAAATGGACCGCCTGCGTACCTGGAGTAGCGTGTTCTTGCTAGAAGGGAGATGCTTAGAGCCAGAGTAACTCGGCTCAAATAAAACACGTATGTCCATAGAAGACCGAGAGAAAAATTCCTGCCAACACAGAGATTTAACATTAAAACATAAATCTCACAAGGGAAGGATAAATGAAACGTATGAGGTATTAGTAGAAAAAAAAAAGAATCAATCACGAAATAGCCGAACGAGAATCAACATGGGGTTGATTTAAACGTGACTGAGATGGATTTTATAAGTCGTGATACCATAAACCTAGCGTAGAATCACTGGTAAGGAAAATGACTAAATTTGCATACCTGAAGAAACGTGAGACGAAGAACTGCCCTCGCCAGAAGCCGGGTGGAGCACGATGTTTCGCCTAAGCTCGACGAGCAGAATATGGACACAGGAGTCGATCCAAAATGGTGAAAGGCGAAAGAAAAATCCATTCAATAACTCTAGAATTAATACAATCCATTCAAGCAAAGCGAGAAAAACCCTAACAGGCTTGGAAAATCTCCACCGTCCAAGTGTCATTCGATTGAGAGAATACTCGCGGATCGATTTGGGAAAAAACCGAAACCCATCACATAGCCATTCTAAACACAGATGTACATTTATTGATATCAATTTCATAGTACTCTCAAATCGTTTTACAGGATCGACACTAATAACTAAACTGACATACATTGTAACAACGACAAGGCTAACACGCAAGCCCTTGCATGTAAAATGTGATAAACCCTGGTCGAGAAATGACAAGCAAAGTTTAAATCCTCACTACATCAGTAATTCTAATCGACGTGGAGAGCTCAACGAATTAACAAATGCCAACCCCATTAAACCAAATTTTCCAATGTAGCAAAGTATGTACGATGTCTTTAATGTCGTTTATCTTCTTAGGAAAATCTTCACAGTGGAAGGTACGCGAAAGATCTACGGATGATAATTATACAATTTCACTAAGGCCGTAAGGCTGAATTAAACCCATATAAACGATAAACAACAACTGAGATAAATCGAATTAAATTGAGAAGAAATTTGAGTAAGTCGTTGTCAACCCATAGTTTCATAACGTGGGAAATGGTAAGAGAAATTAATAAACCAATGCATCACATAAAACATTACGCAATCCATAAGAGTGTGACAACGACATCCATGGAGTTCGTATGATGAATTCTATCAATTAGAATGTGGTTAAAAGTTAAGGGCATAGATAGAATTTTCTATGGTCTACAATAACAGTAACCATTATGTGAATACAAATTTCATATATGAATATGTTCTATGGGTAAGGGTGACCATTTAAACCACGGGTATGTAAAATATATATATCAAGATACATATATGAGTACAATACAGGGTATGAAAACTATATTCAACAGGATTTCATAAAGACTGTGTGTAACTAGGAGAACAGAAGGAGACTTCAAAAAAAAATATATATATATTTGGGATGGGAAAGGAGAGACGTTACAAATGGTATCAGAGCTCATGTTACATAAAACTGGGCTGTTGTTGTGTGCTCACTGTATAAACTATTTATTGTTGAATTTTTTTTATTTTTTTTTACTGATCTATATTGTTTAGTGTACAATGTGGTGCTGAAACAGGCAATTCCAATGGCTAGAAGCGATGAAATTTATGTTGATCTGTGTGAGGAAGATAATACACCAGATTCCACCGCTCCGGTGATGGCTATGTTGCACGGTTTGCAATGAGAAATGGCTGAGCTAAGAAGCCAGAATGACAGATTGTCATTAGCCAGTGAGGAGCAAGAAAAGCTCATCAGAGAATTAACTTCGCGGAACAGCCAAGAGGGTGAAGGTCCCGGAAAGAGGAAGAATGATGAGTCTGAGGACGATGATGCTGTTAGGCATTAGTATAAGCAGAAAAAGGAATTACAGGGGGAATTCCGAAAGATCAAACCTCCCTCCTATGATGGGGAGAAGGAGGAAGATGTTGAAGCCTGGTTGTTGAACATGATTAAGTATTTCTAGGTCTATGAATATGAAAGCAATCTGAAGGCTAGATTAGCTATCTACCAACTACAAGGTAAGGCTACCTTGTGGTGGGAGGAGATGAAAATGGTCCATGCCATTGACGAAAAGACAATGACTTGGGAAGATTTCCAAGTTAAATTTAAAAACTGCTATTTGAATGAACGTTATTATGATGATAAAGCAAAGGAATTTCATGAGCTTAGACTGGGACAAATTACTATTGATGAGTTTGTCACTAAGTTTACAAATCTGTTGAGATATGTCCCTTACATCCGTGAAGAGAAGGCAAAGGTGCAAAGGTTTCTGAACTGTTTTCCTGCTGTATACAAGGAGAAAATAGAGTTTGATAATCCAAAAAACATGGATGAAGTGGTGAGAAAAGCTAGATTATGTTACCAGCAGTTCAAAGGAAAAAACAAACATGGAGAAAGCTGGGTAAATAAGAGTGAATTCAAAGGGAAGAAACAAAAACCAGCCCCACCAAAACATTCAGATGATTATGAGAGATCGAGAAGCTACCATAGTAAATGACATAGCAAGAAATATACCCACCATCAGTGCAGCCTTGGAGGATCGACAAGAAGAACACCAAGCTACCATGGTTGAAATGGAAGGTAAGATTGCTGACCAATCTGTCACTGTTTTAATTGATCCGGGTGCTTCTTTGAGTTACATTAGTCCAAAAAATGTAGAAAAATGAAATCTCAAAACTGAAAAATTTCAGCAGTCTTGGTTGGTCCAGTTAGCCACTGGAACCAAGAGGAAGGTAACACATAAATTACCCCAAACAACAATTAAGTTAAATGATTTTCAAACAGAAGTGAATTTGAACATTCTGCCCTTAGGCTCATATGACTTGCTGATAAGAATGGACTGGCTGGAAAAGAGGAAGGCTATGATGAACTGTTGGGATAAAACTCTGCAATGCATAGATGAAGAAGGGAAACCTTTTATTCTCAAAGGAAAACCAAAACCCATCTATGTAAGAAAAATATCAGCACTGCAATTAAAAAGAAAAACTAGGAAAGGATATCAAGTTTATGCAATACATGCTGAAGAAATAGAACAAAAACCTAAAGGAAACCTGTTGGATACTTTGCCAGTGGTGAGAGAGTTTAAGGAAGTTTTTCCAGATGAGATTCCTCATCTTCCCCCCAAAAGAGATATTGACTTTTCAATCGATCTGGTGCTTGGAGCAACACCTGTTTCCTGAGCCCCTTATAGAATGAGCCCCCCTTAACTCATGGAGCTGAAAATGCAATTGCAAGAATTGCTAGATAAGGGTTATATCAAACCGAGTGTGTCTCCTTGGGGAGCACCGGTGCTGTTCGTGAAAAAGAAGGATGGAACCTTTAGAATGTGCATTGATTATCATCGGATGAATAAGTTGACAATTAAAAATAGATACCCTTTGCCTCAAATTGATGATCTTTTTGATCAGGTAAGAGGAGCTTCAATATTTTCTAAGATTGATCTAAGGACTGGTTATCACTAGCTCAGAATTAAGGAGGAAGACATCAACAAAACAACTTTTTGAACTAGGTATGGTCACTGCGAATTTGTAGTCCTACCTTTCGGTTTGAAAAATGCCCCTGCCACCTTTATGTCCTTAATGAACAGTGTTTTAAACAAGTACTTGGATAAATTTGTACTAGTGTTCATAGATGATATTTTAGTTTATTCCAAAAATGAGGAGGAGCACAAAGAACACTTGAGGATAGTGTTGCAAACTCTGAAAGAAAACCAGTTGTATGCCAAATTCAGCAAATGTGAATTCTATAAGGACAAGATCCAATACTTGGGACATATTATTTCTAAACAAGGGTTGGCTGTTGACCCTAAAAAGATAAAGGCTATTAAATAATGGCATGTGCTAATTGATGTTTCAATAGTGAGATCATTCATGGGGATTGCAGGTTATTATCGCAGATTTGTGGAAAGATTTTCTGCCATAGCATATCCCATAACCTCACTACAAATAAAGGGTGTCAAATTTGAGTGGACTGAAAAATGCCAAAACAGTTTTGAACAATTAAAATTAAAACTCACTACAGCCCCTATACTGAAGATTGTAGATCCTGATAAAGAATTTGTTGTATGTACGGATGCCTATAGAGAGGGGTTGGGAGGAGTCCTTTTGTAGGAAAATTCAGTTATTGCATATGAGTCTAGGAAACTGAAGACACATGAACAGAACTATAGTGCATATGATTTGGAGTCGGCTACTGTTATTCATGCCTTGAAGATGTGGCAACACTATCTTCTTGGAAAGAATTTACATTGATGACAGATCATATTAGTCTTAAATATTTCTTTTCCCAAACTGACTTGAATGCTCGACAAGCCAGATGGCTATCCTTTCTGAGTGAATTTGATATGGACATAAAACATATCAGAGGGAAAGAAAACAAAATTGTTGATGCCCTGAGTAGGAATGCTTGCCAACACATAAACATCATTGGAAGTAGTGTAACTTTGGAGTTAGAAGATGTAGTGAAACAAGTAGCAGACCACGATCCAAATTATGAGAACCTATAGGTGAAAATACTAAAGAAGGAGATGGCTGAATACACTCAAAACCATAAAGGATTGATCTTCTACAAAAACAAATTATATATTCCCAATGTAGAGTCTTTGAAAAGAGAGATCCTAGATGAATATCACAAACAACCATATGCAGGGCATCTTGGATATCAGAAAATGTTAATAGCCTTGAAAAAGAAGTTGTTTTGGCTAGGAATGAAAATATATGTGGCAGAATATTTAGCTAGATGCATGGAGTGTCAACTAGATAAAGTTGAACATCAGCATCCTGCTGGTCTTCTAAATCCTTTGCCGATTGCAGAATGGAAATGGGATACCGTCTCTATGGATTTCATAATAGGATTACCCAGAACCAAGTACCAGCATGACTCAGTTATGGTAGTAGTAGACACTTTAACAAAAACTACACACTTTATACCTGTAAAGTCTACTTTTTGGACAACCCAAGTAGAAGATGTGTTCCTAAAAGAGATAGTAAGGTTACATGGGGTCCCAAAGATGATTGTTTCCGACAAAGATGCTAAGTTCACAGTAGCCTTTTGGAAATGTCTATTTGGAGGTATGGGCACTAAGTTGAATTTTAATACTACCTATCACCCTCAGACCGACGGTCAAACAGAGAGAACAAATTAGATTTTGGAAGATATGCTGAGAATGTATGTGATGGATAGGCCATCAAAATGGGAAGACTACTTGCATTTAGCTGAATTTGCCCATAATAACAGCTATCAATCCTCCATCAAGGTGAGTCTGTTTGAAGCCCTCTATGGAAGGAAATTTCGTACTCCTTTGAGCTGGAGCCAACCTGAGGATAAACTAATGTTGGGACCAGATTCCTTACAAGAGATGGAAAGAATTTTTAGACAAATACAAAGAAACATCAAGACAGCACAAGATCGCCAGAAAAACTATGCTGATAAGAAGAGGGTACATCAAGAATTTTAAGTGGGGAAACATGTGTATTTGCGTATTAAACCAAAAAAGAGCACACTTTATGCTGGAAGTTGTGCAAAACTGGCTCCTAGATATTGTGGTCCTTTTGAAGTGTTAGAAAGGGTGGGACTAGTGGCTTACAAGCTGGCCTTACCGCCCCATGTTAGAGTTCATGATGTGTTTCATGTTTCATTATTAAAAAAAATATGTACATGATGCTTCTCACATAATTGATTGGAATGTGATACAGGTGGAACCAGAAGGGGAGTTCCTTCCAGAACCGCTTCAAATATTGGAGCGAGAAGAAATTGAATTGAGGAATCGGACGGTAGCAAGAGTAAAGGTGCAGTGGAAGCACTTTACTGCTAAAGAAGCTACCTGGGAAAGAGAAGCTGAAATGATGGAAAAATATCCATTTTTGTTTGAAAAAAAATGAACTCTAGTAGTTAGATATCAACACCGAGGACGGTGTTTGCATTCAGAGGGGGAATATGTAACACCCCTGCTTTATGTTTTTCTTTCAAAGATAGACATTTGAACTTTAATCCTAAGGGGAGTGGACCGCAATGGAAAATTATTTTGTGGATGTAATTAAATATTTAATTATGAAAAATAAATAAAATAATTCTGTGCAGATTGACCAAAATGAGAATTATGAGATCACTTGCTAAATCCATGAGGATGGAAAGAGGAAAATAATTCCCCAAAAATCTTTCAAAAATTCTTGAAAGAGTTTATTTCCAAATTAGATTTTGAGGAGAATCTAGTTTCCCCAATGATGTGGAGAGTAATTGGGAAGAGGTAAAAAGCTGGAAAAAGCAGAAAGCAACTTTAAAAATCCCGAAATAAGGGAAGCCTAGGAAAATAGGAAGAAAAGCATCCTGTAATTATGGATGCAGAATTAGAAACAGGCTTTGGGGAGCAAAAGTTTAAATAAGCTATTCCTGAATAGATTAGAGGTTGGTTTGAAATGGAAGTGATCTCAGCTCGGGGGTGAGTTCCGGAGATAGAGGGACTCTAAGGTTGGGAGGATTGGTCAATTGCAAAAGTGGTATGTTTAACATGCACCAATGTTTACAGCACCAGTTATTGTTTAAAATGATTAATTGTCATAAATGCTAAGTAGATTAAAATTTTTGAAATTATTATTCTCTACATTTAACAGAAGTCTGTAGAAGAAAATTATCCTCTCAGCTCTGCATAGTTGTAGGAATTATATCCATGGGAAAGAATTCATCAGAATCTCTAAACCAGTATTGGTCTAAATCTGAGAATACATATTTTCCCAAAGATGACTTACATGTTAACTTTAATCTGCTTCTACATTTTTAACTAAATACTCTGTATAGAAACAGGAGGCAAAGTATCATTACATGCATTATAGATGATGGAAGCTAGATATAAGCTACATCTATTTAATGTAAGCAGTGACATAATTAAATAGGAAGAAAATGAGTATAACAATTGGTACCAATGCAATGAACCAGTAGCTAAAGTATGCAGAATTTAATCAAATGACAGTACCATGAATAAGTGCTACAAGTATGTCTAACTATCTACCAACAGAATTAAACTAACTCCGAATATAAGTACAGATCTGCATAAATATATATGAAATTCTGCATGTATGGCTATAGATTTAATCTCTACAACAAGACTAGAAGAGAGAGAGGAGCATAGATTTTCTCCACAGCTAGACATGTGGAGACATACAAGAATTCATAGCTAGATAGAGTTTGTTAAACCTGTAAACAATTCTGGACTGAGAAGAAACTATAAACTAGAGAATGAACAACATTCCTATCCATTGGAACAAAAATAACTAAAATGAAAATTTATGAAATGGCATGCAACCTATGTAAAATATGAAGAAAAACGTGTATATATATATATATATATATATATATATATATATATATATATATATATATATATATATATATATATATATATATATATATATATAGTGTAGAGGATAGTATGCTTGACCTCAGTGAATAGTACAGGGAACTTCAAATGAAGGAGTATAAAGAGAGCCTCCTGCTGGGGAGCTATACCACTTATGAAAACATAAACTTGGTGGAAATCGTAAATTTTCATGCACTGGAAGTGTTGTAACCTTGAAATCTCTTGCAATAGAGACATCTATATTCACTTATATAATGTAACGAGAAACATAACGAGAAATTACGATTAGTAAATCTATAAGTTTCCATAATCAAATTTAAGTGGATCGTTACTGAAGAAACAAATTTATGAAGTTAGTGATAACATGAGGCAAAAACGTGGCAATCATTAAAATATCGTATCGATCTGTCATCAAGAACAGAGACGAATCACATGTATATATATGTTACCTTTGGAAACAAATTTTAAGAACTGAGCTATTACGGTTCATTTTAACACCACATAAAATAATTAATTCCGGGAATTATATCGACCGGATTAAATCGGTTTAACAGTCCTTGTCTCTAAAAAAAAATATAGAATTATAAAAAATTTAACTATCTAAACAAAGCGTGCAATAGGCACGAGAGAGTCTGGTCATAGTCCTACTTAGAATGTAGTGATACCGACCTGAAAGTCCAAGGTCGAATGAAATCAAGTTAAACGAAATTTCAAATTCACCAAAATACCGACTCGAACTCTTGACGAGATTCGAACTTACCTGCACAAAATAAGGGCAACGTGAGAAATATTGCTAACGTTGCGATACGAAGGTATCTCGAAAAACAATGTATACAAACCTAGTATAACGATAAAGAGAGTTACCTTGGAAGAGTCGAATGCCTGGGTGACAAAAACGACCTGTAAGAAGGATACAAAAATAGTGTCAACAAAACGAGTCGACGGCCAGGAAGTTCTCCGGAACGAAACCCCGCATAGGGTGAGATGTATAAATGGACCGCCTGCGTACCTGAAGTAGTGTGTTATTGTTAGAAGGGAGATGCTTAGAGCCAGAGTAACTCGGCTCAAATAAAAAGTGTATGTCCACAGAAGACCGAGAGAAAAATTCTTGCCAACACAGAGATTTAACATTAAAACAGAAATCTCACAAGGGAAGGATAAACGAAACGTATGAGGTATTAGTAGAAAAAAAAAGAATCAGTCACGAAATAGCCGAACGAAAATCAACATGGGGTTGATTTAAATGTGACTGAGATGGATTTTATAAGTCGTAATACCATAAACCGAGCGTATAATCACTGGTAAGGAAAATGCCTAAATTTTCATACCTGAAGAAATGTGAGACGAAGAACTGCCCTCGCCAGAAGCCAGGTGGAGCACGATGTTTCACCTAAGCTTGACGAGCATAATATGGACACAGGAGTTGATCCAAAATGGTGAAAGGTGAAAGAAAAATCCATTCAATAACTCCAGAATTAATACAATCCATTCAAGAAAAGCGAGAAAAACCCTAACAGGCTTGGACAATCTCCACCGTCCAAGTGTCATTCGATTGAGAGAATACTTGTGGATCGATTTGGGAAAAAATCGAAACTAGTCACATAACCATTCTAAACACAAATGTAGATTTATTGATATCGATTTCATAGTACTCTCAAATCGTTTTACAGGATTGACACTAATAACTGAACTGACATACTTTGCAACAACGACAAGGCTAACACGCAAACCCTTGCGTGTAAAATGTGATAAACCCTGGTTGAGAAATGACAAGAAAATTTTAAATCCTCACAATGTCAGTAATTCTAATCGTCATGGAGAGCTCGACGAATTAACAAATGCCAACCCCATTAAACCAAATTTGCCAACGTAGCAAAGTATGTACGATGTCTTTAATGTCGTTTATCTTCCCAGGAAAATATTCACAGTGGAAGGTACGTAAAAGATCTATGAATGATAATTATACAATTTCACTAAGGCCGTAAGGCTGAATTAAACCCATATAAATGATAAACAATAGCTGAGATAAATCGAATTACATTGAGCAAAACTTTGAGTAAGTCGTTGTCAACCCATAGTTTCATAACGTGGGAAATGGTAAGAGAAATTAATAAACCAACGCATCACATAAAACATTACGCAATCCATAAGAGTGTGACAACGACATCCATGGAGTTTGTATGATGAATTCTATCAATTAGAATGTGGTTAAAAGTTAAGGGCATAGATAGAATTTTCTATTGCCTACAATAACACTAACCATTGTGTGAATACAAATTTCATATATGAATATGTTCTATGGGTAAGGGTGACCATTTAAACCACAGGTATGTAAAATATATATATCAAGATACACATATAAGTACAATACGAGGTATGAAAACTATATTCAATAGGATTTTGTAAAGACTGTGTGTAACTAGGAGAACAAAAGGAGACTTCAAAAAAAAAAAAAAAAAAAAAATTGGGATGGGAAAGGAGAGACGTTTCATTCCAAATGACTATATAATTGTCCATGGAGCCTTTTGAATGCTTATTTTTAAAGATCTATCAATTACATTAATCATCCTCATCATTTGCATTTTTTCAGTTCTCATACATGAGGTGAAATATGGCTTCCCAATGACTAGATAATTGTCAGTTTTCATCTTGTCGGTTCTCATACACAGAGTGAAATATGGCTTCTGAATGAATAGATAATTGTTCATGGAGAGTATTCATTGAAATTTCCTCATGGGAGGTTGTTAAAGAGTTCACATAGTCTCAAATGTCAGGAAAATTTGTGGATTTGTGCTCTGAATTTTTTATAATAACCCACGAGATAACTCGTAATTTGTTGAATTGTGCTATGAATTGTTGATAATGACCAAGGGGGAGGATTCGTTGATTTGGTATAATTCGTAATTTTTTGAATTTTTCTCTCAATTTTTTTATAATTACCAATGTGGAGGATTCATTGATTTGTGATTTGAGGAGGTTGTTAAAAGACCTTAACTAAATTAGTCAGTTTTTTAACACTTGAAAGAAAAAAATTGGACCAAGTTTGAGACTATCATTAATAATTAATATTTAATTAATTTTTATTTACAAAAGCGATACATATATAATAAAAAAAATTTAATTACTCATATGCATGCTAGCTAGGTCATGACAATCACTCATCTCATTGTATATGTAATACCCTTATTTACAGCTTTTATATTTTTTTATTAAACCTAAGGTTGAGGTGGACCTAGGGAATAATTATGTATGAACATGTTTATTTTGAAATTAATAAATAATTGTGAGTTTAATATTAATGTGTAAAGACAGAGTAATAGAGACCAATAATTCTTATCCATGAGGATGGGCTAGAATTCGAGGCTTAAATTCCCAAAACTCTCCCGAAATCCTTGGAGAAAAATTAAATAACTAAATTATATTACATGAGAGAAAAATATCTAATAAAATCCTCAGTAACGTGGAAAGGTACTGAGAATAGGTAGCAATAAAATTGTGTTAAGGAAAAGCTAGTTTTTTTTTTTAACTAAAACGGTTATGTTTTATTGATAGAAAACAGGTTGGGCAAAGCCTAAACAACCATTACAATTTTCAGATTTGACTTAAGCACTCTTTCCACTTAGGGGATGGTTGCCTTGATCGGTGTTTCTGCGTTTATGCTGATCATTCCATCTTGTAAACTGCATCCAATATTTGCCAATCTGTCCACTTCCTTGTTTAATCCTCTGAGAATGTGGAAGATTTGAACCGAGGGGAAATCTTTCAGAATTTTGTTCACTCTTGATAGCTGTTTGTTTAGCGCTGGATCCTTGAGTCTTTTCTTGTTTACCATTGTTTTTATCAGCAATTCTGAATCACCAAATATTAGTATTTCGTTTGGATTTTCTTTTCTGGCCATTTGGCAGGCTTTCAAGAGACTAAGAATTTCAGCTTGATTGTTGGTTTTCATTCCAAGACCCCAACTGAAATCATATTTTTTCCCATTCTGAAAGAAGATCGCCCCTCCTGCTCCTGACCTCCCTGGGTTGCCTTTCGAGGCTCCATCAAAGAAAATAGTGCACTTGCCCTGGGATTTCCACCGCAGTTGGAAGCTATCCTCTGATTCTCGAATCTGCCATCTTTCCTTATGAATTTGACGGGTGTGTGCTGGAAGTCTGGTCTTTCCTGTATAAGCATCCAACCACTCCGTTTCTTCGATTCGAAGAGAGTTTTCATCAGTGACTGAGGAGGGATTCAGAGTTTCTAAGAGGAGATTATTTGCCTGTTCCGCCACTTTTGCTGCAGGCAGTTCTGTGTTATTGAAAATGATTTCATTCCGAGCTAACCAAAGTTTCCAGCAGACATACTTTGGTGCAGCTATCCACACCTTATACCATATAGATTTTCTGACAATGTCGTGAGGATAGCTGGCTTTCCAAGAAGAGAACATGATGTCTATCGTGCTTTGAGATGGAGGACACACAGTCAGCCCGGTAAGGAAAATTGACCAGACCTCCTTCACAAACTCGCAAGATATAAACAGATGATCTAAAGTTTCCAAAGCTCTTTTGCAGAGGAAGGATCGGTGTGGTCCTGCTATGTTCCTTTTGCACAAATTTTCTCCAGTCAGAATTTTATTGTGGAACAAAGTCCAGAAGAAGAAATTGATTTTGGGGATGCTGAAGCTATCCCAGATCTGCTTCCACACGGATTCTGGGTGTGGCGAATCCTTTTTACTTTGCATCTGGAGATACCCTTGGCTTGCTGTATACACCCCGGTCTTACCCCAGCCCCAAGCGTATTCTTCTTTTGTATGCACCAGAGCAAAGTCAGAAATTGCGTCTTTGAGGGCATCTAACTGAGCGTTTAGATGCACTGGGATTCTAGGAAATATCCAATGCTGCCAGTTCCCATTGCTGTCCCAACCTGAAATGTCCTCTATTTTCCTGATGCCTTTTGTATGTAACCAGTCTCTTATCTCAAATATTTCATTTTTTTCTACTAGAGGGGGGTGTCCCATGACACTGTCTCTCCAAAGCATTGTATTTTTTCCATTCCCGGGAATTCGGTACAAGTAGGATCTAAAAAATTCAATACCTCTATTACACAGTTTCTAGGCCTGCGTTCCTTTTGGGAATTTCTCCGTATTGAAGGATTCTATTGACTGGTTTTTGAGATATTTCAGTTTGAAAATCTGACTGACTGGGTGATTAGGCTCAGTGTAGAGTTGCCATAATAACTTTCAGCCCAATGTTAAGTTTGCATGCACAGGATCACGGATTTGTAGTCCTCCTTCCACAAGCAGTCGTTTCACTGTGTCCCAACTTATTAAATGAAATCTGTTGGTGTTTCCTCGCCCTCTGTTCCACAAAAAATTGCTCATGAGTCTGGAGATCTGATCTGAGATTAGTTTTGGGGCCAACATGAGAGAAGCTTGATATGTTGGCAGAGCCGAGAGGACTGATTTGATGAGCGTAAGTTTGCCTCCTATGGTTAGCCAAAATCCTTCCCATGCAGTGATCTTCTTTTTGAATTTCGAGATTACTTCCTCCCACAGATGATTTCTGTTGGAGCCCAGTGTTATAGGGAGACCCAAATATTTTATTTTATCCCATTCTGCATGACCTGTATATCCCATATTGTTTTCAATTTTCTCAATTGTGTGCTACTTTGTATTCCATCCATACACGGTGCTTTTCCTCTCACTTATAAGTGCTCCCGAGATGCTGCAAAACTTCTGAAGTATGGTTCTGAAGGAATTTTCTATTCTTGAAGAGGCCCCTCCAAGAAAAAGAGAATCGTCAGCGAAAAGAGCATGATTCATTGGATCAATACCTTTCACAATTCTGATCCCTGGTATACTGCCATTTTTGTTTTCCAAAGGCAACTTTCTGCTCAAGGAATCTGTCATCAGAATGTAGAGAAATGGTGAAAGAGGACAACCCTGCCTCAATCCCCTGGTGGCTAGAAAGAAGTTGGCAGGTCTTCCATTTATCATGGGCGCAATCCATATCTTCTCCAGACATGATTTTATTAGATTGATGAAGTCCTGGCTGAATCCAAAGGATGAAAGAACCCTGTACAAGAAAGAGTGATTAACTCTATCGAAAGCATTGCACATATCCAGTTTAATGAGCATACCTTGTTCTTTGCGTGAATGGCTGGACTGTAGAGCTTCCTAGACTTGAATGACATTGTCTAGAATGTGTCTTCCTTTCACAAATCCCCCTTGGGCTGGAGAAATTAATTTTTGAAGAAGAGGTTTGATTCTATTATCCAGAAGTTTAGCCACAATCTTATAGGACGAATTACAAAGTGAGATTGGCTTGTATCTATCGAATGAGCCTGGGTTTGCTTCCTTAGGAATTAAGGCGAGAAAGGTGGAATTTATACCGCCTCCAACCTTTGCCTTCCTCATGAAACCTTGTACCATTCTAAGAAGATCAGGTTTGATTAGCTCCGAGCATTTTCTGTAGAAGTGGATTGAAAATCCATCAGGTCCAGGGGCTTTTTCTGGCTCCATGGACCAAACAATGTTTGAAATCTCTTCTTCCATGAGTGGGCTTAAAAGAGTATCATTATCGTCTGTGCTGACAAGATGCGGAATGTTTGAAAGGAATTCTGCTATATCCTCCTCACTCTCGTCCTTTTCAGCACTAAGGAGGTTTTGGAAGTGCTTCACAGTGGCTTTTTTAATTTTTTCATATCCTCTGCATACTTTTCCACTAGATGTAGTGATTTCTGCAATGTGATTTCGTGAAAGACGAGCCCTATATTGTCTATGGAAATAAGTAGTGTTTCTATCCCCAGCTTTGAGCGACAAGCTGTGGGACTTTAAACGCAAATATTCTTCCTCACTTCTAAAGGAGTTATATGTTTTCCTTTGAGCAGATTTTTCTTTATCTAAATCCATGGATGAGATTTCTTTCTCTTCCAATTCAAATTGGAGTTCTTCCAGCTAGTTGACTTCTTCTTTCCTCTGGCTGGTGGGGGCACTTATGGCTTTCTTTATCCATTATTTTAGTGCCTTCTTTGTATTTTTCATTTTTTGTTCCCACACAAATCTTGGAGAGCCTAGAACATCTATTCTCCATGCTGTTTGAACTATTTCGAGAAAACCTTCCCTTTCAGACCAGAGAGGGCTGAAGCGAAAAGGAAGAGGGCCTAGATCTTCTTCATCCTTCAAGCACAATAGGATTGGTTTGTGATCCGAGGTTAATTTAGGAAGAATCTTGGAAAAAACAATTCTTTTGTCCATCATGATAGAGTTGCTGGTGAGGAATCTGTCCAGCCTTGCAGAAATGTGATTTTCCCCTGTTCTTTTATTGGTCCAGGTGTATTCTCCTTTCACTGGCTTGAAGTCTACTAAATCCCACTGATGGATGAGGTTTTCCACTATGTAGAGGAGGGGATCCCTTAAAGAGGTCCCACCTCTCTTTTATTTGGGGTCTAAAATTATGTTCAGGTCTCCTCCTATGACTATATTCGTAGGATTGAGTAGCTCTAAATAATCTGAGAATGTCTTCCAACACTCTTTATTTTCATCATAATGCACAGGGACATACATATTAAATAGGGCTAATTTAAGGTTGCTTGCTATATGGTGCAATTCTGTAAATATCCAATGTTGGGTCTCAAAGGATCTTTCTAAAGAGAAGGTGTTTTTAGACCAGAATGTGCCTATTCCTCCAGCCGAGCCTCTAGCACTGACTACCTTTCCTGAATCAAATTTCCATCTTGTATTTCTAGTGTTTAGAAGGATCTCCCCTTCTATTTTTGGCTCTTGGAGCATGAGTATGTCTGTGGATTCCATTTTCATTAAATCTTTGACAGCCTCTGCCTTAGTGGGATTCCCAAAACCCCTACAGTTCCAAGAGACCAACTGCATCATTTACAACATGTTGGGGTGGGTCCACCTCCCTTGGGAGCCCTTGGTCTAGTTTTCCTCCCAAGAGTCATCTCAATGGTGGCTTGACTTCCAAGGGTTTTTTGTCTTTCTAATTCTTCTTCCTTGGTTTCCTTATTTGATCTCCTTCTGACCCTCTTTGAAGGCCTTTCGAGGGTCTCATCATCCAAAGAGCCCACATTTTCTGTATTCTTCTTCTTTTGTTTGATTATATCAACATATGAAGGAGAAGAAGTATTACATGGAGTCGGGATTGAAGAGTTACCTGGATCTAGAGAGTCGATGTTGTTTAACTAGGGAGGGTCTTCCCGTTCTGCCTCTCGAGGATCTGGGGGTGAAATGAGAGATTCAAAGGGATTTTGGTCCTCCACTATGCTGATTGTTTCCTTGCTTCCAGCATTTTGAATGCTTGCACTTTCTTGCCCTGATTTTTTCCCTGTCTCTTTGCCTTTGTTTTTGTTGTTCTGCTTGTTATTTGCTGTTTTCTTTACTTGTTTCCATTGCTCTCCTTTTTCTTTCTCTGTTGTTTCCTCATTTTTTTCTCTTGCAATATCTAGCGAAGTGCCCGTATTCGTGACAGTGTCGAAATTTGAAGGGAAGCTGCCCATAGTCGAGCTCTTCGATGTGAGTCCAGTCCGCCACCGAGAGTTTGATGGCTTTAGGTAAACCTATTTCAAGGTTTACCTCAACGCAGATTCGAGCATAGGAGAATTGATCCTTCCTCGGCGCCTGATCTATATATCTGCCTAGAGCATTTCCTATGGATTGCAGTGAGCTCTGACTCCAGCAGTGAAGGGGGAGATGTGGAAGGCGCACCCATATAGGCACTGCCGTGGGCACGTCTTGAGATGGATCAAAGTCAGGGGACCATTTATTCAAATAGAGTCCTTGAGGGCCCATGAAATATGGCCTGTTTCTGAAGATCAGACTTCTATCTTCCGCGTTATCGAACACAAAAACAAAGAATCCTTTGCCAATGAAATGGATTTTTATTCCTTCCTTGACCAAAGGTATCTAGTTTCGTTTAACCCATTCTTCGACTGCTTTCGGGGATGGCCATAACCCTTGTTAGTATGAATCCTTTGTCGAAGTGTACGAAAAAGGACCACTTTAGCTACGCATAACTAATAGCCCTAACAACAAAAAGTGGCTGCCAATATCTTCAGATCTGCGGTTAGTTAGACAAGAAAAGAGCTGCAAGAAACCAGATCTATGTATGGAAAGACATTAAGCAGTAAAAACAAGGGTTTGCTCCATATACCAATAGACAAGACAAGAACAATTTTTGAAAGAATTTTTGTATTAATGGGGCACCTGTGAGGAAAACCAGAAGGAGTATCCAATTCCCCTCGGTGGGATGGGTTCTTGGAAGTCCTCAGCACTTCAGATCTAAGATTTCTCTCTCTAGTTGATGTAGAAAACCCAATGCAAAGAGTAGAGGTCAATGGAAGCAAATGATGGAGATATGTGACCAAGTGTATAGATCCAGAGTGATCTAATAGGCAACAAAAGGTGAAGAATGGTAGGGAAAACCCTCCTATTTATAACAAAATATTGGGTCATTCTAGATCTTGGTGCATGGGTTAACCAGATCTAGATCCACTTTTTATGGAATATTTTATTATATTTGTTGGAGGAAAAGGTATTTGACTTGGGTCAAATCCCTTAATTTGTCAAAAATAAATAAATAAATGATTTATTTATCTTTTTAAGGAAGCGGTTAGAAGATAATCAAATAAATAATGATTTATTTAATTATTTAAGGAGGTGGTTGAAAGATAATTAAATAAATAGTGATTTTTTTAATTATTTGTGGGTGATTTGGTCATATTTAACAAGGAATATCATCTAAATAAGGTTTAAATGATTATTTCTAGAAAATAATAAGATAAATAAAGGTTTATCTAATTAATTTCTTTGATTTTGGGTTAAACATGATTGGGAATAATAATTAAATTATGGTTTAATTAATTATTCCATGAGGAAAATCAAACAAATATGGGTTTGTTTAATATTTCCTTTTGGGGTTTCTTGTTTTAATCATAGTGAAAGCAGTTTTACTTAGGGTAAAACTGGTCTTACATGGTGTACTTGGGTCCATCTAATGATAATAAGTTAGATGACAAAAAAATGGTGTAACAGATTGCCCCCCAGCGTGCGAGTGTCAGGAGCAAATCGTATGACCGAAGTACGTTGTAAGAACACAATCACTAGACAACAAAAGGGATGTCAGAGAGAGAAATGTGAGGTAGATAGTGTGCTAAAGGACTAGACCCTGAGGAGACGAGACTCGTAGGTGCAACAAGTCTCTTTTTATGAGAGGGTACCTGTGTTGAAGGCGGCGGGGGAGGCATACCTATGCCCGCCGAGACAAAGTACAAAAGAATAGTGTGTCCAGTAAACAAGGGACCGAACCATAAAATACAGTTGGCATAATCATGAGCCGGATAAAAATACAATGAGGAATCCCACATACATGCTGTGCCTGGGATAATAGCCAGGACTTGTACAATAATATCTGAGTACATGAGATACAAATACAACCCAAATGCCCCCTGCAAATGGGGAAGGGCTCACAAAATCTGACTGATACATGCAAATCGAAGAGGTGCTGCAAGTGGCTATGGCCAACATCATCAAATATCTGGAGCTGCATCGAAGGCTGCAAAGAAGAGGTCATCCGGGCATGGGGGGGCTACCTGCAGGGCCACCCCCTCATGAGGGTTGAAGCATCTCACACACACCCGAGAATCATCAAGAGCTGCTGCTGGATCACTGGACCATCAAGTATACGAATCTCGATCATGCTGAAGGAGCTGGAGAAACAATCAAGCTAAAGGGAAAGGAGATATCCCTTTGCCTGATCCGAGGCACCGAACAAGAATGGAAGCTGGAACCAAGGTACACCACCCTCTAGACCTGGCTTCTAGAATAAATGAGCTGATGTCGACAGAAGGAGGTCCGCCATAGTTGAGGCAATGAGAGACCCTCAACTAAGGCGCGAGAGAAAAGAGTAGAGTGACGGACAGACTGACACTAATGATGATAGTGAAGTGGAAAGGACTGAGTAGCTAATGGACGACTTCCCTGGCTAGAGCATAAAGGGCATGAATGACATGGCAGTGACTGACACAACATCATCGGGGATGGGGGACAGTGGAACTGAAGGTCATAATGTGCGACACAAGAGAGAGACCAATCAATGACGGATGGAGGGCTATAGTGGGGTACAAAGGGACTCGGTATAGACTCCATGGAGGGAATGATGACTCAACTTGGATGCTCTAAACAAGGGTGACTCGATGGTGCTGCCACACAGTAAAGGCCCCAATGGGGGACCGTGGAAACATGAGTACATGATGGGAACTCATGACGAAAATCAACACGAACGAAGACGAGTATGGAGGCGAAGTGATGCCCCAAATACAAGTGTTGTAAGTGAGGAAATTCAATTTAAAGTGTAGGTGAAGTGGCCTTTCTTGGACAAAATGGGTCCGGGTGAAGTAGAAAATCATAAAAATGAAAAGACAGATGCTGGCTATCTAAAATAAAATAAAACATGCATTCCAGAAGGGAAATGCTAAGGGTAATATTTCTTAAGATAGAGTGCATTGCGAGGATTAGGAAGGGGGTGGCCTTGGAAATCCTCTAAGAGGTATGCCCCCTTACCGAGGTCTTTACTAATGATGTAAGGACCTAGCCATAATGAGTCAAACTTCCCATGACCAAGGACATCATGGGCCTGGTCATATACTAGAACGAGGTCGCCTTCGTGAAAAGTGCGAGGCTGGACTTTTCAGTCATACTGAGCTTTGGTGCGCTTTTTGGCCGCTTCCATGGTTTGCAAGGCAACACGACGGTCTTCGGAAGCGTGCTCAAGCATGATAAGTCACTGTTCTAGAGGTTGGGTGTCAGGGAGAATTTCAACGACTAGATGTAGAGAAGGAATTTCACACTCGATCGGTAAGACTGCCTCCTCTCAAAAAACCAGGTGGAAAGGAGTAAACCCGGTGGCGGTTTTAATAGAAGTTCGATAGGCCCACAAGGCTGGGAAAAGCATGAGATGCCAGTTGGTTTTGTGCTTATTCACCGTTCGTTGAAGCATAGTTTTGAGGATTTTGTTGACTGCTTCAACTTGGCCATTACCTTGGGGGTAATAGGAGGAGGAATATTGGTGCTCAAAACCCAACAGTGAGGATAGCTCACACCATATCTCATCTTCAAAATGTTTGCCATGGTCAGAGACCAGTTGTTTGGGAACCCCGAATCGAGCTATAACATGGTTAAAGAAAAAGAGGGCCGCGGTAGCTGCCATGTTGTTGAACGTTGGCATGGCCTCGGCCCATTTGGTGAAATAGTCGACCGCCACGATGATATACTTATGGTTACCAGCGGATGGCGGGTGACACTCCATAAAGTCGATGGCCCATTTACAGAAGGGGCCGGTTGAAATGACCGGATGGAGGGGAGCTGGTGGAGATCGCGCCTTAGGGGCGAAATGTTGGCAATTGGGACAATGTTTGACTGCCTCAATGCAATCATTAAAGAGAGAAGGCAAAAAATACCCAGCGTGCATGACTTTCTGGGCAGTAGCGAGACCGAAGAGGTGGCCATCACAAGCGCCGCTATCGCAGGCATTAAGGACCTGTTCAGCTTCAGCGTGTGTGAGGCAACGACGAAGGACGGTGTCAACCCCACGACGATAGAGGTTGTCACCGATAAGGAGTTATCGGGGGGCTTGGTGTCGGATGCGTCGGCGAGCCTCACGATCAAGGTGAAGGGCGAACTTTTGGGTTCGCAAGTAAGTAAGAATGTCACCATACCATGGGTCGTCGGCAGTAATGGAAAATAAGTGTTCATCAGGAAAGTCATCATTAACTGGGGTATTTGGCGCTCCGGTAGGTAATTCAGAAATGAGCTCAGCGAGGGCTTAGCCTTTCTTACTCTTTGGTGTGACGAATTCGAGGTCGAATTCTTGGAGAATAACGACCCAACGGGCGTATTTCCCAGTGAGGATACAACGACTCAATAGGAAAGCCAAGGGGTTGGAATTAGTCACAACCTTGGTGGAGCGCATGAGGATATAATGACGAAGTTTTTGGACTAAGAACACTACAACGAGAGCTAATTTTTCTTCGAGTGAGTAGGAAACAGGGGGTCCTACAAGGTTCTTACTGACGTAATAGATCACATGCTCGATACCATTGTCATATTCCTGGATGAGGACTCCAGCGACTGAATAGGTGGAAGCGGAGATATACAGGATGAAGTCCCGATCAAAGTCGGGAGGGCGGATCAAGGGAGCGGATGTGAGAGCCTGCTTGAGGGCATCGAAAGACTCGTGAGAATAGGAATCCCAAACGAAAGGGATAGAAGATCAGAGGAGTCTAAGGAACCCATGTGTAGTGGTGGCATAGTCAAGGACGAACCGTCGAAGAAAATTAGCTTTGCCTTGGAGACTTTGGAGCTGGCGGAGGGTACGTGGAATGGGAAGTTCAAGAATGGCTTGAACTTTCAAAGGGTCATGAGTGATACCATCCTTAGACACGATGAAGCCTAAGAGACGGCCGACAGGAACGCAAAAGACGCATTTCAACGGGTTAAGGCGGATATTATACTTGCGACATCGGAGGAAAATGGTACGCAGATCGTGGAGGTGCTGCACCCGATGCTTAGAACGCGAGGTGAGGTCGTCCAAATAAGCAAGGATAATGTGAGATAAGTCATGGAAACAATAAGACATGGCCCGTTGAAAAGTGGCGCCGGCGTTTTTGAGGCCGAAAGGCATGACCCGGTAAGCAAAAGTTCCCCATGGACTAATGAACGCGGTTTTGAGTTGATCGGCAGGACGGATAGCAATTTGGTTGTATCCGGAGAAACCGTCCATAAAGGATAGAACCTCATGCCCCGCACACTCGTCAATGATTTGGTCAATGAACGGTGTGGGGAAGTTGTCTTTGGGACACGCTTGGTTCAAGTCGTGAAAGTCCATGCAGACACGAATGGTGCCTTGTTTCTTAAGAACGGGAACTGGGTTGGACACCCAAGTGGTGTATTCAATGGGGTAAATGAAACCAGCCTGCTTAAGCTTGTAGATTTCGGCTTTGATAGCGTCACGTCTGGAAGGATGAATGGGTCTCAACTTTTGACAGACTGGTTTGGCGTCCGGCCATGTATCGATGTGGTGTTCGACAATGGCGGGATCGAGTCTGGGCATTTCAAAATAGGACCAGGCGAAAATATCGCGGAATTCTTTGAAAAGCTTGGTGTAAGCTTCGATTTCTTTCGGGGTGCATTGAGCACCTAAGGTGATATATTCTCGGATACCTGGGGTGACTGAAATGTCAATTTTGATGGTAGGAGAGATGTTGGCCATGTTTCCTTCTTCGAAAGCATCAGGGGCAGGGATGGGGTTTTTGAACCAATCGACAGCATTGGGGATGAAGTCTTTGGTTTCCACAGCAAATTGGTCATGGGACTGCTGCAGGAGGAAGTATGCGCGATGGTGCATATCATCCCAGGGAAAGTCCGGGTTGGTCATGGCTTCCATAATGTCTTCATCGGATTGGAAGATGGGAAGACTGGAGGAAGAGGGGTCACCCGAGGAAGTAGTGACATGTGACGGGCCATCAGGAGGAGAAGGGCTCAGAGGTGCGATATCAACAGATCCAAGGTCGGCTAAGGAGCTGAGAGGGTCGGCAGGTTGAAGGGCAGGTGAACTATCTCGCAAGGATGATGAAAGGTACAAAATGGTGGTTGATGGCTCCGTTGGCTCGATAGCGGGAGGAGGAATGTGAATGGGAGTAGGAAGGTCCTCTGGTCCTATCGAAGTGGCCTTGAATTGGCGGTACATGTCCAAGGAGGAACGATACTCGTCAAGGCGGGAACAGAGGTGAGTGTAATGGCCGTGAAAATCGCACAAGGAATAAGGGTGGTTTGTGCGCAAGTTTTTGAGTTTCGGGATGGAGTCGGGGATAGTGACGTAGACTTCTAGGATGTCAGAGTCGGGGAACGTCTCGTTGACCAGAATCTTGAGGTGCGGCAATTCAGGACACATGTGAGTGGCGTGACCGACGATATCACACAAAGCGCATTGGATGGCGAGCCTTGGTGGTCGTGGAGGGGTAAGAGTTGTTGGGGCGGCATGGTCCTGATGGGTTGCCCCCTTACGAGCTTTGCCTTTCTTTCTAGGGGCTGGCACCATAGGGGTAGGGTCCTGTGGAGGTGTTGGGGGCCCGGAGGAGGTGAGGGGGACCGGTTGAACTGGTGTCAAAGCAAGGTAAGGTTTGGGGTGACCGGGAGGGGTAGCGGCTGGAGGGTCAATGTACCAGATGGGTAGGTCGATGGACAGGTTAGGGAGAGAGAGGGTGGCCATGACGGGGATAGAAAATACTCTGCGAGGGGGAGCCAGGAAAGGTATCTGCCCAGCAGGGTAATGACCAGGAGGGATGGCTCCGAGGTGGTTAAGGCCAGGGGGAACTGTTCCAGGAGGATAAAGGGGTTCGGGGATACCAGCTGTAGGGGGATGGCCAAAAGGAGGAGGTCCGGCTGGCTGAGAGGAATGGCTAGGAGCGGGGTGCGGAGGGCAAGGGGGAGGTTGCTGACTAGCCGAGGCAGGCCGCTTAAGAGCAGCCTAAGACGATTGCATCATGCAAATATTTGATAAGCTGGGATCCGTGATAGGAGCAGGAGGAGGGTTAGGGAAAGTTCCAAGCAGGGAGGAATCTTTGTAAACACCGGGGCAGACACTGGTCAAGGAATTGATGGTTTGCTTGTTGGCTACAGAAGAGATGGTCGTCTCAGGTGAGGTCTGAGATTTTGGCTCATGATATGTCAACTGGTCAATGGTGACTATCTTTCCATTATGGGGCAAAGACATCTTGCGGAAAACTGCGGATGGGACAACAGACATAGCATAGGTGTAGCTTCGCCCCAATAGAATGTTGTAGTCTAGCGGGCCGTCTATGACTTCGACGTCAACGCAAACAGTCTTACCGGCGAGGGTGATAGGACAATTATGAAACAGGCCAATGGGCTGGGAGGCATGACCGTCCCATGCTCGAAGGGTGATCGTGGAAGGGGCCAGCTCAGGGATCTGAGTTGCTTCCAAACCGAAGTGGACATCATGCAGGTGGATGCCCCCTCATCAATTATACACCGGGAAATGTTGGTGTTCCAGATTTTGACTTGGATTTGGAAGGCGACGGAAGGAGGAAGAGGGGGATGGTCTGATTGAGTGGCATCGAAAACAATCATTTGGTCATCAGCAGGATCTACCGCGCCCACGACAGATAGTAGAGCCTTCTTTTGGGAAGGGCATGACTGGAGGAGTTCCAGTGTGGAAATGGCAGCAGGAGATTGTGCCAAATCATCTACTATGCTATATGAATGAGCAGCTCGACCGGAAGCAGCGTTTCGACGTAATGGTCCCTTAGGAATCTTGGTATGAACCTCAAATTTGGGTTGAGGGATATGTAAGGGGCCACTGGGTGAGGAAAGAGGCTCTGGAGAACCTGAAGAAGGAGGCTCGGGAGCAGACTGAGCAGGAGGCTTGGAGTACTGGCGAGACCGAGTTTGAAGGTGAAGATCGATGGACGGGTTAGGATCGGAGTGCATCATAAGGATCTGGTAATCAGAGGAACCAGAAAGGGAAGGGGGGGAGGCTACCTGGCTGTCGGGCAGTTGGGTAGCCACGAATCCTTGCTGAGGGAAAGGATCAGTAAACACAGCTGGCTGGGTAGTGGCCACATTAGGAGGAGTATGAGGGGAGGCGTGCTGTCCGCGCAATGTGGCTTGATACTCCCACAGCTGCCGCATCTAGGGTAAGAGGGGGCAATCATGGGTGTAATGACCATAAACACCACAACACGAACAAGGCTTATTTGTGCGAAGCGGCCTGTCCGGCTTGGGTTGAGTGCCCTGTTGCTGTTTGGCAGTGTTAGGGACCACACCAGGATTGGGTCCACAGGTACCAGGGGCATATGGGTTTGGATTGCCTCTCCGCCTTCTTTGAGAAGAAGGGGGATTGGTCGCGCCCTGCTGTGCAAATACTTGCCCTGGAAGGGGCTGTAGGTGCTGGTGCTGGGGTTGAGGAGGCAAGGGAGGAGGAAGCGCATATGCTGGAGGAGCTGGCGCACCAGGCTGCGGATAAGGGTAATGGGTGGGTTGGGCAACATTGGGGTAAGCAGGAGGTTGGGCAAAAGGAGGAGGCATGCCGTATCCTGGATACATGCTACCGGGAGGGGAAAGAGTGCTGGAGGAGCTGGCCCCTCCCTGAGGGAGACCATAGCCCATAGGAGGTTGAGCGTATGGATGGGAAAGGGCTCCAACGATACCGTCGGCGGAATGAGAGGCCCCCGGGGCGTTAGCGCCACCGGGCCTGGGGAGGTCAGGAAGAATGGTATAAACATAACCAGATTGAGCGTAGATCAGGTCATATTTCAAGGCTATTTGGAGGGCGGCTTCTTCAGTTTGAGGAAAATGAGAGGCGACATCTTTGCCGATGGGAGCGGGAAGGGTGCGGAGGAACCAGTCCATGTAAACCCGATCTTCGAAGGGAGGGGCTCGACATAAGCTCCGTCTTCTTCGCCATTCCTGAACATGGGCGGAAAGACGTGTTGAAGAGGATTTCTTGAAGGAAGTCAAGAGCTCCGTGCCAGTATCGTATCGGAGAGGGAGCTGGAAGTACGACAAAAAGGCTTGGGCAAGAGTCTCAAAGGTGGTACGGGTAGAGGTGGCTTGTTCGACATACCATTTAGAAGCTTCTCCGGTAAGCGTGCGTTGGAACAAATGAAGACAGATGGAGTCATCGGTAATGGAATTGGAGGAACACCACATGTGGAAAGATCAGACATGATTGGTTGGATCTTCGCCATTAAGGCCCTCAAACTTATGGATATCCGAGGGGAGCTTGGTTGGCATAGCAGGCCAATTAGAATTGTGGTGAATGGGGTCATTGATCAACTGATGGAAATCGGGGAGGCTGAGGCCTGCAATGTACGACAGCACAGGGGTGGCCGGGGTAGTTCCTGTGGCGGTTCCGCTAGTAGTAGGGCCGGCATTAGGGCCGGGAGAACCGCTAGCGTTAGGCCCTAGACCAGACATAGTGAAGGTGACAGGGGGAGAACCGGGAGGAGAAGGAGGACCCGATGAATCAGGAGAGGAGTCAGAGTGCGGACTCGAAGGTGGACTGGCTCGACGACGGCGGGGCGGAGCAGGTCGATCGACCGAAAACTGAGGATGAAGGCCAAGAAGTCTCCGGGAAAGGCGCCTTGGGGGTGCAATGATGACAGGAAGAAGGAAACCGACAGGGGCAGAAAGGGATAGAATCAATTAAGGTCAAGGGCAGAAAAGGTGTAGTGACAATTGATTTTAGAGTCTTTGCCAGGTGGTGTTAACCAGGCGCTTCTTCGCTTAGGGTCAGTGTGTGGCGTGCATTAATTTTAATTTTTAAACCCTTTCGATTTTGAGAGCAAGAAAAAAGTGTGCTGCGGAGCTGAAAATAAACCTACAGAGAACAGAATATAATGCTGAAATAACAGAAAAATAACAACTACTTGTGCATCTATCTAACCCAAGAAGGTGGGTCTCTCAAAACTATTCTGAAAAGAAAGGGAAAAATCTATGTAAAACACATGGAAAAGGGGCCAATAGATCTAAGGTCAAAAAGGGACAGGGATCTAAAGGATAAAGCTGCTAAAAAGAGGTGCAGATCACAGCCAAGAGACAGAGGCAAGGTGGCTGGAAAAAGGAAGGAAATCAGCAAAAACTGGAGGGGGCAAGGCAAAGGCCTTCAAAGGAGGTCCAAACAAAACGACAGGAGGTGATTTGAAAGGAATAAAGGCTAATTTCAAAGGATCTGAAAAGGAGGTAATAGATCTGGAAAAAAGGAGGCTGAAGCTCTGAAAAACAGACGGCTGAAACAGCTTAAAACTCTTCCACAAAAATTGGAGGGTACTAAAGCCCTAAGAGGCTAGGTTCCCACTTAGATGAGTAAAAACAAATCAGAACTTGGTCAAAATAGGCTAAGACAGAGGCTGGAGGACCCTGACAGAAGCTGCAGCAAAAACCAGAAAAATTGCAGAAAAATTGCTGAAAAAAATGGTAGGTCGCAGTTTCAGACCTGATTTCAGTGCAGGTCGCAGGAAACAGGCTGAAAAGTGCGACCTGGAGGTCAAGGTCATAGGTTTAGGGCCAAAAAGTTCAACCCCCTGTTCCGGTTGTCTCGGCGGTAGATTTTCAGAAAAGTTGCCGTCTTAGTTGCGGCTGGTGTCGCTTACCTGCGCAATAGGGCCAGAAACACACGAAAGTTAGAAATTTTAATGTTTTAGGGTTTTATGTGAGAAAAAAAACATAAAAATAGGAAAAAGGAACATCTGAAAAGAAACCCTAGGTTCTGAAGTAGCTGGATATGCAGGAATATGAAAAACAACAGCGGTCGTAAATTAAAACCCGTGTGGAGTTGCCATTTGTTAGTATGAATCCTTTGTCGAAGTGTACGAAAAAGGACCACTTTAGCTACGCATAACTAATAGCCCTAACAACAAAAAGTGGCTGCCAATATCTTCATATCTACGGTTAGTTAGACAAGAAAAGAGCTGCAAGAAACCAGATCTATGTATGGAAAGACATTAAGCAGTAAAAACAAGGGTTTGCTCCATATACCAATAGACAAGACAAGAACAATTTTTGAAAGAATTTTTGTATTAATGGGGCACCTGTGAGGAAAACTAGAAGGAGTATCCAATTCCCCTCAGTGGGATGGGTTCTTGGAAGTCCTCAGCACTTCAGATCTAAGATTCTTCTCTGTAGTTGATGTAAAAAACCCAATGCAAAGAGTAGAGCTCAATGGGAGCAAAATGGTAGAAAATGGTGACCAAGTGTATAGATCCAGAGTGATCTAATAGGCAACAAAAGGTGAAGAATGGTAGGGAAAACCGTCCTATTTATAACAAAATATTGGGTCATTCTAGATCTTGGTGCATGGGTTAACCAGAGCTAGATCCACTTTTTATGGAATATTTTATTATATTTGTTGGAGGGAAAAGGTATTTGACTTGGGTCAAATCCCTTAATTTGTTAAAAATAAATAAATAAATGATTTATTTATCTTTTTAAGGAAGTGGTTAGAAGATAATCAAATAAATAATGATTTATTTAATTATTTAAAGAGGTGGTTGAAAGATAATTAAATAAATAGTGATTTATTTAATTATTTGTGGGTGATTTGGTCATATTTAACAAGGAATATCATCTAAATAAGGTTTAAATGATTATTCCTAGAAAATAATAAGATAAATAAAGGTTTATCTAATTAATTTCTTTGATTTTGGGTTAAGCATGACTGGGAATAATAATTAAATTATGGTTTAATTAATTATTCCATGAGAAAAATCAAACAAATATGGGTTTGTTTAATATTTCCTTTTGGGGTTTCCTGTTTTAACATAGTGAAAGCAGTTTTACTTAGGGTAAAACTGGTCTTACATGGTGTACTTGGGTCCATCTAATGATAATAAGTTAGATGACCAAAAAATGGTGTAACAACCCTGTGAACTGACCAATAAGGCCTCTTTCGGCAAGATTCAACGCTATTCTACATGTTTCTTCCACCGACAGAGTCACCGTGGGGATGTTTTCTAGTTTTTTAACAAACTTAGGCTGAGGACCAGATGACGGGTGATTCCCAGTATGATTCCCAATAGCTGCAACAAGAGATCTGAACGCTTCTAGTTCAGGAGGCGGGGGAGAAGCTTTAGAACCACCTCCATGGTCCATAGCGATGAGGCCACACACAATAGAGGAGGGGACTAGCCAGACACTACTAGACCAACATTAGAGCCCCCATGTGTGATCACAGAGCCAGAAAACCCTTGGAAAAAATTTCCCGAGCAAAGAAAGACGCGGCCCTAAGCGCCGCGCAGCCGACCTAGAGCGCCGCGACCTTCCTAAGCATTGTGCAGGAGCAAAAAAGCATGCAGGAGGGCAATCCTATGTGCCGCGCACGCTTGATGCATCGCGACGACAATCCAATGCACCGCACACGCCTGATGCATCGCAACGACAGCCCGATGCGCCGTGCACAGCAGCAGCTAGACACCGACAGAAACCCTAGAGGAATTGCAGAGCCATCAAGATTTCACCTGTCACTTCCAATTTAATTAAATTTAGCTATCATCTATTTCTTTAATTTCATAGGGAAAAGCTAGTTTTAAAAGAAGCTTTTGTGGAAAAAAAAAAGAAAAAACCTAGGCTATGGGAAGCAACATCCCATAATGACGGGACATTATTATGGAAAAAGTACGAGGGAAAGAAGGCTTAAATAAGACATCACTAGTGTGACAAAGGGGTTGTCTACATCGGGGAACATAGGTCTCTGCTCGGGGAAGAGCTATGGAATAAGCTCATGGTTGGGAGGAAAACAATCTTTACACTGTGGTATGTGATTCCTGTAATTTTATCAATATATGCCTACTATGAATTTATAATTAAATTCCATTGTTCTGAAATTGAAATTAATCTCAGTTTATAGAAATATGTGTAATAGAAATAAGAGATAAGATCGATAGGTCTCTGTCAGATTCTATTAGTATCTGAATTCTTAGAATTAGTTTATAAAGCTAAGTAAATACTTATCTATGTGTTGTACAATGTCCATATTGTCATGTTTATTTGACAGAAGTCTCAACTGTGAGTAAATACAACTAAGTCTTCAGTACTTTCACATAGACTCAAGACTTGAGATTAGGTAAACAATCAAAATTTCTAAATCCAGGAAGGGGTCTAAATCTGATGTTTATTACTAACAATAATTGCAAAATCTAGTTGTAAAGTATTACTAGTAATAATGAATAAAACGTACTAAAATATATTGGAATTAATAAAAACACGTATTCTATCACAAATAGCTATAGCTGTACGGAACATCATAATTCATCAAATTAGATAAAGTTGATATAAATTGCAGCTAGTAATCTAAAACAGAGAACATTTACATTCTGTTGAATAAAACAAATATATTTAACACATGAATAACTCAGATATATATATATATATATATATGTATATATATATATATATATATATATATATATATATATTCCAAGAAAATGTATGTATGTATAATGATAAACTGTCAGAATATATGAAAGTCTGCAGTGGTCAAAATTCATATACATACAATATTAGATACAAGTCCTCTTGAAAGAGCCGAGGACATAAATGTTCACGATCCTACAACCTTGAGAATTATAGATTGAAACTAGAAATGAATCAGGGTCACAACCCCGGTATGATATTAGTAAATAAGAAAAAACATATTGAGCTAAGATTATAGATGCGAACATTAAATCAGGCAGAGAGCATGAAAGTAAACGTCAAAATAAAATAGTAAATCTGAAATTAGAGGCAGATATATAAAATAAGAAAATATGTTCTAGGATTAAGAGTATAGGAGGCAAGAGTATGTCACGTGAGTATACTCTTCAATAATTTGTCTTTTCCGCGTACCTGCAGTAGGAAAATGTTGTAAGTAAGGCTGATTTGAATACATATATGAAAATATTAACCAAGATGTCAAAATAATCTCAAAAAATAACCCGAGGGAGGAAACATATAGGCTTACTGGAATGCTGGTAAATCCTCGAAGAAGAGAAACAATGTGGGTAGTGGTTACCCATGTTAAACTTACAAAAATTAACTTGAATCTATGTACAAAACATAGTAATAAACCTATAATTTTTTTATGACTTATTCGAAAGAGAAAGTACTTAAAAATAATAAAGAGGGATATTATTGTGAACCTCTGCTGAGAGAAGGCCCGCGTTAGCAACCCGTGTAACCCTGGTTAGGTACACAATCCTTTTAGAAAACTAAACGAACAAGAAGAAAATACAATAGTGCTAGCACAATAGAATTTAAATCAATTAGGTGAACATAACAGAAGTGAAAACAACAATACCAACATATGTAATATTCAGATTGGGGATTATTAATCTAAACTATATAAATGAATTTAGCATATTCATGAACAGAAGAAGATCATAAAGGTATGTGCGCTATGTACAGATGAGATAGGATTAAATGGAGAATTAAGTACAATCATTTATGTATAACATGATATAAATAAAGAAAATAAAGTACAACGTTGTAATCAACCTTAAGAATATTATAGAATTGAGGTGACTAGAAGGCGTTGTCACCATTGAATATAATACAAACAAAAAATTTCAAAGTAAACTTACAACAAAAGAAAGAATTTAGAAAATGTTAATCAGAATGCAATTTTACACATCATATCACATTAATTGAGATTAAATCCAGTGAATAGGCAATGAAAGTAAATTTCATACAGTAACAAGACAATTTCTTGAATTCATATGGTAACCATAATTCATCCATGTTCTGTCATATGTAGTAATAATTCAAGCATTGATGTGTTACAAAGTGGATAATAATGTTACCCAACTCATAATGGATGCACAATGTTTCACAACTCATAATATATATAGAGACAACGTATAAACTGGGAGAAAACAAAAATGATATTTCTAAATGATCACACTATCTTAAAAAAATGTAGGTCACATATAAACATATAAAATATGATAAAAATGAAATCACTGTGAATGGAAATTATAAACACTGAGATGAGGGCAGAGAAATCTATGTGGACATGTTGCAAATTAAAATGCAAGAGAAACTCAAGCTTCACAACCATCATCGAAATTGTATATAGCTGATAGAAAATTAATGTACCAGAAAGGTTGAATTAAAATGCAGATACAATGAATAAGTACTTTAAGAAAATTTCATCTGTGAACATAATCAAATAGAGTATACCCCGCGTGAGGACATATTACCAAGAGAGGAATTGTGCATGAGGGAAGTCTATTGATAACCTCATCTAAAGTGACAGAGGAATGAAATTCAAGTGGAAACAAAATCAATTATGGACATATAAAGGGGCTTCCATAAACAAAAGGGTTATTAGGGTCATAAACAATAAAATTGGGGGTTTCTAAATAAATGGAATTCTAAAAAAAAAAAAAGCGAGAGGGCTGTTGGTCTGCTTAATTGTCGGATTAAACCTCTCAATATTAATTATCAATCCGGGAGTCTTAAACATGAGTTGTACTGTGTATTGGCTCAACTTAATGGTCAGAGTATAAATATATTCCTTTGTAATGATAAACTAGATACTGGAATGAAACACACATTTGCTCGCAAATAAACAATCTTGAAAACGAAACTCACTGAACTAATTCCTATCAAGCAAACTCCATATTGCAATTAAACTACAAAGCAATCCTCAATCATGTAACATTCTTGCACTCACATTCTACTTTTTAAATCTCCTATGATAACTGAAAAAAAACTAATCTATTAACTCTTCTCGCTAACTTGAAACTAACACTTGGAACGAATAAGTAAAAAGATCACACATTATTCTAATGACAACCTCACAAATTAAACTAACTATAACTACTCTTCCTAATAACTTCAAGATTCAAACTAGCAAATGAAAGTTCTAATTATTGCTAAAATAAAACTACTTCACTCTATGTAAAATAACATTTAAAAGATCATATTAAAAATAACATTACAATTAATCTATGATAAACCTTCTATTTAAATATTTTAATCTAAATGAAAGGAACTATTAAAAAGAAAACCTAGTTCAAAATCAAATCATGTAAATGAATAACTAAAACTAAATCACGCTAGATGCACAATTAAATCCACACTCAAACTTGCGCTTATAAAGAAATGATTACACTACGAAAACAAAAATGATTCTAATTAAAAATAAGTCTAATTATTAAGTGAAATCTCAGTATACATAAACAAATCAAATTAAATCCTACAAACATTCAAACAAATAAAATTAAATCCTACAAACATCCAAATGAAACTAAGTAATGAAAAACCATCCTCAAACTTAAAGCATTTAAATATGTTCTAATTATGGTCACTCAGAAATCATTACATTAGACACTTGCACATTCCACTCACAATCACCGTTGTCTTAATTTTTCCTGAGTATTAATCACAAAATTATAATGTTGCAAACTTGGTAACATATAGTAATTAAACAGAGCGTAAAGAATTCATTTCTTAGTGAAGAGTCTCGCTTAATTCATTTAACAATTATAAAACTAGATTTGCAGCATTCTATTCGAGCTTACCGAAACAAAATGGAAGTTTTAAGTACGGAATGAAATGATGATTCTGAAATCTAATCTCGCAATATTTCAAACAAAAATGATATTTATAAATTCAAATATATGATATCTATGATTCTATTCAAATCTATGATTCTGAGTTCTATGATATCATTCAGCTACAGGACTTGTCTCCAGTGGTGGTGGGCCCTTAACACTCCTGGAGAAAGCCTAGATTAACCCAATCTACTTTGAAAAATCACAACAAACCTTAATATGTACATATAATAAAAATTTTGGAAAAAATTATATAAATGGGAAATAAAACATAAGTTGCTGCTCCCATTACAATCACTTCTCCTCTAGAAATTCGATGACGGGTCTACATCTCAACAATTTGACTTTTACATCTAAGAAATTCTAATGTTCAATTGACAGACTAACTAATTCTGTGCCCTGTCTAATTGATGGACGAACTCTACATTTCAGAAGCGATCTCCCTTTGTGAGCAGCACTCTCCTTTATAGCAGCAACGCTGCTCCTAATTTAATGTCGGTGGTTACATATAATAAAAATTTAGAATTTAGGTGAATAAAATCAAAACATAGATATGTGATTTCCCATTCAGGTTTGAGTTGGATTGATCCAGCTATTGTGTGCCCTATTTTGCATTCCCTCGATCCCTATGAAATCGCTCCCCTCGAATAGCAGCAACATAATTGATATCGTAATCTCCAGAACTAATATCGTAGGGGCTCTACCCCTTTCACTGCAATATTGTTCACACACTCATATGTTTAATCTAACCTCTAAAATGGGAACCAAATAGATTTGAACGAGCCAATTTGGACAATCCCAAAAGAAACACGAGGTTAACACAATCAAACACAACGTATAATCTGTGTTCAAGCATAGGAGTTGTGTTTTATCTATTAATGGATGAGATGCTTCTGCTCCCACCATTAGAGGATTTAGCGATTTCAACAGCCAGTTGCAACATGTTTCTTGCTATCCCTTGCCTACGAGCAAACTTTGCAACACATACATTTGCAATGTAGCTATACCAGTGAGAATTCCCTAATTTTCCACTGCTCATGTACACAGAGGCTCCCAGATGTTCCCCAGGAAAGGTTTCTCCTTGCAATAGTAGTGGAATGCTTAAATAAAGAGTGCCAACCACTCTATTCAAAACTGTGCGTCTTATATTTCTAACTTCCTCTTAAATGAAACAATGCAAAAAAACTTGAGGGAGTTCCCATATATTCCAAAGCACCGCCGCTTTAAAGCATTGAACTCCTACTCTCTTTGCTAACATGAGACCACAAACTTGGTGCATGCTTCCCTTAAGCGATTTGCTCCAAACCATTCAGGAAAAGCCATGAGATTAGCCATTTGTTCAACTAAAAATCCAGCAGCAGTAGCAGGAGATAAAGCTACTTTAATTTGTGGTGTAACGTCATAAGGTTCACGTCTATGGCATGCAATAAGTGACTCCTCGAAGCATCAGCTAGCGCCGTGTCCTTCCTCGACTTCAATTCTGATCCTGGAGTGCTCCCGTCTGTTGTGAATTTCACAGTGGAAGTTTGATCTCGATCACTCGGGGGATTTGGAGCAAGATTAAAATTTCTTGCATTATTCAATTGAGCCATCTCCACCTGAATGGCATTGACCTTCTCCAGTAGCTCAGGATTGTTTAGAAATCAGAAAAACCTTTCCATGGTGCCTTTAGTAAACCACGGTGCCTCGTTCTCATTTTCTAACAATTCAAACTTAAAAATACGTCCACCTCCATCGACTAGCTCTTGTGCAGCATAATCAATGAGCGTATCTACTTTTACTAGAAAAGACATGTATGATAGATGATGTGGAGGAAGCTCCTTAAAGAATTTGTAATGGTAGTACTCAGGGTCTTCAGCACACACAACGATTATCTTATCATCTTCAAAATTGCCACAACACAATTGAACACCGAAGAAGATTTCAATTTTAGAGATTCTGCTCCATTTGTTTGCAAAAATGATATTTTCACCTACAGAAATCTCATACTCAACTACCCAACTGCTTTCTCAGCTACTGCTTTTATGCATTTGGTGAATTTGTACTCAAATGCATTCCTGCACCGAACCTTCCTGCAACCAAGAAGGTATTTGTTAAAAACACTCACCAAATTAACTAATAACAAGAATTTATAAATTAATAGCTATTGTTTCAAAATTCTTCTAATTAACAAAATAATGGATTAATAATGATTAAAAACACCAGGTACAAGTATGTATTTATTTGATAAAAATAAAAAAAATATGGACAAAGATGCAGCTCAACAAGGGCTTTACAATATGACCATATCAGTTTCTTAACATCACTAAACGTAATACCTGGAAAACCTAGATCCATAATTATTGAAATAAAATAAGGTATGTACAATATGTAGAGAAAATTCATACAAAGGTGTATGAATAGTGCAAACAGGGTTCAAAACCACCCTTGTAAAATACTAAGAACGATAATTAAACAAAACCATGGAAAATTCCAACAGTATGAGAGGTTCAAGGCAAGGACTTACCTCTCTGTGTGTGAAGAGACATCAAGCTTAATGTAACATGCATGGCATAGTTGAGGGATGCCACCATACTTCTCTGTACAGTGGGAAGCATATCCTCTCTGCGAAGAAAAAAAAACAACACCACCATTAGGACAGAACTCGAAATGAAAATAGCACAGCAAATGAAAACCCAAAAGACTAGGTTAAAGAACTAACCTAAAGAAGTGTGGGAAGAAAGTTTGAACCCATGTAAGGTTTCCTTCAATATTCCGCCAATTCCTCTGCAAAAACAAACAGAGGTAAGCTAATATTATAACCCTTAGTAAAAAAAACAAAAACATGAATTTTATCAATAAAAAGCCCTGGAATAACTTACCATGAAAATTGTCGAAATAAACCCTCTGTTGGGAGAAAAAATGTTGTATTCTCCATAAAAATAGAGATAACACTACGCATAGTAGTAGACACAAGGCTATTATGTTATAGAAACACAAGCACATCCCTCTAGTCACAGTAATGGTGGAGGAATTCATTACAGAACAAAATATTGACAGTGTTGCGGGTTTGCCATGGCGGAGAGCTCATAGCTCATGGTGGCCGCACAAATCGAGGTTCAGTAGTTGAAACCATTAGGGTTCTCCCAAGAAATCTCAACTGTTGATCCCAGTCATATATCCACCGCATACAAGTGGCACCTCAAAGGTACAAGAGGGCCATGTGAAGCCCACATGAAGTGGCCACATGGATGTCTAGTAGTGGGTCAACACAGTATGTTGGGTATGCTAAGTTAAAAAAAATAAAATTAAAGTCATAAACATATGCGTACTTTCCATAAAGTTAATACATATTCCAAATTATTATGATATGAAGTAACGTAAGTACCATACGTTATATGTATGGATAAGAGTAAATAATTTGGATAGGAGTTAAATACTTATAGGTATGGTAAGGGGTTAAAAAATTATAAATATAATGAATTAAGAGGGGTTGTGAATATATATTAGTATAGTAGTGATGTAGTAATGAAATTAAGGAGTAGGGTTACGTTAAGAGTAAAGGAATAATGGGAATATATGTGTAATAAATAAATGAGGTAGTTGAGTCCCATATGAGGGTTTGAGTTAGGGTTGTCTTTGGTGAAAGAAAAAAAAATATACATTGGGTTAATGGGACAACCTATGTGTGATAAAATAAAATTTGATAATGATCAGTTAAACAAAGATAATGTCAGAGGGTCAGAGAGACAATGTGTGGTGGAAAGAAGAGAAGGTTTAACCAGGAGATAATAGAGTAAAATAAAATAAAATTAGTGGGAGTTGTTACAAGTGGTATAAGATCCAAAGCTAAAACTCTGGGCTTATGGGTCACAAAATAAATAAAAAAACACTTTGTTGATAAAAAAATTAAATTATGAAGTAATTTCATATTCTATTTCTAAACACTAATTGTTTTTTGTGCATCAGATCAAAGTGCATAAAATTTGTAGCTATTGTCATGTCTGATAGAAAATATTTGTATGTGGAACTGAGGGATGAGGAAGTCGCACTAGATCCAAATGCTCAGATGCTGGAGATTATTAAGAATTTGTAGTAGGAAATGGTTCAACTAATTACTAGCAATGAACGTTTATTCAAAGCCAACAAGGAGCAAGAGAGGTTGATAAGGGAATTAACCTCCAAATCTATTCATCAAGTTGGAGATCATGTTTACTTGAGAATTAAAACTCATAAAAGTACCTTACATACGGGAAATTGTGCTAAGTTAGCACCTCGATACTGTGGACCCTTTGAGGTTCTAGAAGGAATGGGGCCAATAGCTTACAAATTGGTTGTACGTAGTCATATTAAAGTTCATAATATTTTTCATGCTTCATTGTTGAAGAAATATGTACATGACCCTTCTCACGTGGTCGACTAGAATTTGATATAGGTGGAAACAAAAGGGGACTTTCTTCCAGAACCACTTCGTATATTGGAACGGGAAGAAATCGTGCTCCGGAATAGAACGATAGCTTGGGTGAAAATGCAATGGAAGCACTTTGCACCTGAGGAAGCTACCTGGGAGTGGAAAGAATGTATGAAGGAATTTTACCCAATGTTGTTCAATGAATAAGAAGAGAGATGTGTAACACTAAGGACAATGTTTTTATTTTAGGGGGGACTGTGTAATACCCATATTTACAACTTTTATATTTTGTGAATAAACTTAAGGTATAGGTGGACCTAGGGAATAATTATGTATGAACATGTTTATTTTGAAATTAATAAATAACTATGAATTTAGTATTAATGTGTAAAGACAGAGTTATGGATACCAAGAATTCTTATCCATGAGGATGGGCTAGAATCCCACACTTTCCCAAACATCTCCAAAAATCCTTGGAGAAAAATTAAATAAATAAATTTTATCAGATGGGAGAAAAAGATCTGATAAAATCCTTAGTAAAGTTGAAAGTTACTAATAAGAAGTAGGAATAAAACTGGGGCAAGGAAAAGATAGTTTTAAAACAATCTTTTGTGGAAAAAACAAAATAAAATCCTAGCCTATGGGAAACAATATCCCATAATAACAGAATATCATTATGGAAACAGAATGAGAGAAATAAGGCTTAAATAATCCATCACTAGTGTAAAAAAAGGGGTTTTCTACACTAGGGAACATAGGTCTCTACTCGGGGGAGAGCTGTGGAATAAGCTCATGGTTGGGAGGAAAATAGTCTTCACACTTTCGAATGTGATTCCTGTTATTTTATCAATATATGTCTATTGTGAATTTATAATTAAATTCCATTGTTATGAAATTGAAATGAATATGAACTTGTAGGAAAATGTATAATAGAAATAAGAGATATGATGGGAAGGTCGTCGTCTGATTCTATTAGTAACTGAATTCTTAGAATTAGTTTATAAAGTTAAGTAAATACTTATCTGTGTATTGTACAATGTCCATATTTTCATGTGTATTTGAAAAAAGTATCATCTGTAAGTAAATACAACTAAGTCTTCAGTACGATTACACAGACTCAAGCCTTCAGATTAGATAAACAATCATAATTTCTAAACCCTGGAAGGGGTCTAAAGATGATGTTTATTACTAAGTATAATTGCATAAAATAATTGTAAAGTATTATTAATAATAATGAATAAAGAGTACTAAACTCTCAAAATTAAGACAGATATAGGTATTCTAGCATAAACAACTATAGTAGTACATAAAATCATAATTCAACAAACTAGAGAAAGCCGATATAAATTGCAGCTTGTAATGTAAAAAAAAGAACATTTACATTCTGTTCAATAAAACAAAAATATTTAACAAATGAATAGCTCAGATCTAAATATATATATATATATATTCTAAATATATATATAATGATAAACCTTCATAGTATATGAAAGTTTGTAGTGCTCAAAATTCATATACATACAATATCAAATACCAATTCTCTTAAAAGAGCTAAGGACATAAATGTTCATGATCCTCCAACTTTGGGAATTATACATTCAAACCAGAAATGAATCAGGGTCACAACCCCGGTATGATCTTAAAAACTAATAAAAAACATGTTGAACTAAGAGAATGTCGCAGAGTCTTCCATGGTCCAATAACAGGCATGTGAAGGAAATAGTTGTCTATCAATTGAGGTTGTATATGATAGATGCAAACATTAAATTAGGAAGATATCATGAAAGCAAACCTGAAAAAAACAATAAATATGAAATTAGAGGCAGATTTATAAAATAAAAAAATAAGTTATATAGGATTAGGAGTGTAGGAGGCAAGAGTATTTCACCTGAGTATGCTCTTCACGACTTTGTCTTTTCCGTGTACCTATAGTAGGAAAATTATATAAGTAAGGTTGATTTGAATACATATATTTAAATATTAACTAAGATTTTGAAATAATCTCAAAAACTAACCTAAGGGAGGAGACATACAGGCTTACTAGAATGTTGGTGAATCCTCGAAGAAGATCAACAACTTAGGTAGTGGTTACCCATGTTAAACTTAGACAAATTAACTTGAATCTATGTACAAAACATAGTAATAAACGTATAATTTTTTTATGACTTATTCGAAAGAGAAAGTACTGTTAAAAATAATAAAGAGGAATATTCTGGTGAACCTTTGCTCAAATAAGGCCTATGTTAGGATCCTGCATAACCTTGGTGAGGTACACAATCCTTCTAGAAAATTAAACGAAAAAGAAGAAAATACAATAGTGCTAGCGCAATAGCATTTAAATCAATTAAGTGAATAAAAAATCATTGAAAACAACCATACCAACATATGTAATATTTAGATTAGGGATTATTACCCTAAATTAAATAACTGAATTTAGCATATTCATGAACAAAAGAAGATCATAAGGGATTGTGCGCTATGTAAAGATTATATAGGATAAAACAAAGAATTAAGTACAATCATTTAAGTATGTATAACATGATAGAAAAAGAAACCAAATAAATTACAATGCTATAATCAACCTCAATAATAGTATGGAATTGAGGTGACTAGAAGGCATGCTCACCCTTGAATATAGTATGCACAAAAAATTTCAAAGGAAACTTACAAGAAAAGAAAGAATTCATAAAAACTTAATCAAAATGCCGTTTTTTACATGATATCACATTAAATGAGATTGCATCGAGTGAATAGGGAATGGAAGTAAATTTCATACAATAACAAGACAATTTCTTGAATTTCTATGGTAATCAGAATTCATCCCTATTCTCTCATATGTAATAATAATTCAAGCACTACTACATTACACAGTGGATACTAATGTTACCCAACTCATAATAGGTGCACATTGTTTCACAACTAATAATATATGCAGATACATCAAATAAAATGGGAGAAAATAGAAATTATATTTCTGAGTGATCATGTTGTCTTAGGACATTGTAGGTCACATATAAACATATAAAGTACGCTAAAATAAATCACTATGAATGAAAATTATAAATACTAAGACAAGGCCAGGGAAATATCTATGCATATGTTAGAAATTAAAATGCAAGATAAACTCAAGTTTCACATCCATCATCGAAATTTTATACAATTGACAGAAAATTAAACTGCCAGAAGGTAGAATTAAAACGCGGATACAATGAATAGGTAGTTTAAGAAAATTTCAGACAATGAATATAAATCAAACGAAGTATACCTTGCATGAGGGAAGTCTACTAATAACCTCATCTAATGTGACAGAGGAATGAAATTCAAGTGGAAAGAAAATCAATTTTGGCCATATAAAGGGGTTCCCATCCAAAGAAAGGTATATTAGGGCCATAAACAATATAATTGTGGGTTTCTAAATAAATTGAATTCTAAAAAGAGAAAATAAAAGTGAAAGGGCTTTGCAAGTTGACCATATCAATTTGCTAACATCACTAAACATAATACCTGGAAAACCTAGATCCATAATTATGGAAAACATTCATACAAATATGTATGAATAGCATAAACATGGTTCAAAACCACCCTTGTAAAATACTAAGAACGACAATTAAACAAAACCATGGAAAATTCCAATAGTACGAGAGGGTCAAGGAAAGGACTTACCTCTATGTGCGTGGAGAGCCATTGAGCTTGATGTAATAGCCGTGGAATGGTCAAGGGACAAAGCCATACTTTTGCGTACAGTGGGCAGCATATCCTCTCCGCCAAGAAAAAAAACAACATCGCGATTAGGATAGAACTCGAAATGAAAATAGCATAGCAAATGAAAACCGAAAAGATGAGGTTAAAGAACTAACATGAAGAAGCGTGGGAATAAAGGTAAAACCCCTGCAAGGTTTCCTTCCACATTCCACCAATTCCTCTACAAAAACCAATAGAGGTAAGATAATATTGTAACCCTCAACAAACAAAAACGAAAACATGAATTTTACCAATAAAAATCCCTGGAATATCTTACCATGCAAACCATAAAAAAAACTCTGTCGAGAGCAAAAAATTTTGTATTCTCCATAAAACTAGAGTTAATGCTACTCATGGTAGTGGGGAGAATTTCATTCTATTATAGAAACACAAACACACCCTCTAGCCATAGTAATGGTGGAGGATTTCGTGACAAAACAAAAGATTGACAGTGTTGCGGGTTCGCCATGGCAGAGAGCTCAGTGCGACTACATGAAAATGACGAAACAAAAAAAATGAAATCCATGTTGGGTAGTAGAAATCCTTAGGGTTCTCCCAAGATATCTCAACCATTGATCTCATCAATAGATCCACCATGTACAAGTGTCACCTCGAAGGAACAAGCAGACCATGTAAAGCCCACGTGAAGTGGCCAAATGGACATCTAGTAGTAGGGCAACACAGTATGTGGGGTATGCTGAGTTAAACAAAAAATTAAAGTCATAAACATATTCGTTCTTGCCAAAAAGTTAATACATATTCCAAATTATTGTGATATGAAGTAAGTAAGTACCATACGTTATAGGTATTGATAAGAGTAAATACTTTGGATAGGAGTTAAATATTTATAAGTATGTAAATGGGTTAAACACTCATAAATATAATGAGATAAGGGGGGTTGTGAATATATATTAGTATAGTAATGATGTAGTAATTAGATTAAGGAGTAGGGTTATGTTAAGAGTGAAATAATAATTGGAATATATGTGTAATAAATAAATGAGGTACTTGAGTCCCAAATGAGGGTTTGAGTAAGGGTTGCCAATGTTAAAAGAAAAAAAAATATACGTGGGGTTAATGGGACAACCTATTATTTTTTTGATAATGATCAGTTAAACAAGGATAATGTCATAGGGTGAGAGAGATAATGTGTGGTGGAAACTAGAGAAGGTTTAACGAGGAGATAATAGAGTACAAAAAAAAAATAGTGGGAGTTATTACAGTATAATCTTGCAAACCATAATTCCCTCGTAACAATGAATAATTAAGAATTGGGCAACATATAATGGATAGTTTTCCGTAAACACATAATTTTTTATTAATTTTACATAAGAAATTTAACATAACCACTCTAGATTAATCTTAATTTAAGATTTATAAAGTGTGAAGAGCGACTAACTTTTTTTATGTTGTAAAAGAGGTTTTTATCTCAAGATATTTGATTTCTCTCCACACTTAATAGATCCCAACTTAGGATGAATGTAGACTGGTATATTCTCAAACTAAAACAAAGTGATATTGCGTATTTTCCTTCTCGTGTTGCTTTAATGGGATGTCAATGGATATAAATGTGTGAATCATTAAACTTTTAGGATGAAGTTCTCACTTTCATGCAAGCACTCAGGGTGTAATTTATTTATAATATACCATAATAGATCCATTTAAAATTTGGAACATCAACGTGTGAATCATTAAAATTTTAGGATGAAGTTGTCACATGAATTTTAGAATATACCATACTAGATATATTTTAACTTTGGATCTATCAAGCGCTCAGAGGGGTCAAATCTCTTTAAACCCTAAAAGAGGTTTGCATCTCGAAATATTTTATCCCTTTGGGCACTAGATAGATTGAGAGTTAAGATGGATATAGGCTAGTATATTCATAAAAGAAAGGGATATTTATTATATACCTTCTTGTGCCCATTTAATGTGGTGTCCATGCATATCAGTGTGTGAACTATTAAAATTTCATGATGAAGTTGTGGAAAACACTCGTGGTGTTCATTTTTAATATACAAATTGATCATTATTTTTTTAATATATTATGTTCATTATTTATTAAATGTAAGTGGATTAGATTAATTTAATGTTTATTTTAGATTTGAAACTTCTGCTATCTATATTTTGTTTTGGTTTTGTTTCCAGACCAGTCACATAAAATGAATTTCTATATCGACGTTTCGAACTCTCTACCAAGGTTCATTGTGAAGATATAAAAGTGTGAAAATCTGATCTCATGAGAGATGTATAAATAGGAAGGGGTTAAGAGAAAAAATGAGCTGATAGGTTTAATGAGTTGCTTTTATTAATCTGTGATTGTTGTTATTTTATTAAATGTATTTTCAAATCTTTCTAAATTTTTTATATAGGTTTAAATTATAGATTATTCCCCTTGATGATTTAAAGTGTTGATTACAATTTTATTATTTTTTGGATTTTTATAATGTTTTAATTTGTAAGTTATACATTTAAAGATTTAAAGAGTAATTTTCATTTTTATTTTATAATTTTTATTGATTATAGATTAATAAATGTAGATTTTAAATTAAAGGGTTGATTTAAATTTAATTTATTTATACTATATGTTTCACATTAGAATGTTAATGTGTTAATTTAAAGTTAATTTAATTTTTATTTGTAGGTATTATTTAAACAAGGAAGGGATTAAGGTTATGAGTTAATACTAATGTATATAATTGTTATTATTTGCTTATAATTTATATAATTCTTAATTGGTATTTATTATTAGAGATGAGTGATATATGGCTCAATATTGTAGATTTAAATTATTTTAATTAAATGATAAAGTTATGATATAAATTTAAAGGATTAAGCTCTTTAATAGCAAGGAAAAATGGTTTAAAGTTAAAAATGAGAGGTTATATTACACTAATACAAGTAGAAGGAAAAATAGTAATTATTAATGAAGGAAAATTATTAATTGTAAATTAAGAGTAAACAAAAAATAGAGTTAAGAGGGGTTTATCATTGAAGTTAATGGAATCCAATTCTCACTAATGTTCCAATCTCCATCCCTATTGAGGTTATTAGGATGTTTATTGATTTATAAGGCTTCTCTAGATTTTCTATGATAATAATCATCAAACTTGGCTATGATGCGGGAGTTTTCAATGTAGATGTGATGTTTGGTGTGGTTTGAATGATCATCTACGACAAAGGTTTTAAACCGATTAGTTAACCTTCCCAACAATGTTTTCATTGTTTTTATAGCTATTATTATTGTTATTCTTAGGTTTTTTAGCTGTGCTGAAAGATTTTATGGCTTGTTGTTTATTATACCCATCCGTTGAAAACACTTCCATAAGATGAGGGTTTTCAGATTCCAGGTGATAATTGTTAGAAATTTGTATGGCTCTCGTTGCTAAGGTGTTTATGTCTCCAAGTTTTTTGGTTGGATGGCGGTGAGAGGTGGCATGTAGATATTTCTCAGTGTGATTTACTTTGAATTGAAATTTGATTGGAGATGGAAAATAATTTTTAGATTAAAAAATATGTATGGCCTATTAAATTTTACAGTTATGATTTGTATGATGTGTTTTATTTTTTTATATATTTCAATTATAAGTAATTATATTTTGTTGGCATCGACATTACATTAATTACTAAATTTTTAATTAGGGCCCATATTATATTAACTTTATTTATATTAAATGTTAAATATTACAAACATTTACGCCTACACATCTTCCCCTATACTAAGATGTAGAGCACCTATCGGCTCCATAGATAATATTAATATAAATAATAAATAAATAATATATATATATATATATATATATATATATATATATATATATATATATATATATATATATATATATATATATATATATATAAGTGAGGGCTAACCACTAGATTGGATGGAAGAAGTATTAACTAGTCACAGTCAGATGGTAATTTCGAGGATTGTGGGAGGTTTAGTTGTGCTTCTATGCCCCTTAGGAAGTTTAATTCCATAAAGTTACATATTATTATTCTTATTATATCTAGATAAATTTTAAATTGGGATGCTTTCCTGACATGTAGTCGACCGCTATCACTAGAACCTTTAAGTGTATTGCTAGGGCCATTCCGCAGACATACGTTCATTGGAATAATTTGAACATGAAAAATCTCGGTACATAACATTTTATTATCATTGTATCATCAATTAAACCACCCTAATGACTTATTTTAATTTAAAATTAATCTTTATAACTTTAATATTATAATATTAAGTTTTAACAAGTATTTATATATTAATATTATTAATGTTAAAATTTAGCAATTATTTATTAATAAAATTTAAAGTTTATTAATAATCTTCGTTGATTTATAAATAAACAAGTTAATCCTTTGGTAATGAGCGAAATAGTTAGTTTTCAAATGAGGTTATTGTTATACCTCCCCATGAGGTGGATTTCAGTTGACATGCCAATATCTTGGGGGTGTACAATACTGAAATAGATGCCATCAAATTTAATGACAAAGAAATTTATACCTCTTACAATATGAATGATCCAGGTGGCTCCAGAGACACACACATGAAAAAGAGGGCTTATGAAAGCTCAGAAATCAAAGTGTTTGGATTTCTCTCAAAATAGGTTCAAGTTGAAGATTTCTTCGCCCTGATTACAAAGGTGCAAACTTCGCGTCAATCCGAGCTCGTATAAGAAAGTTACAACAGTTTGAAATTTTATTAAGGTAAGGTAACTCGTCCCATAGCATGCCACAAGTGTCCCAGTAAGCACATGGGACCCACATCGCAAGCCCCTCAGATGTTGACATATGGAGCTCATCCATTGCCCCCTTGCCCCTGCTGAAAAGACAAAAATAATTCATATTTAATTTCCCACAAAAAAATCATTAAAAAAATTAGCAATATATTAAATATAATTATTAAACAATAAAAATCAATTTAAATGTGGTAAATTGTTATGTAAAAAAAATCATATTTAATATGGTTAAATTCCATACTAAAAATTACCTCCATATTTGTTTTTTTGGAGTCGTTACAATATGGAGATACAAATTCCATATATTATATAGTTTGAAAAAACTAGAATGAAGATTGAAAGAAGGGTCACAGATCTTTATTTTCTAACTATAAATCTGACCTAATTCCTTCTTTTAGTCCTTTATTCATCCTGAAGATGGATGCTCACTGGGATACAAAAAGTCGACAAATATTCTCTGGCACTGTAGAAAAAATGGATTCCTCTTCATTAATTGATAACCACAGGAGCTTGAAAACCAGAATTATGTCCCTCCACGGAGGGGATTCTTGGATGTATATCTATTATCTTGAGAAAAATAGAATGAATATTGAATGAAGGGCCACAGATACTTATTTTCTAAATATAAATCCGACCTAATTCATTCTTTCATTCCTTCATTCGTACTGAAGATGGATCCCCATTAGGATTTGAAATGTCGACAAATATTCTCTGACACTGTGGAAAATATAGATTCTTGTTCATCAATTGATAGCCAGAGGAGCTTTAAAATCAAAATTGTGTCCCTGCATAGAGGCTATTCTTGGAAGGATATCTGTTATCCTGAGAAGAATAGAATGAATAATGAAATAAGGACCACAAATCTTTATTTTCTAACAATAAATTTGGCCAAATTCCTTCTTTCAGTCCTTCATTCATCCTGAAGATGGATCCCCATTGGGATTCGAAACATTGAAAAATATTATCTAACACTATAGAAAATCTAGATTCATCTTCATCAATTGATAACCAAAGGAGCGTGAAAAACATAATTGTGTCCCTACACAAAGGGTATCCTTGGAAGGATATCTGTTATCTTGAGAAAAATAGAATGAAGATTAAAAGATAGGTCGCAGATCTTTCTTTTATAACTATAAATATGACCAAATTCCTTCTTTTAGTCCTTCTTTCGTCATGAAGATGGATCCCCATTGGGATTCGAAACGTTGACAAATATTCTCTGACACTGTGGAAAATATGGATTCCTCTTCATCATTTGATAACGTCAGGAGCTTGAAAACTAGAATTGTGTCCCTGCATGGAGGGGATTCTTGGAAGGATATTTGCTATCTTGAGAAAACTAGAATGAAGATTGAAAGAAGGGCCGCAAATATTTATTTTCTAACTATAAATCTGACCTAATTCCTTCTTTGAGTCCTTCATTCATCCTGAAGATGGATCCCCATTAGGATTCAAAACGTTGACAAATATTCTCTGACACTGTGGAAAATATGGATTACTCTTCATCGATTGATAACCATAGGAGCTTGAAAACCAGAATTGTGCCCCTGCACGAAGGGGATCCTTGGAAGGATATTTGTTATGTTGAGAAAACTAGAATGAATATTGAAAGAAGGGTTGTAGATATTTATTTTCTAACTATAAATTTGGCCTAATTCCTTGTTTCAGTCCTTCATTCGTCCTGAAGATGGATCCCCATTGGGATTCGAAACATCAAAAAATATTTTATGACACTATGGAAAATATAGATTCCTTTGCATCAATTGATAACCATAGGAGCTTAAAAACCATAATTGTGTCCCTACACGGAGGAGATTGTTTGAAGGATATTTGTTACCTTGAGAAAAATAGAATGAATATTAAAATAAGGGTTGCAGATATTTATTTCCTAAATATAAATATGACCTAATTCCTTATTTCAGTCCTTCATTCGTCTTGAAGATTGATCCCCATTAGGATTCCAAATCTCAACAAATATTCTCTAACATTGTGGAAAATCTAGATTACTCTTCATCAATTGATAACCACAGGAGCTTGAAAACCAGAACTGTGTCCCTGCATGAAGGGGATTCTTGGAAGGACATCCATTATCTTGAGAAAACTAGAATGAATATTGAAAGAAGGGCCACAAATCTTTATTTTATAAGTATAAATCTGACCTAATTCCTTCTTTCAGTCCTTCATTTGTCATGAAGATGGATCCCCATTGTGATTCAAAATGTTGACAAATATTATTTGACACTATGGAAAATCTCGATTCCTCTTCACCAAATGATAACCAGAGGAGCTTGAAAACCAGAATTGTGTCCCTGCATGGAGGGGATTCTTCAAAGGATATCTGTTGTCTTGAGAAAACTAGAATGAGGATTTAAAGAAGGGTCACTGATATTTATTTTATAGCTATAAATTTGACCTATTTCCTTCTTTCAGTCCTTCAGTCATCCTGAAGATGGATCCCCATTTGGATTCGAAATGTCGACAAATATTCTTTGACAATATGGAAAATCTAGATTATTCTTCATCAATTGATAGCCAATGGAGCTTGACTACCAGAATTGTGTCCCTGCACGGAGGGGATTCTATAAAGGATATATGTTATCTTGAAAAAAATAGAATGAATATTGAAATAAAAAATGAAGATCTTTATTTTATAATTATAAATCTAACCTAATTCCTTCTTTCAGTACCTCATTTGTCCTGAAGATGGATCCCCATTGGAATTCAAAACGTTGACAAATAATCTTCGACACTGTGGAAAATCTGCATTCCTCTTCATCAATTGATAACCACAGGAGCTTGAAAACCAAAATTTTGTCCCTGCACGAAGGAGATTCTTTTGAGGATATATGTTATCGTGAGAAAACTAGAATGAAGATTGAAAGAAGGGCTGCAGATATTTATTTTCTAACTATAAATCTGACCTAATTCCTTCTTTCAGTCTGTCTTCTTCCTGAATATGGATCCCCATTGGGACTTGAAACGTCGACAAATATTATCTCACACTATGGAAAATCCAGATTCCTCTTCATCAATTGATAAAAACGACATCTTGAAAACCAAAATTATGTCCCTACATGGAGGGGATTCTTGGAAGGATATCTGTTATCCTGAGAAAAATAGAATTCAGATTGAAAGAAAGGTTGCAAATATTTATTTTCTAACTATAAATCTAACATAATTATTTCTTTAAGACCTTCATTCCTCCTGAAGATGGATCCCCATTTTGATTTGAAATGTCAACAAATATTCTTTGACACTGTGGAAAATCTAGTTTCCTCTTCATAGATTGATAACCACTCTAGCTTGAAAAACATAATTACGTCCTTGCACGGAGGGGATTCTCGGAAGGATATCTATTATCTTGAGAAAATTAGAATGCAGATTGAAATAAGGGCCACATATCTTTATTTTTTTACTATAAATCTAACCTACTTTCTTCTTTCAGTCCTTCATTCGTCTTGTAGATGGATCCCCATTGGGATATAAAACGTGGAAAAATATTCTTTGACAATATGGAAAATACGGATTCCTCTTCATTAATTGATGACCACAGGAGCTTTAAAACCATAATTGTGTCTCTGCACGGAGGGGATTCTTGGAAGGATATATGTTACATTTATAAAAATAGAATGAAGATTGAAAGAAGGGTGGAAGATCTTTATTTTCTAACTATAAATCTAACCTAATTCCTTCTTTCAGTCCTTCATTCATCCTGAAGATGGATCCCCATTGGGATTCGAAACGTCAACAAATATTCTCTGACACTGTGGAAAATTCAGATTCCTCTTCATCAATTGATAACTAGAGGAGTTTGAAAACCATAATTGTGTCCCTGCACCGAGGGGATTGATGGAAGGATATATGTTATCTTGAGAAAATTAGACTGAAGATTGAAATAAGGGCCGCAAATATTTATTTTATAACTACAAATATGACCTAATTCGTTATTTTAGTCCTTGATTTGTCCTGAAGATGCATCCCTATTGGGATTCGAAACGTTGAAAAATATTCTATGACACTGTGGAAAATCCAGATTCCTCTTCATCAATTGATAACCACAGGAGCTTGAAAATTAGAATTGTGTCCCTACACAGAGGGGATTCTTGGAAATATTTTTATTATCTTGAGAAAACTAAAATGAAGATTGAAGGAAGGATAGTAGATCTTTATTTTCTAGCTATAAATTTGACCTAATTCCTTCTTTCATTCCTTCATTCGCCCTGAAGATGGATCGCCATTGGGATTTGAAACGTCGACAAATATTCTCCGACACTGTGGAAAATCTGGATTCCTCTTCATCGATTGATAACCACATGAGCTTGAAAACTAGAATTGTGTCCCTGCATGGAGGGGATCCTTGGAAGGATATCTATTATCTTGAGAAAACTAGAATGAAGATTGAAATAAGGGTAGTAGAACTTTATTTTCTAACTATAAATGTGACATAATTCCTTCTTTCAGTCCTTCATTCGTCCTGAAGATGGACCCCCATTGGGATTCTAAACGTCGACAGATATTCTCTGACACTATCGAAAATCGGGATTCCTATTTACTGTATCTTAAGAGACAATCCCTTGGTTGTGAAAGGAATCAATGCTTAATACATTTTAAAAGTGTGTCACAAAAATTATTTTATCATGAGGTCTTTGTTCTATCCCTCTGGAGACTAGTTTTCTAAAACCCTTAATGATCTTGAAGAATAAAAGATTTCATAATGCCATTCACTCCTGATATCTGAATGACAAGAATAACTGTAGGGGAAAATCAAATTAATATGTTGAAAACACAGAATCTACCACTTTTAAGTTTTAAAGGAAATTCATGGAGAGAGAGGAAACTCAAAATAATATGTTGTAAATAGAGAATCTATTACTTTAAAGTTTCATTAGGAGTTTTTGAAGAGAGGGGAAACTCTAAATAATATGTTGTAAACATAGAATCTATTAATTTTAAGTTTCATAGAGAATTTGTGAAGCGAGAAGAGATGGAGTGAAGGAGGACAAACTAAGGTTATTTAACTCTTACTCATAGATGTAATTAAGAGACTCGCTGCTACATTACCTCACTTCATTCAAAGAAGAAGGGACTCACAATGGCACAAGAAAAATGAATCACCATAAACAGTTGCATACTTACTCTGTATTTCATTTACCCATCAGAAAAATAAGTACAAAATGTAATCCCCATGAGGTCCAAAACACAGGGCCTTGTTTCTTTCTTTCTCTCTTGCTTAAATACATCAAAAACAGTTTGCAACTGCTGGAACTTCTTGTAACCACTCAAACTTCCAAAAAATATGTAAACTACCTATTACATCGCAATTAAAGACTTCATTACAATTTTGATCTTTAAAAAAGAAAGAAAAATAAAATTAGAAGTATCAATCTATTTTTTGGATCTGATTTGTTGCTGATGTGTCTCTGTTCGTTTTGGCTGTGATGTCCCAACACTCTGCATAAAGAATCTCCACTAGACTCTAACCATGATTTTTCGTTTCGAATGCTATGATCATGTCACTTGCTACCGGGCTTTTCCTTTTCTACTCGTGCCTGCTGCGTTATGTCTTTCCATCTCCTTTCCCTGTGTCGAATCACATACGTGAGTCTTTCTGCCCACGTTCAGACTTTCTTCCCTAAACCACTGCAACACTTGGACTTGAAATATATTCTATTCACCTCTAAAGAACATATCGTGTCCTCCTATCGCATTTCGATGTTTCACCGGTTTTATGTTATAATCCTCCTTTCCTCCTCAGATGCGATTTAACACAAGAAATGTCTTACCTCTGGATTTGAAAACCTTTGGAGTTAACTTTGGAAACCACATCGCATCCGCCCGCAAATCAAAAATCAAGGATTATGTTATGAAATATGGGAGGTAAGTGTTAAAATTTGCGATGTGCGAAGTGCGATGGGTGGAAGGTGACATGGCAAGCAGAGGTGGGGGAAATCGCAAATTGAAAATTAATATATTTGTTATAAGAAATGGGAGGTAAGTGTTAAACTTTGCAATGTTTGAAGTGCAACGGGTGGAAGGTGACGTGGCAAGCAGAGGTGGGGCCAATTGCAAATCGAAAATCAGCAGATTTTTAATAAGAAATGGGAGTTAAGTGTTAAACTTTGCTATGTGAAAAGTGCAATGGGCGGAAGGTGACATGGCAAGCAGAGGTGGGGTCAATTGCAAATCACAATCGGTGATATGAAACTTACCGCACTTTGAACTTCGCCGATCATAACGTATTCCTTTAGCGCCTTTACTCTTGACATTGTGATGTGTGAGATGCGATGCAATCGCATCACAATATCGCAATTTTAACCATATTTCAAACTTGTATCCTTTACCGAATGCGATATGCGATATGATCTTCATCGTCCATCTCTCCGTTTCAGTTTTGCACTTTGATCCTAATTGTCTATTTTTCCCTTTGCACCTCCTCCAAAACTCTTAAGATTTTAAGGGAAATAAGCCATTTCTCTGCCTTCGAGAAATTAATTTTTTTCTCCACGGTCTAACCCTCCTAAGCTTATTCAGTATTCTGCAACGTTAGTCTCTCCTGAGCTTGAAGATATGCCTGATTCGACTCGAATAAGCCCGACTTGACCCCTTCTGCACGCTTTTCTCTTTGTTGCTCCTTTGCTTTATATTACACCTCCAATGTTGTTTCTTCCTTGATTTTGGTTCTAGTGCACATGTGATGATGAATCCTCCTTGAGCTTGTGGTTGTCCTTTCGAGCATATTACATGTCTTCTTTAAATTCTAACAATTTTTCCTCAATAACCTTGAATTTCTTAGAACCTCTCTTGACTTTTAGCTGAGTCAAATTATTCTACAACATATGACTCCAATTGTGGACAACAATTTGGTAACAAAATTTTGAGAACCTGTAGATCAGTAGCCTTTATTGGGCATGGGGTCAAAGAGCACTTGTAGATTAGTAGCCTTTATTGGTAATGGAGTCAAGAAGCACTTGTATATAATTAGCCTTTATTGGGCATGGAGTCAAAGAGAACTTGTAGATCTATAGCCTTTATTGGGCATGGAGTCAATCCTGAATTGGAGTTGATCCAGTATGAAATCCTCCTGAAACGTGCTACACTTTGGACTTCTTCCTTTATTCTTAAACTGAAAATACTGAACTAGAAATACTACAACTAAAAATGCTCAACTTTTGTGCTTATTTATGCACAACTCCTATGTATGTATTCCTTTCTGAACAGAATCAGGTGAATTCAACCTTCCAATGGAACCAATTAATGCCTCCATGCTGTTGAAAGTTGAAGATAATTATAGGGAGATACCATGAAAGTTTTTAGATACCAGGCTTTGCACATACCTTTGCATAAATGTTTGTTGCTGACAAAGGAAAGTTTCCATATACTCTACTACTATATCATAGAACTGATGAGACCAATTTTCTGCTACCTCCTTATCTTAAACATTTTTCTGACGTTGACTTATTTGAATAGGGTAGCTTCCTTCACTGTTTGACTCCCGACTCCACAGAGAATAATGTTTCCCTATTTATTTTTCTCTCTCTTGCTTAAATACATCAAAAATAGTTTTTAAATGCTGGAACTTCATGTAACTACTCAAACTTCCTAAAACTCTATAAACTACCTAGTACATTGCAATTAAATATTTCATTACAATGTCGATGTTTAAACAAGAAAGAAAATAAAATTAGAAGTATCAATCGATTTTTTGGTTCTAATTTGTTGTTGATGTTTCTCTGTCCATTTCAACTGTGATGTCCCAACAATATGCATAAACGCATCTCCACTAGACTCTGCCCAAGATTTTGTGTTGTGAATACTATCATCATGTCAACTGCTACCCAACTTTTCCTCCTATGCTTGTGCCTACTGTGTTATGTGTTTTGTTATCCTTTACCCGGAATTGGATCACATACTCGGGTCTTTATACTCGTGTTCAAACTTTATTCCCTAAACCTCCGCAATACTTGGAATTGATATATATTCTATTCACCTTTGAAGAACACATCGTGTCTGCCTTCTATTGCATTTCAGAATTTCACCAGTTTTATGTTATAATCCTCCTTTCCTACTCCAATGCGATTTAACACAAGAAATGCCTTACATATTTCAAAACCTTCTGAGTTCACTTTCGAAACCACATCGCATCCACTTGAAAATCATAATAAAATGGGCACGAAGGAAATAATAAAATAATAGATAAACCAATAAAATAATATTTATGAACTTGAAATTCACTTTTTGCACCACAATCCATGTGACCATAGTTAAATTCAATTCAAAAGTGGTACCAGAATAAAATTAATAAAACAATTGTATTAATGTGACTATAAATAAGAATGAGCTTTTCAAGAAAAAGTCATTATCATTGAACAACTAATGCATTTGTCCTTTGTACTTAAATAACTTAAAATAAAATATAAATATAAATTTATAAATTCTTAATTATAGTATATGCTATTAATTAAAATTTATATTATTTAAATTGTATAATAACATGTAATTAATATACTATATAAAAATAATATAATATAATATAATAACTGTATAGGGATATGCATTATTTCTTTCAAGAAATATGAAATGACAATAATATATTTATTATCAGTACTTTACTTTAACTTTAAAATTACTTAGAGCACTACCATGGTAAAAAATGAGTTTTTATCCACCATTGAGAATGTGACAATCAAGTACCTTTAACTCAAGTAATTCCACCTCAACCATTAAGGATGATGCCATCCTCTAAAATGTTATTGATTCTCATAAAGTGAATTTTGGTTGTACATTTTCCTTAGGAGGCCCATTTTAGACCTCAAAATTCCCCTAATGACCTCTCTTGAATTTTAGCTGAGTCAAATTAGGCTACAACACTCTTTATCAATTGATAACCACAAGATCTTGAAAACCATAATTGTGTCCCTGAACAGAGGGGATTCCTGGAAGGATATTTGTTATCTTGAGAAAACTAGAGTGAATACTATAATAAGGGCCACAGATCTTTATTTTATAACTATAAATCTAACCTAATTCCTTCTTTCATTCCTTCATTCATCCTAAAGATGGGTCACCAGTGGGATTCGAAACATCAACACATATTCTCTAACATTGTGGAAAATTTGGATTCCTCTTCATCAATTGAGAATCAATGGAGCTTGAAAACTAGAATTGTGTCCCTGCAGGAAGGGGATTCTTGGAAGGATATATTTTATCTTGAGGAAACTAGAATGAAGATTGAAGACAGGTCACAGATCTTTATTTTGTAACTATAAATATGACCTAATTCCTTCTTTCATTCCTTCATTCGTCCTGAAGATGGATCTGCATTGGGATTCGAAACGTTGACAAATATTCTCTAACACTGTGGAAAATATGGGTTCCTCTTCATCAGTTGATAACCTCAGGAGCTTGAAAACTAGAATTATGTCCCTGCATGGAGGGGATTCATGGAAGGATCTTTGTTACCTTGAGAAAACTAGAATGAATATTGAAAGAAGGGCCACGAATCTTTATTTTCTAACTATAAATCTAACCTAATTCCTTCTTTTAGTCCTTCATTCATCCTGAAGATGGATCCCCATTAGGATTCGAAACGTCGACGAATATTCTCTGACACTGTGGAAAATATGGATTCATGTTCATCGATTGATAACCACAAGAGCTTGAAAACCATAATTGTGTCCCAGCATGAAGGGGATCCTTGGAAGGATATCTGGTATCTTGAGAAAAATAGAATTAATATTGAAAGAAGGGTTGTAGATCTTTATTATCTAACTATAAATTTGACCTAATTCCTTCTTTCAGTCCTTCATTCGTCTTGAAGATGGATCCCCTTTGGGATTCGAAACGTCGACAAATATTCTCTCACACTCTGGAAAATCCAGATTCCTCTTAATCAGTTTGAAAAAACTATATTAAAAGTAAAATTGGGTTTTAAAACAATATTTGAACTCAATGAGATTTGAACTCAAAACCTCCCAATGACACCTATCTTAATATGATTATGCCAACCAATGTGCCAACCTCACACTTTGTCTTATTCATTCTCACACTTTATTATAAAATGTCATTCAAATGGTTCAATGAAACCATGGAGAATGATGGAGAATACATGAGAGATGAGGGCACAGGGAGCCCAATGGATCCTTGAGAAAAGAGAAGGACAATGCAGCAGAGGTTGGAGCAGGCAGTTGGTGATGTGTAGGCACACAGTTCGAGACAAATTCCTATTCTATGCCAAGCGAATCTTTTGATCCCAAGGAGGTAAAATTTTCATAATGTATTAAAATTTACGTGCATTTTAACCAAAATTTGACAGGGAGCGTAATGCGGTGCCCAAATTTTCCTTTTGAGCAGCAGTTTTGCAGTTTCCCTATGGAGGAGAATCTTCAAGAACCTTGAGGGAATCTTTCAGATTCCCTAGAGGCCGAAATTCGCCAGTGTCAGAATGAGGTCAACTTTATACTCATTCTTCTCAAAAATTCACAAGGATCTCAATCGTGAGATCGTATTCATGTTTTGAGTTGCAAATTTCTAGATTCCTTGTGGACCAATAATGTTCCAGACTGCCTCAGTGCAGGCTTTCTTGAGCAAATCACATCAACAAATTCTATGAAATTTGTAGACAAACCGACATGCAAAAAACTAAAGTTGCAGTCAAACAAAAATGCTCACATTGTCAAAGAGTAGGTCATATGGAAGATCATTTTTTTGATCTCCATCTTTGTCACCATTGTGGCAAGCCAAATCATCCATCAGATAAATGCTGCAACCAAAACCAATCAACAAGATTGAAGATCAATTATGAATGGATTGATCCTTGGGAATGGTCGTCATCAGACAACAGATTGCATAAGTTATGCAACCGAATTCAATCACACCAATTTCAACCGAAAGTGAAAATAACAAGGTACTCTTGTGTAGATGAATGGGCGAGTACACCAGTGAAACTCTCCTACACTTGAAGTGGGGGAGTTGAGAAATAATTTGTAGATGATTGTCTCTCATTTCAGCTGATAAATGGGGGGAAATTATAATGAAATTGAAGGTGGTTGTCCAACTAAAAGTTTTGACATCAGCAAAAACAACCAATGAGGATCTTCAGTAGCTAGTGGGCATATTCAGTAGCTAGTGGGCCTCTTCAGTAGCCAGTGGGTTTTCAAAAATCCAAGAAGCTAGTGGGCATCGACAATGAGAATTTTCTGACAGCATAAACAAAAGCCACAATGAGTTTTTTTTGGCATCACGAACATCATCAACTAGTGGACTATCATCATCAACAAATTCACCAATAGACGTCTTCAAAATTTTGTCAGTGGACAAGCGAATTCTCTAGTGGCCGTCTTCAGAATTTCGTCAGTGGACAAAGGATGTTGATTGCAAACAAAGGACATATGGATCCTTTTGTAGCTTGGCACGTGGGCACGTGATGAAGTTTTCAAGTGAAATTTAGATATGAATCAAACATGCAGCTGACTCACGGTCTCTTCAGATTGCATTTTTTTCGGCATCCAGCTTTGCCAATTTTTCAAGTAATGTTTTTTAGGATCAACATGAGAACTTCAAATATGGTTCCTCGTTCTTATTTTGGATTTATCATTGAGTGGGGGAATGTTAGACTCAATCTCATGTGAGAAAAACAATTATAAATCCAAAAATTTAATTAAATTAATTAATCTTGAAAATTAGGAATTTATGCCTAGTTTTCTAGATTAAGTTGGTTCCTCTTAAATAGGAGTTAGTTTAGGCCTACCTAAATTGGCTCTTATATTAGTGTGTGGTTGAGCTATTTTCTCAATCAAGTTCTCCAAGATAGATGCACTATCTTGAGACAACTTCCTGATATATTTGTTTATATTACACCATTATTTTAATAATTAAGAGAATGAGGAATGCAATAAGGCTCTCAGGTCTTTTCTGCCAGTTCTATGTCTGGGGTATTTTTTATGAGTGTTTTATGAGTTGATTAATTTATTACAAATCATCTACTTTGATACCATGTTATAGTATTCGATTACTCACTATGTTGTATAAATGTATATAGAAAGCCTCCATTATATATCAATGAAGGAGGCATAGTCTCGGCTAAGGATAACTATGACAACTGGACAAGTGAAAATCCATATGTCAGCTTACAACTCACCATACTTAGCTAAAAGGGAAATGAGGCATTCAAAAATCCAACTCTAACAAAAATTTGGTGTCAAGTATTAAGCTCAAATGATCCACGTATTGTAACCTTATAGTTTGTGTCATGATTCCACTTCCTAGTTCTCTAAGCAACAATTGTTAACAAGTATTTTGTTATCCTTGACTAGGTGCTAAGTTAAGGAAACAATAGTTTCGCTCAAGTGGAGACAAGTGGATGGATGTAATTAATAAAAATATGAGAAAAAAATATAATTCTTGGAGCATTTTTCGTTTCATAATAGTGTAAAAAAACCAAGTTTTTCTCCATATAATTCTAGATAGAGCTCGGTTTAACTAGCCACTCATCTAGGTGTTTGTTATTCATGTTACAAAATCTTTGCTAGAGAGGAATATGCATAACCAAATATATGTAAAATTTAGTATTTCTATTTGAAATATAGATACATTACATAAGTCAATTAATCTTTTGACAGGAAATAATCATTAGAGGGGAACTTATAATAGTGATTTTCATTACGTAATTAACTAATAAGTTATTATTACTGTAATTTTAGTGTCACGCTTTGGTTGATCGACCTTGATATGAAGCTAACATTGATATACTTAAGGTTCATACATGATTCTTTAAGGACCTCACATTTAGGATCTAAACACTTGAATCTACTAATAGTGGATGTGATGGCTATGTTTGTTTCCTAGTTGACATTGTGATGATGATACCTTTGATGGATATGTATGTTTTCTAATTATGTTATTATGATGATATATTTGATAGATATGTATGTTTTCTACTAATGTTATGATGACAATATATTTGATGGATATGCATGTTATCTACTGATCTTATGATGATGATAACTTTGATGGATATGTGGGATACTTATATTATTTCTGGTTCATGATGAACGACAATGTGGATGACGATGTCATGTTGATGGTTTAAAAATATGTTATTATGTAAATTAATAACACTCTAAAACATGGTTATTGATTATTATCGAGTATGACATGAAACCACCAGACACAGTCACATGTGATGAGTCAGCAACGTCTGGTTTGATGGAAATGAATATTTTTTCTTTGTAATTTTAAAGATCAGAATATTGCTATAAATTCTAATGACATGTTAGTGGTTGTAGGTATGGGTTAGTTACTTGGCCCATTGACTCACACGTGAGTGATGGGGCTGTACAAAAATACGAAACTACATGTGAGAGGTGGGACAATGTCCTTGATTTCACTTACTAGCACTTACGTCGTGACTTGTGTTAGAAGGTTTGGGACACATTCACCTTGAAGAGCATGATGTCATGGGGGAAAGTTCCAAATTGCATCTCTCAAGATGATTTTACCCACGGTGTGCACATAAGTTTTGATTCCTTGATCCCCATCACCATTAATCTCACTATAGTGTGCAATACGAGAGATGATAGTGGCCTTTGTTGTTGCACCTAGATTCCCCCCTTGTAGCCACTGGTCGATGGATCTGGATTTATGCAGGAAAGAAATAGAATAAACATATAACCATAAATACAAATATTCATTGGAAATAACACTTCATTTCATTGATATCAAAGAACTAAAATTTTCTTACAGACAGAATGAAAATAAACTAGCTAGGGTGTTGGTAGCTTATCATTGAGAAGAGATGTGGTAGCTATAGACCTATGAATTGTGTTACAATGAGGATTTAGGGCCTATTTATTATTTATAAACAATGGAAAACCCCAAATATAAAAAACCCTAACCCTAGGAGATGAAGCGCCAAAACTATAGACTCCATTTGGGTAACTTGGTGTTTCAACTTCCCGTGGATGTAACTTTGCAATACGATCTTCGTTTAGCACACACCATACCTCGTTAGAAATATATAACTAAGGAATAAAACTTGTTAAGTGAGGAAAATTCATCCATAGACTCATGTTCCTCCCGGTTTTCCAAAAAAATGTCGGTTAGGGCCTTGAAACGACTTCGGAAGTTGAGGACCCGAAAAAATGCTAAAAATAGTAAGTTGTGTTGAAACTAAAAAGCTCAAAGAAAGAATAATGGGGCCCCAAGTGGAATAGGTAGGTGGCCACCAATATCCACCAGGATCATTACTCCCCCCTTAGGAAGCAATGGTCCCTAATGCATTGATTTCCTCCATCAGACGAGGAAACTTATACTGAACATGGTCCCTGGTGAACCACTTGCCTTGGTGCAGGAGTTGGCAAGCTTTGACAACCCGATACAGTTGGATCTTTTGTTGGCGAGTGTTTTTGATTTGCATGTGCATGATACAATCTATGGTGGCCTGTTCCATGCAGTCTGGGTTTAACTTTGTTGGTTTGAGTTGTTATGCAATGTTAGAGGTGTCTAATAGAGGTGGGAAGTAGGGATGAAGGCAATCCATATTGAATACTCGATGTAGACAAAGGAATGGTGGAATATTGAGCTCGAAGGCATTGTTCCCTACAACCTTTGTGATGGTGTACGACTCATATTGGAGCAGGTGAAGCTTGCGTGTGGTCCAGTGAGGTGTTCCTTATACAAATGTAGCCACACTTTGTCGCTCACCTGGAAGTTGTGTGGTACCCAATGTTGATCATTTCATTGCTTGTACTTAGCATTGGCTTTATCGAATATGTGTTGAACCTATTGGCGGATGTGCTGAATGCGCTTGATGAAGTTGTTCACTTTGTTAGCTTTAGACTGGACATGAGACGAATCAGTCTGAGTAGCCGCAAATTGCATGGCCACATCAATGGGACATAGTGGCTAGAATCCCAAGCACACCTGAAAGGGGTTATGCCTGGTTGAGCTATGGAGAGCCCGATTATAACTGTGTTGTACATAGGGAGGCTCTCATCCTATGTGCAGGGATGGTTTGAATTGTACATGTGCAGAATGTGTACAGTCATCCTATTGATGGCCTCTATCTGGCCATCAGTTTGGGGATAAGAAACTGTGGACTTGGTGAGCTTGGTGTCCAACATTGACTAGAGGCTGGAATAAAATGTGTTGAGGAACCTGCTGTCCCGATATATGATGATAGACTATGGGATCCCAAAGTGCACCCACACTCATTCAAATAAGAGTTTAGTAGTGGTTTCTGCTATGATATTATTGTCGCAAGCCACCATAATGGCCATCTTCGAGAATCTGTCGACGACCATGAAAACACAATTGTTTCCATGTTTAGTAGAAGGAAGGCCCTACATGTAATCCATGGATATGGATTCCAACGTTCGACTAGGGCTAGGTAGCGGAGTATAGAGGCTTTGCGTCTTGATGGTTGGTTTGGCAATGTCGCAGGTAGTGCAGGATCTGATGTACTTCTCGGCATCCTATTGAAGGTTCAGCTAATAGAGATAATTCTGTAGTAATGCCACCATTTTCGTGACCCCGAAATTGCCTGCGACTCAATTTTGGTGTGCTTCCCATATCATCTTGGCATGATTTCTTGAAGGAACACAAAGGTGTCCCAAGTGACATAACAGTTCATCTTGGAGGTGAAAATTTGGAACTTGCGTACCCCATAAGAGTGCCTTGTATGTGTGGACAAATTCTTGATCACTCTTATAGAGAAGTGGCCAATCAGAAGTCTCATGTTGACAAGAGTTCAGAATGGTGGCTAGCCCCACAATTGGTGGTTGGCTGAGGCAGTCTACAACATTATTGGTGCTAATCTTCTTGTACTTTATGTTCAAATGAAACTGTTGCAAATATGTGGGCCACTTCTAATGGCGATCATTCTGCAACTTCCCTTGTATATGTATTAATTGCAGGGGTCAGTGGTCTGTGTGGATGATTGTTTCCTTCCCCAAAATGTAATGCTTCCATTGTCGACAAGCCTGCACAATGAAATACATTTCTTTGTCATAAGTGGGATACTTGTGGACTATGTTGGACAATGTCTCACTATGATATGCCATTAAATGCCCCTATTGAGTAAGAACTTCCCCAATAGCATAGTCAGAGGCATCTATGTCGATCTCAAATGGTTGTTGCAAGCTTGGTAATGCGAGCACTAGGGCAGAACAAAGGTGATGTTTCAATTATATGAATGCCTTCTGTTGATATTCCAACCAAAATAATTTTGTTTTCGCTCCTTGCTTGGTGACTTGAATCATGGGCCAAGTGATATGAGAGAATACCAACACGAACTTGCGATAGAAATTAGCAAGACATAGAAAGCTGTGACGCTCTGTTAGAGTGTTTAGGGCTGGCCAATACCGAATGACTTGGATATTGGTTGGATACACATGCACCCCCATTTCATCAATAATGTATCCCAAATATTGAACCTGTGTCATGCAAAAAGTGCACTTCTCCAAATTTGCACACAACTTGTGTTGCTGTAGTGTTTAGAGGACTTGTTGGATGTAGTGGAGGTGCTCTTCCCGAGTCTGTCTGAAGATCATAATTTCATCTAAGTACACCACTACAAATGAGTTGGTGAATGGCCGCAAGATGTCATCCATCAACCTCATGAAGGTTGTGGGTGCATTCGTCAACCCGAAAGGCATGACCAACCATTCGAAAAGGTCCTCCTTGTATTTGAAGGCAGTCTTCCACACATCGAAGGGTTTGACTGGTACCTGGTGATACCTAGACTTCAATTTGATCTTGCTGAAATATTTTTCCCCTTTTAGTTGGTCGAAAAGGTCATAAATCTATGGGATTGGGTAGCTATTTTGGACAATGATCTTATTCAGCAGTCGATAGTCAATACAGAGTCTCCAAGTCCCATCCTTCTTCTGTACCAACACGACTAGGCTCCCACAGGGCAATGAGCTCGGCCGAATGTGACCTTTCTATAATAGCTCCTGAATCTGTCTCTTGATTTCATCGTTCTCCAGAAAAAAGTGCCGATAGATTGGTCCATTGTGTAGCAGCACACCTGGGGTCGTATCAATGGGGTGCTTGACCTGACAGTGGAAATGCACCCCTGTGGGTGAGGTGAAGATGTCCCCGTACTCCTCCACAACCTCGTGCATTTGTTGTTGTCATGCAGAGGAGGCCTATTTGGAGGTCATGGTCACAGTCTTAGATAATCACGAAAACAAATTTCCTGGTTTTGGAAATGATATTACTGCATTTTTTTTGTAGTAACCAAAGAGATAGCGGCAGACAACGATACCTCTAGTATCCTGTACAACTTATTTCCCAAAGTAACAATAACAGCGCGAGGCCGGGACTCATACACAACATGTCGCTTCCACAAGTATCTTTGGCCAATAATACATCACAAACATCAAGAGGAGAAATGTCACATAATACCTCATCCATGAAGGGCTTGATGATGTAGGGATGGTGGCACTGTTGGCTGACACAGAGATCCTGTCCTTCGTGAAGCCAAGCGATGGTGCATGGTTGCCTGTGTGTTGTGGTCGACAAGGCCAACCACTTCATGGTGTCTACTGAAATCATGTTCTTTTGGCTCCCATTGTCAACAATGAATTGTAGCATGGAACCCTTTATCGACATGTGGAGTGGAAGAGACTCTCCTCCTCCTTTGGATATTCTAGTTCCTCCTTCTAGATTTTTACAGTGCGAACAGTGGTGTTTGGCTCCACATCAATAATATGTTTCCCTTTTTCATTCCCCTTGTTAGGTTTTGGTTCAGAGTCAGAGTATGCATCTAATTCAGAAGCCCTCATCTTGGCCACGAGCGAATGCTTTTCCCGACACTCACTTGTGTTGTAAGTGGAGCTCTTATGGAACTGACACCACTTTCCCGCGTCCTTCTTTGGCTTCGCGGTGTTGCTATTTGCTTGTGGCTTTGGAAGGTTGTCTTGGGATGCCATGGGTTGGCTTTGTCCTTTGTTCTATGGTTTGGGGGCACCATTCCCTTACTTTTGATTCGCAGATCCAAAGTCTCGCTTCTTCTATTTTAATTTTTTCTCAATCTTGCCAGCATACCAGTATGTCATACTGAGGGAGGAGATGTCGAGGAACTCCATTTCCTCCTGAATGTATCTATGAAAAAAAATGCGATACTTTAGCACCAAATGTTTCTCTAAACCTTTGATACCCAACTTTGTGCACAAGGTATGGAACAGATTCATCCACTCATGCACATATTGAACCCTTTGTTGTTGCAACGTGGTCCATTTTGTGTACTTGTGCTCATTTCTCCCTACGGGATAGTATTTTTCCTTGATGGCGTCTTGAAAAGAATTCAAAGTTGGTATGATTGAGAACAGAGAGGTCTTTGTCTCTTCCTTTTTCTCATTGTAGGCTTACCACCAGTCCTTGACATGGGGGGTAGCTTTGAGGAGTGCAAAAATAATCTTCTCCTGGTTGGAAAAGTCATGAACAGAGAAATATCATTCTAATAGATTCAACCATCTATCTACAACATATGCATCTATTTTACCCTAAAATATGGGAATTTCAAATATTACTTGTACCTTAAAGGGATTCGTGGCTCCAGAGTGGCTGCTGGATGTAGACGCACTGCCGATGGGTAGTCTTTGAAGGATCTGGGAAAAGTTATCCATCATCTTGTTCCTTTTTTTTTCGAGGGCCTCCTCGAGCAGTATTTTGATAGGATCTCCTACTCCCTCATATTTATTTTCATCCCCCATGGGCGGTCATCAGGGTTTGTGGGGCTGATCTTGCAAAGGTTCAACCAGATCGAGTCGTAACTCCTTATACCTCGACCTCGTTGGGGACATGCAAAGAAGGATCAAGAAAAAGTAGACCGCTCTGATACCACTGATCTAGATTTATGCAGGAACACAACTGAATACACATATAACCATAAATACAAAGATGCAGCAAAAATAACACTTCATTTCATTGATATCAAAAAACTAAAATTTTCTTACAGACAGAATGGAAATAAAATAGCTAGGGCACTGGTAACTTATCTTTGAGAAGAAATGTGGTGGCTACAGGCCTATAAACTGTGTTAAAATGAGGCTCGATAACCTATTTATTATTTAGAAACAATGGAAAACCATAAACATCTAAAATCCTAACCATAGGAGATGAAGCGCCAAAACTATAGGCCCCGTTTGGGTAAATTTGTGTTTCAACTTCCCAGGGACGTAACTTTGGCATACAATATCCTTTTGATGTGCACCATACCTCGTTATAAAGATCTATCCGAGGACTAAAACTTTTGATGTGAGAAACATTCGTCAATGAACCCATATTGCTCTCGGTTTTCCCAAAAAACATAGCTTAGGGCCTCAAAAAGGCTCCAGAAGTTTAGGACTTGAAAAACTGTTAAAAATAGTAAGTTGTGATGAAACTAAAAAACTGAAAGAGACAATGGTCTAGCCCCAAGTGGAATAGGAGGGTGACCACTAATATCCTTTTGGATCATTGATGCTTGAAGGGAAATAAACGTGACACCCTTGGAGCTTCAATGCAAGTTCTTGAAGGGCACAGATGACTTAAAACCCTTAGCATCATAAATAAATTGTTAAGGGTGAAAACCTTGGAATTTTGAAGGGAAGTTCTTCAAGGGAACGACAGACTTGGAACCCTTGGCATAAAAAATAAATAGGTAAATATAATCAAGGTATGAAAATCCTACTAATTCAGATAATGTGGTAATTGATTTTAGAACCAAGGAAATTAAATCAAGAATAAACTTGGGGTAAAGGGAGAATAATAAGAAATAAAAAAAAATTATGCATTGAAAACTCTATCATTCTCATGTTGGAAAATATCAGGTAGATAATGTACATAAGTAATTTAGATTTAGTAAAAGGGGGGAAGTGGGACATATAGGTGGTTACAAATATTAATCATATAGTAATTAAAATTCATTAAGAGAGGGGCATGGTGAATTAAAATAATATTAATAAATAAAATTTTGAGAAATTTAGAGAATTTCCATGTGGTAAGAGCCAACAAATGAATATCCATCTAAGAGTATAATTGAGTTAAGCTATGAGGTATTTAGGGGATAAAATATAATTCTTATTAGTTGAATTTATAATGAACAAAAATTAATGATTAAAAAAGGGGGATCAAGGGACAACTAGGACAAGAAATAGGGATCCTTGTTGGGGTGAGAATTTTATTTTATTTTTAATTGAAATTAAGTAAATAATATTGGAGAGCCTTGGTGAGGGGGAACACGTGGATGGATGAATAATAAATTTTTTGGATAATATAAATAATCAATTATGCATGTAGTTCCAAGTGTCACTTGTGAAGCCTCGAATAAAATACAGGGAAATTCATGTGAGAAGGGACTTTTTTCTTACCCTAAATTTCTTGGATGGATGACATTATGTCATTGTGAGTGGAAATAATCTATAGTTGTGTTTGGTGAGGTATATAAATTTAGAGAGGGTGCTCTTGAGCCAAGGATTATTCACCTCAATAAACTAGCACACTTCCTCCATTGTACAACCCCATTGCAGCTCGGGGGTCCCCAAAGAAGAAGAGTACCCAAGGAGTAGGATGGGAGGTCAACTAGTGAGTCACTACATTCGATCAGAGAACATCAACAGACACACTTTCTAGCAGATGAAATTAAAGGAGCACAAGTATCAACAAGGCCAATATTGAATCTTCTCTCTAGTTGAACGATACCTATTGTACTAATGGTGTTCTATTAATTTTTTTTGTATCTATGGTTAATAGAATATAAAAAATAACATATGATACATGTAATTATTTGTAATTAATGGACATTGATATAAGTTCCTTAATATCTCTATGTTTCAAATGTCACTGGGTGTTTAATGTGTTTCGTACTCTTGGTATGGATGTTTCTATCTAATGATTAGTTAAATTGAAATTTTTTGTTTGCTTATTTTTTATTTCATTTGTTTGAATTAATTATTGGTTATAAGATATTTATATTACTATCGACATCAAATGTTTAGATTTTCCAAAATAGACTCCATAATAAACAATCTGATAACATTGAATATATTCAATTTAGAAGTGTAATGTGAGTCTATATTCAATTGTATATTGAATATATTCAAGTCCGTTACTGTGTTTAATCAAGTATGTATTACAATATGCACACACTATCTATATAAATTCAGTATGGTAGCTTACATGACAATATAAGACTTAAATTATTTATGGTAGCCTACATTACATTCTAGAACTTCACAATTTTGGTGGGTTTCCAAAGTATATTAGCAATACCAAAGTTCAACCAACACATAATCGTTCAATAATTTAAAGATAACTATTCAAAAATAAGGTTTAATACAAATATTCATTATGATATCTGACATAACCCCACCATTGATAAATAAAAAAATCCCAACATATACTTTCTAATAACCTAATCAACATTCTATCATATCTGTTCATAAAATATTAAAAATATTTAAATAAAATATTGCAAAAAATGAAAAATTTTCTCGATACTACAGTAATTTCATATAGTTAATATTTAATCCTATTCAATGTCAATATTCATAACTATTTTAAAAAATCAATCCAAGTTTGAACACTTATTATAATTAAGATATTCAATTATACCAAATATTGACAAATGATAATTTTAATATCTTTTTGATGTAGTCTAGCAACTTTGTCTCCTAGAAACTTGAGCTTCTTACTTCTTAACTAATGTATTTTAATATCTTTTTGATGTAGTCTAGCAACATTGCCTCCTAGAAATTTGAGCTTCTTGCTTCTTAACTAATGTTCACTCCACTAGTGAACCTTTCTATTTACTCTTTGTGTAATTTTCTTCTTTATGGACCCTCGAGTCAAAATGGGGCTCTAGGAGGAGCACTAAATGAATCTAGAAATTAGAGAACAAATTTACCAAGCACAATATGTAACACTATACAAAATAACCATACCAAATTCACAACAAATCACAAGCTAGTCACTCTATTAAATATTTGCATTATGAAAATTGTCCATCAATAAGGTCCATAAGGTATCTTCCCCTTGTTTTCTCTTTGTTTTATAGGATTTTTCATAGCTACTACTTCTCTTCGTATGTAAATTTAATAATTTCTGAAGTCCCAAAATTATTAATACTCACCAACCCATGTGTGAAGTTTTTATCCAATTTCTCATCAAATTCAATTTCTCATTTTATTTAAAAGGACTATTCTCCCTCATCCAAAACATGCTTCCTAAGTTATCTCATAAATATCTCGTGATCCCTTCTTACTTATCATATTTTAGTACTCACATGTCTCTTTAACTTTAGTTAGTTACATATGTGTTATTTTATGCTTGTATATTCCTTTATTTTTCTCCAAATTCATTTTTTGGTTGATATTCTAGTTTATTATTTCTTATACATGGAATGTAATCGTGATTAATACTTTTCCCATTTATTAATTAGATCATTATTTTTTAATGAAGACCTTCCTCTAAGTGTTTATGTCATTTTCTTAAGTTTTATAACTTACTACTTAGTAATGCATCTTCCTATTTATTGTATAATCTTACTTAGGATGTTCAAGTGATATTCTACATTATTTATATCTTTTAATTTAAGTACTTATTTATTACGTTTATCCCCATTTATTTTTAAGAAAAAAATCTAGATTTTGTAATTAACTAGGTACTTAGTAGTTCATATTCCTCCTTTTAAAATTATACTGAAATATTTATCACTCAATCTTAATTTTCAATTAATTTTTACTTTTCCCAGTACCAAGGGTTCCAATTCCTTTCTGTCATTGAGTAACTATATTTTTTAATTCCAAGGATTCCAAAATACTAAATTCCCTCCATGTACATGTGACTAGTTGAAGAGAGCTTTAGTGTAACAATGGAGACTACCATTAACTCCATCATTTCCATTGTTACGAGACTAATGATGACTGAGGATAGATATTTCCACCTTAATGCACACTTCTTAATTATACCTTGTGGATGATCGAGTCCATGGTGCAAACCTCATGGAATCATGTAATACACAAATGAAGGTGTTTCACACCTTCCAACTTAAGTGGGTATTAAAGTGCCATTGGATTGAATCAAAGATGATATTACAACCCTCCCATAATGTCCAATTTTCTCTCTATATACCCGTTACCCATATATGAGTCATTCGATAATAACACACCCTATTCATGTATCTCCTCTATATGTCATCATTTTTCTACAACATGTTTATCATTAATAATTATAATTCAATAAATAACCTTTACTTAATAATCAAACTAGATTCCTACTCAATTTTTCACCTATGCACCATTGTGGTCTCCATCCACACTTAGAAAGTCATTAGTAACATGATAAGCAATGAATACGCATCATAAAATATATACATAATAACTTATTCTAATTTCACCAATAGGAACACATAATATCAAGGTCATTAATAACCTTTATCTTCATAATCAATAATATTGAATACACAAGTTATTATTGCATGAATTAATAATTTGGATCATCAATATTTGATGTCCTTAAATAATAATGTTTAAATCAAAGCATCAGTCTTAGGAAGCAATATAAAACTAAAATTATCTAACTCAAGAAAGGATAGAAGAAGGCACTATAATAAGTCCATTTATAAATCCAAAATGAATCATATTTATGTTTAATATCACATTGTATGAGACATTGCTAAAGATAGGAAGATGTTAGAGGTGAAGGACGAAACTTTGAAGAATGTTGTAGAATCACATAGAATGTCTATTCGTACCACAAAGTTATATTGTTGCGAAGAAGTAACCAACTTCTCAATTTTTTGATGTTATAAATAACCCTTGTTTTTTACATTGAATGAATATTTATGCCCAATGTTTCTTGTGATGGGAAACTATTTACATTACTAACTTAGTTGAGGTTATATCTAGTTTGTATATACTATTGCAATTTACTTCTTATATGAGTGTTTATTATTGTATATTTAGATGTATGTATTTCAATGCCATAGGCCACCTTTATCAGTTATAAAACTATTTACTATTTATCCCTAAAATATAATTCACTAAATCCAATAGTTATCCAATTGGTTTGAAAATAAGGGAATATGATTCTAAATTTATCTTTATTTTTTAATAAAAGAAAAAAAAATATATTTAAATAGTATTATCCTAAAAAATCACCCATTGTCCATATTTCTCTCTTATAAGACATTTTCCTAAACATTCAACTTATTTCTTTCTGTTATAAGACAGTTTCCTAAAAGTTAAACTCTCCATTAGAATCCATTACAAATATATATAGATCACAACATTTCTCCAAAATATTCAATGTATACCCAATTAGCTAAATCAAAATTTCTTAAAATCATACTAAAATAACCTTAAAATGTGAAAGGTTGATGCAATGGGTGGGATATCACTGCAACTAGGGCTTTCCTAGTAGATTGTAATATTTTCAACATGCCATCTCCAATGCATATTTATATAAGGAGAAGATAAGTGATTGTAGGTCAAATTTTCTTGGGCCACTTAGCATGCTCAAAATGAACTTTTGGGTTCAATAATCTATGTTATAAAAAGTATATTTGTTCGTCTGAATTCACGTGAGTTATAATTCAAATTACCCTGACTTCCTCTAAGATATAATGCAAATTCCCCTTTTCTATATTCTTCTACATACATAATTGAACTTTAAAAATACAACTGTGCCAAAATGGAATAAACCATATCTCAGCTAGATGTAGGAATTTCTAGGACTATTCAAAATACTTATTTATTGAAGAAGATATGGTTAATAGGTTAATTTTCAAGGAAATCAGTTAGTCCTAGCTATGTGTATGAATGGAATACTATGAATTGTGGTGATGAATAGCTTATTGCAATGTTATATATGGTCATGGGTTTTTCATACTCATTTTTGAAGGTAAAGAAAATAAGATCCTAATCCTTATGTTTAAATCTTACTTCATGGGTGTCGAGAGAATGTTGTTATCCCATTACACCTTTGGTTCCTCTATAAAAATGAAAATATCTTCTTCCCTATCTGGGTAAGAATTTATCACCTCCCCATATTCATCTATGGTGAAGATATCTTCAAACTAATTAGAAATGAGATAGGTCATTATATAACATGTGTAGAGCCTAAAGGTGGTATTATCACTTCCTAATGCTAGGAAAAAAATAATGTTGTTAAGACTAAGGCTTAGTTGTTATTGCTGACACATATAATATATACTTTATGACTACAATATGTTTCTATTGATCAAAATGATATTGTTGATCATTAGATGTTGCTAATAATTATTAAAAGAAAAAATTGTTGATATTCATGTCACAAGATATCATTAGTAAGTCCCTCCTATTGACAATGTTTTATTGGTTTTACAATGGACTCTATTGATGACTATACCACTACACTTATCATTGTGATCACATGGAGGAGACCCACCAAGGGAAATCACCATGGAATTTACCCACAATCGCTTCCAAACAAGTCAGCATTATCTTGTTAGCCATTGAGTTAACACATTTGGTAAGCTCATGATAGGTAAATCTCTCTCATTTACTCAAAATTTCGGAATTAAGTGTCGCCTAACCATCCTATTACAATTTCCAAGGAGGAAATTATTTTAAAAGTTGGGCGGGGGGGGAGTAGATATGCATCTGAGTTTTGTACGATACACTATAAGCACTCCAATTTGGCATGATGATCAATTAAACTTCACATGCACAATGGCATTTCCATTTTCACCATATTCATTAAGAAAATTTTGAGGTCTAAAATGGGCCTCCTAAGAAAAATGTACAACCAAATTAAACTTTATAGGAACCAATAGGATTCAAGATGATGATGTCAACCTTGGGGGATGATTCACCATTTTTTAATCAAAAAGGTAAAAATATAAAAAAATAATAAAATAATAAAGGGTAAAAAGACTAAAAAATAATAAAATAATAAAAGTACTTTTTCAACTCGTATTTTCAACTTATCTCCCAAATTTTTTACTCAAATTTTGAGAGAGAGTACTCATTGGATGCAAAATTTAATTCCTCATCTAGGGTGTACCTGTGTTGCATACTTTCGATGGACCCTGCTAAGCGAAAAATGAGAAATACATGAAAAAATGTGATTGAAATCACGCTTTTCATATATTTATCAATTTTCACTTAGCAGGGTCCATCAAAAGTATGCAACATGGGTACTCCTTGGATGTCCATCAAAAGTATGCAACATGGGTACTCCTTGGATCAGGAATTAAATTTTTCATCCAACGAGTACTCCTGCTCAAAATTTGAGTAAAAAATTTAGGAGATAAGTTGAAAATAGGAGTTGAAAAGGTGGTTTTCTATTGTTTCGCTCTAAAATTTGATGATTTCATCAAATCTTATTTTATTATTTCCACTATTATTTTATAGTTTCCTTAGGAGGCCCAATTTAGAACTCAAAATTCCCTGATGTTTATTACTCCACCAAGACTATTATGAAATCCATCTGTATTATCTACACCACCTTTGAATTATGACATGTAAAAATCGACTAATACTTTGATATAACCAATTTTTTGAATTTCTGAAAGTTCAACATATTCCTTATAACAAGAAATTTCATACAGAATTGTTGCACTTGTAACAACATCCTTGTATTAGAAATCAGATCCATGGGTGAAGTACTTATGTGCTATGAACTAGGTTCTATTGACGCATTAAGGGATTATCCAATAATGTATAGGATATTTGAGATTGCAGGCTAGTTGGCATACTTCAATAGGCTGCAAGATTTTGATGGAAATATTACCTTAGAATTCGTGCAAACATTGAATACAAAAATTCTAGTTGTAGGAGGAGTACCAATAGTTTATAGATAGTAAGTCTTCACCAGAGTGACAACTTACCTCAAACTAGGAATCCGTATTATTTTAGTAGGAAGATTTTAGTCCTAATATTCATGGTAAAATTTTTAGAAGAAGGTGACAATATAAGTCATAAGGGGTGAGTAGATAGAAATTCACTTCCACACCCATGGGAGATGTATTTTAAGTTATTTAGAAGTTTATCACTTGTAAAGGATGATTTGGGCTAATTTTCAATTATCACTTCCATTTCCTGGCATAATTACATAGTAGGAAGTTAGTCAACATGGCATATTTCCTTTTAAAATTGTTGCATCATATTCCAGATGTTGGTTGACACTCTAAGTACCCTCGAACATGTGTAACAATTGATGGGTTGATTAAGAATCTAATTATTGATACACTGGAAAAATAGGGATGTATATGGGAGATATTATTGGTTTATGCAAGGGTACGAACCAAGAAGAGATAGAGGAAAGTGAGTCTGAAGAGAAAGGTGGAGGTGTTGAAATGGAGGAAACAGGGCCAAGAAAGAGGAATAATTCCATTGCTGATACACCTACATAAGACCCTCATGACGACGTCCCTGAAGAAACCCGTCATGTTAGCACACCAAAAAAATATTTTCATGCTAAGGAGAGTTTACATACCAAAGAAATAGTGGATATTAACAATGGTAAATATGAAAGTTTAGAGTCTGGGGCATGTCCTATTATGTAGGAATAACCCCCACAGATGAAAGTGAATAAAAGGTTGCTGAAGAAATATGTGTGTGGAAAATTCCCAAAAAAATGGCTAACTCCATTGTTACACCATCACTTGCTTCATCATCCAATACTTCCGCTATCACCAAAGGGTTGAAGGATTTATAATAGTATGCCTACAAGGATAAGTAGGAGAAATCTAGGCAAATATAGGATGGAAATTTCCTTTCCAGTAAGTCAAGATTTGATATTTTGTCTCAACAAGTTGACAATTTAAGTAAGGATAATGAAACATTAAGAAATGAAAAGTCTATGGTTGGGGAAAGATATAGGATTATGAAGAATTTATAATTATAACCCCTAGTTGAAGTAGTGGAAATGATCGATATACATTTTTCTCCCTCAAAAACTATAAAATATAGAAAACCATTATGTAAAGTGTGTGGGGAATTTCATAAAGAATTTGGTTATATAAGAGATAAAATTGGAAATCCCATAACCATTTCTGTAGGGGTAAAAACATAAGTCAAGGTGAAGGGAATGGAATGTTAGGCTACACCACAAGAAACTATTGACGATGCTTCTAGAACAAAAGAACATGTTTTTGAAGTAAAGCAGCATAAGGAGTTTTAGGTTGTTGCATACGAACTTGTTGAAAATTCATCTACCATGCAATAAACAACAGTTGAAAAAGAAATCGAGGGAATAAAATCCCTAGTACAGAATAAACCTACCATTAATGTTATTTCCACACATGAACTAGTTTTTTATGTAGTACAACTGAATGATAAAGAGGAGGAAGTAGAAGAAAATGAGAATATACAAAAACATGTTGAAGGATTTGTTATAATATAAGTAAAAATAGTACAATATAAATTTGATGATAAATTGACTTCCATGTGCTTACTTTCTAATTTGGGTAATTGGAGATGGCAAAAAACCTCATTATAGAACAGAATGATTTCATTAAGTGATCATAGAATAATTTTACATGACCTTAAGGAATCCTAAGCTCAGGAACTGATGTTTTAAATACTGAAATGGGACAATTCCAAGGAGGAGAGAAATAAATAGAAGGTGCAAGTGTTATAACTACAGAGAGAAATAAATAGAAGGTGCAAGTGTTATAACTACAAGAGATAGTCCAATAGTTATAGGAAGACAAGGAGCATATGTACATCCTTAAAGATACTGTATTGAGTTGAATGAGACCCTCTCTTTCATACACCTTTCTTCTGTAAGAAAAAATATTCCTTCTCAAATTGAAAATGGTAAAATAAGGAAGACAACATAAATTGATTGACATTCGATCCTTTCTTCAGACCTTTAAGTAGACTAGTTTTGTGGAACAAAATTTGTTGTGAAAACTGTATTTTCATGCATTTTATTTCTTTGAATAAAATAATTTAAATATATCACTTTATGCAGTATACATCTAGCTGAGAGATTTACTTCTTTCATGTAGAATGAAATAAGTTGCAAAGAAAGTGTTGACATTGTAACAACAAATATGTAGGGCACACCATTATATATTCGAGAAGAAATAGGTTTTAGTGTAGAATTGTTAATAATATATGAAAATTTCTTCTGATCTCTAGAGAAGAAATAATATAATTGAAGTAAAAAACAAAGTCTTAGAGCATTTTTCCAGGGGAATTGATCTAATGAGACAAGGTGTAATGGATGGAAGAAATTTAATATGAGAAGTATGTGATAGGAAGTTGAAAAATGTAGACCTATATTGTTTCAAAAAAAAATTGATGATATTTCTAGGGTTCCTAAGTACATTGACTATATTAGGAGGTGTAGGCGCAATTAGCTTGGGATAAAGTTCATATTCCTAGATATTTGGACTCCAACATTTAAGTGTAAAAAATGTATTATTCACAACATGTTCTAAGAACTGACTAAAGGGTTTGCATGAGGACATGTAGCTACATAAGTTGGGGGAAGACGTTGGATGTAGAATTAACATCTTTTTTACCCTAACTTGTGCATATTTTCAATCATATTTACTCTTATAATCATACTTTTTTTGCTCCAGTAATTACATTTTTTACTAATGCATACCACTTTTTATGGTCACCCTAGTTTACGCATTTTTCTTGTACTTTCACAATATATTGGCTTTTGTGAGTGAATTTAATAATAAATTTGACAAAAATTTTGTTTCAAGGTAGCTTGTCTCACTGGAGTGTTGTTATTTATATGTCATGTTTTTTCTCCGAGTTTTGTGTTGTTGATATCGTAAAATGAGATTTTATTAATACTATCACCATGATGTTGATTTTGTGTTTTCTCATGAATACCATCGAGAGTCAATATAGGATATTATTTGGTTATAACCAACATAAAACATTATGCTAGAAAGGATAATCATTTCTTTATGACACAATAAACTTTCCTGTGACAATTATACGTTTTTGGTTATGGACCTCCTGGTATTTGGAGATAGTGTAGCAACATTGTTTTTATTTTGAGTAAATCAGATGTAATTCATTATATAAGGATCTTGACTTGAAAAAATGAGAATTGATATACTCTCATATATCATTATAGTTTCAAGAATAAATATGATTTAATATACAAGACAAAAATAACTTTTCCTCATGTGCGAGAAACATTATTATACTGTTTTGGAGACACTGTGCATCTACAACTTTTTGAATATTAATGCAAAATTTTATGGCTTGTTCCTCAGTAATAAATCAATGACTTAGTTTGTGAGTTTTACATTACAATATCTCTTCTTAGAAGGAAGGCCCTCTTCTTTAGCATAAATTGTTGTATCGGTAAAATAGTGTAGAAGTGTATTTAATTTACTCTAAGTTATACTTCATGTTAATTGTTATTGTTACATATTTCCATTAATGTGTTGCAGTCACCGATTAGTTGGTTTGAAGAATAATTAATATTATTACTTATATAGTAACATATATCTTCAATTGATCCATTTATCAGTGTGTCTTATTTATTATTATGCTGCTATAGTTTTATGGGTTTTGTTAGATGTACTTTTGTGCATTTATTATAGTGTGACTACATACAATGATGAGTTAATGATTGCAGTGAGTTCCTTCATTAGGTGAGGTTTTGATTAAATGGATTCCACAATTCT